>ML777783.1:76955-87322 GCA_009831015.1 Picea engelmannii
AAGCTATAGAAATAATCAAGCACCCCAACAACATGAACAGAGACGGTGGCCTTGAGGTAAGTAGCTTTTGGCACCCATTAATCAACCAATTAAAGGAACATCCTCTGACAAATCAGGTTTGACACCGACTTTTTCCTTTCCCATTTGTTTTGGTTTATTCTGAATAGGTTTAGGGGTCTATCCAGTCCTAATACTACTATTAAAATTCTTGTTAGAAACTTGTCACTACACACTTTTTAATTAAACCCTAATACCCTCACTAGACAATTTATTTAAAACCCTAAACCTTTTACAAACCCTAATACCCTCACTAGATATTATTACCACTATCTTACAACACTATCAATTCTATTAACTAAATATAACTAAAACCAAGAATCTTAAATAAAAAAACTAAATAGGTAGTCCTCAATATTAATACACATATGTTATCCTATGTTATTAAGATAAACCATTAATAACCCCATTACTATTACACTAACACTACTAGATACTTAATTAAAAGTAAAACCTAATTAACTAAACCCTATAAACAAATAAATAACTTAAATAACTATGTAAGAGTAATACCTAACTAATTACCTAAAACCTTAAACAATTAATTATTACCACTAACTTATAACACTATTTTAACACTACTAAATAATTAATTAATAGTAAAACCTAATCAACTAAACCCTAAAAACAAATAAATAACTAAAGAAAACCACCACTATTAGATAACTAAATAAGAGTAAAAACCTAACAAACCCTAAACAAATAATATAAAGCCTCTTTGAAACCTAGTTTTTATACTTTACTCACTAGCTATTATTCAAAAAGAAACCCTAATTTAAATCCCATTAATATTAGGTATCTTTTATAAAATTAAATTAAATTAATTTCTAAAATTAAAGACAACCGACGCAATTTAAATAACTTTTAATTGTCCTGCATTTTGAGTATTAATTGATAAACGATCAGTTAGCTCTAACTCGACGATTAGTCCTGATGATGAATCATGTTTCGTATTCGAAACGTCGACGACGAAATGATAACAACTGTGGATTATCCGAAAAACTTTTGTGAAACTCCTCACCACAGAAACTTAAAAACAACAATTGTTTTATAAAAGTGGTTGATATAAGTCAATTGGCCCCATTTTTCACATATCTTAACTAATGGTGGGACGTATATCAACCATTTTTATAAGTGATTGTTTCTAGTTAAGAGTTGACATGCCTTGGGAATGACCATTAATATGTTAATACATAATTAATACATAATTAATGTATTAATAAATTATTACATTAAAGTAATATATAACAATAATGTATTAATGTATACATTAAAGTATTAATTTAAATTCATGTATAAAGTAACTCATTAATTTATTCATGCATTAACAATAATTAATTTATACATTAATACATTAATAAATACTACATTGCTAAATACATTGGCAAAGTATTAATACACTAATAAATTACATTATTACATTAGTGTAATGTATAAATTAAAGTATTAATACATTAATGTATAATGCAGCATATTAAATAATACATTGCTAAAGTATTGATACATGAATGTATAGTGTATACATTATAAGTAATCTTTAATATATACATTAATGTGTAATGTAACATATTAAATAATACATTGTTAAAATATTGATACATTATTACATTATTGTAATGTATTAATTAATTAATATATTAAATACATTACTATTTAATACATGGATAAAGTATTAATACACAAATAAAGAAATACATTAATAATAGCTTATTATATTAATATAATATATAAATTCAATTATTAACTTACAATATTGTATAATTAATACATGTATACAATATTAATACAATAATAAATTAATACATTATAACTAAGGTTTTCCTTAAGTAGGGAAAGTACACACTTGAGATCCTAAAAATATTTTAGAAGATGGATTGTAATACCTTAGTCACTGATACCAAATATGAAGTTGCACGTTAACTTGGATTCAAATTTGGTTGATCCATTGGCTTATGTATAGTTGATTTGATGTTTGATGTATTTGTTTAATACCACACTTAATCTATGTATAGTAATAATAATAAAAAATGCATTTCATAAATTAAATGCATTAATAAATACATTACTAAAGTATTAATATATTAAAACTTTAATAATCTAGTAATACATTGATGTGAATGAAGTTAGTAATACATTATTAACATATTAATATATTGATAATACATGATTACATAAATGTAATGTAAAAATTAAAGTATTAATACATTAATGTATAATTTAACATATGAATACATTATTTGAGAATGAACATGGTTGACTATGGTAAACCATGACCATGGTTTCCTATGGTTGACTATGACCATGGTAAACTTTGGTAGACTGTGGTTGACTTTGGGAAGGAAAGGTTGACTGTGGTTGATTGTGGTTATCCTTCACCAAGCTTGTATGTGGTTGACCTTGACCATGGTTTATTATGGTTGACCAAGGTTTATTATGGTTGACAATGCCCATGGATGACCTTCGTTGACCATGTTGGTCTCATTATTGTGGGCCACATTGATTATGTTTAATCATATTTTAGTATGGCACTACTGCATTGCAATGCACATTAGGTTTTGTTCATCATATTGTCTCATTATCTTTTGTTCGTCGCATGACATCGTAAGCTTATAGTCATCAAATTATGACGAAGGTTTTTTTTTTTTGTTACATTATGGCGTTGGAATAGGTTTTTCATAGTCCAACAATGGGCTATGTTGATGATATTGCAATGTTTTTATATGTTCATCATATTGCAACATGAATATATGTTCATCACATTGTGACATTTGTATATGTTCGTCACATTGCAATGTTAATATGTTTCGTAGATTGCAACGTTACTGTGCTCACCACATTTCAACATCACATTGTGACTACAGGGCTATGTTCATCACATTACGATGTTCGTGTATGTTTGTGGCATTGTGACATTCATATATGTTTGTCACATTCTAACGTTCATATATGTTCGTCACATTACGATGTTCATATATGTTCGTCACATTGCGATATTTGTATATGTTCGCCACATTACGACACTACTATGATTGGTATATTGGAACGTTACTATGATCGTCACATTGCAACATTTGTATAAGTTCATCACATAGCCACATTGGGTTGTGTACGTCACATTACAACAAAGGGTTATTTTCATCCCATTGTGACATTTGGAAATGTTTCTCACAATGGGACGTTAGGATATGTGCATTACATTGTAACGTGAAGATATGTTCATCACATTGCAATGTGAGGATATGTTTGTCACATTACGAGGATAGGGATATGTTTTCTGAAATGTGACAAATGTTTATGCTCAACACATTGTGACTACAGGGCTATGTTCATCATATTGTGATGTCGATATATGTTTTTCACATTGTGACTACAGGGCTATGTTTATCATATTGCGATGTCGATATATGTTTTTCACATTGTGACCTTACTATGTTTGGTAGATTGCAACGGTACTATGTTCATCACATTGTCACGTTACTATGTTTGGTACATTTCAATGTTACTATGTTTGACACATTGTTACATTTGGAAATGTTTGTCATTTTGTGACATTTGTATATGTTCATCACATTGCGACGTCCGTATATGTTAGTCACATGCAACGTTCATATATGTTACTCACATTGTGACGTTAGTATATGTTCGTAACATTGTGGCATTACTATGTTTGGTAGATAACAACTCTACTATTTTCGTCACATTGTGATGTTTGTATATGTTTTTCACATAGCCACATTGGGAAAAAACATTGTTTTCATCCCATTGCAATGTTTGGAAATTTCTTTTACAATCAGACCTCAGGGTACATGCATCACATTGCAACACGAGGATATGTTCATCACATTGCAACACAAGGATATGTTTGTCACATTGGGAGGACATGGTTATGTTCATCACAATGGGATGTTCATTTAAGTTCATCACATTATGAGTATAGGGCTATGTTCATCACATTGTGATTCCCATATATGTTCATAACACTGTGACTTTTGTATATGTTCGTCACATTGTGACATCACTATGTTTGGTAGATTACAACATTACTATGTTCGTCACATTGTTACGTTACTAGGTTTGGTAGATTGCAATGTTACTATGTTTGACACATTGTGACATTTGGAAATGTTTGTGACATTGCGACGTCGGTATATTCGCATCACATTGCAATGTGAGGAAATTTTCATCACATTGTGACGACAAGTTGATGTGTGATATTTTTTATGTTCATCATAATGTGACAGTACTATACACATTGCGATGACATGGCTATGTTCATCACATTTTGATGTCAATTTATGTTCATCACCTTGCAATGTTATTATGTTCAATAAATTGCAATGTTACTATGTTTGTGATACAAATAACATTACATTATTGTTATACAAATAACATTATTACAGTAAATGACATGATACGATGGTAAAATGTGTTGCATACATAATTAATAATGGTGACATGAAAAAACAATTTTTAAACAACATGAAATCACAATGATATGAGTAACATTACATTATAGTGATACAAATAGAATTATTAGAGTAAATGACATGATACGCTAGTAAATTTTGTTGCAATGTTACTATTTTTGATAGATTGCAATGTTACTATGTTTGACACATTGTGATATTTGGAATTGTTTGTGACATTGCGACGTTAGGATATCTGTGTCACATTGCAATGTGAGGAAATGTTCATCACATTGCGACAACAAAGTGACATGTGATATTTGTTTATGTTTGTCATAATGTGACAGTACTATCCACATTGTGATGACATGGCTATCTTCGTCACATTTTGACGTCAATTTATGTTCATCACCTTGCAATGTTACTATGTTTGTGATACAAATAACATTACATTATTGTTATACAAATTACATTATTACAGTGAATGACATGATACGATGGTAAAACGTGTTGCACACATAATTAATAAGAGTGACATGAAAAAAATAAATTAAACAACACGAATATCATTATTACAGCAAATGACATGATATGTTGGTAAATTTTGTTGTATACATAAGGCGAAGAGACAACATGAAAGGATAAAAACTTTGGAAGAAAATGAGTTGAAAACGTTGTTAGTGAAAACGTGATTGGGGTAGTGTATTAATTATGTGTTAGTGATAGTGTTAATATGAGAGATGTTTGAACTTATGAAAAAACCTACCCAATATGAAGATTAAACAATCAGGATATGTGCATCACATTTCAACGTGGTGATATTTTCATCACATTGCGACGATAGGGCTATGTTTTTCACATTAGGATGTTCATTTATGTATGTGACATTGCAATATCCATTTATATTCATCACATTGAGATGTTTCTATGTTTGACTCATTTTGATGTTTGAAATTTTTTGTCACATTGTGATATCCGGATATGTGCATCACATTGAAATCTGAGGAAATGTTCATCACATTGTGATGCCAGGGTGATGTGGAACATCTATTTATTTTTGTCACATTGCGATGTTACTATCCACATTAAAACAACATGGTTGTGTTCGTCATATTGCAATGTTACTATGCACTTTGCGACGACATGGCTATGTTCGTCACATTTCAAAGTCATCTTATTTCCGTCACATTGTGATATGAGGTTTTTCGTAACATTCACATTGCGAAGTAGGGTTTTTGTAACATTCACATTAGGAAATAGAGTTTTTGTTTGTCACATTATGGCATTGGAGTAACTTTGTCACAATCTAACAATGGGTTATATTTGTCACATCATGACATCGAGGAATTGTTGTCTCATTCCAATGTTGGGCTATGTTTGTTTACATTACGACATTGGGTTGTGTACATCCCAATGCGATAATGGGTTTTGTTCATCACATTTTGACATTTGGAAATGGTTGTCATGATATGATGTTAAGATATTTTTTCATATTGTTGAACTACTGTGATATATTTCATAGAAGGAAACTTATAATCATACTTTTTTTAAGGATATTGATAGCAAATAACGTTTAACTTTAGAGATATAATTTTTACTTGTTCTAAATACATTGATAGAAAATCATCTTCAACCTTTGTAGATGATGAATTATACTTGTTCTACGAACATTTATAGTAAATCTAATTGATTTATACTTGTTCTAAGGACAGTGATAGTAAATGAATTAATAATTTATAATTTGTTTATAAAAACATTGCTAAGAAATGTTTTGGAACTTTGCAGATGAAGAATTATACTATTCTAAGGACATTGATAACAAATGCACTTGATTTATACATTATAGAGGATGATTTGTATTTGTTCTAAGAACATTTAAAGGAAATAAACACATTTTATACTTTGTAAGAACCAAGTATAAAAGTGTTAATTGTTAACCACTTCATACTTTTTAAAAGGATTGAGATGGTTAGCAATGTATCATTAATATTGGTGCCCATTAAATACTAAATGTTTTAAAAGAAATTACGTATTAAATGTATAAGAAATATTATTTTTTTTAATAAATTTAATATCAATGGTTAAAATATAAGCAATACTAATGTTTAATGTTTAATTTTTTAATATGAAATGTCAATACATTTATACAATATTAAAAGTATAGGAAATTAATATTTAATACATTTAAATATATTAATAGGAAATCAAGTATTAAATTAACATATATTAAATGAATCAACAAGTATTTAATTAACATTATGTCAAATATTAAATTTTAATTAACATTAGTTAATACATTATATCAATAAATTTATTAAGTATTTAATACATATTTATAAATTATTAAAGGAAATTAAATTAACATTTACATTCACATTAAGAAATTAATTTATGTATATATGTACATTCACATTTCATAAATATTTACATTTATATAAATGTATAAATTAATTAAAGAAAATAAATTTATATAAATATTTAAGAAAATGTAATTTTAAACATTATTTATATTTAATTAACAATTAATTTAAATAATTTACAGAAATATTAAGTTTAACGTTGATTTCCTTTAAATGCAAATGTACACTTTTACATAATAAATATTTATTATGTATAAAATAATTAATATATTTACATAAATAAATATTAATTAAATATACTTAACCTTTATGTATTAATACTATGATATATTAATTAACATTCAATACTATATTTGCTTTAAATGTATTTATACAAATCAATACATTATGTATTAAGTATTTATTTTCTTTATTTAAATACTTAAACACAATTATTTATTTTAATACATTTAAATATAATAATAGGAAATTAATATAATCCGTATTAAATTAATATAATATTTAATATTTAATATTAAACTTATATATAAGTTTAATACATAAAACTTGATAAGATCAATATGTACAAATCTCCAATTAAAAGAAAAAAATTTACGATATCAATAAAAGGAAAGAGAACCTTTCACAACTATCTAAGTTGGATCCTAAGAAGTTTTGGAGCCAAGTTCTAAACTACAATACTAAATAAAATAATATGATTCCCTTAGGGGAATTAAGTTCCTACCTTCAAAGTATTTACAAGTTATCTAATGCCATCGACACCATTCCTATTATCCCTAGAGAGGATGAATTTTTTTCTTTAGATGACATAGAGTTCGGGGTTAAGCAGCTTGCAAATGGGAAAGCTAAGGACATTGAAGGTTACCAAGTTGAAATTTTTAAAATCAGAGGGCCTATCCTTATCCCTCACATACCCAAGCTCTTCAATTTATTAGTCAAGGAGGGCTTCCATAAAACCTAGATGCAAATCCTCATTGTTCCTATTTTTAAAAGTGGGGATAGAAACATTACCTCTAATTATAGGACCATTGTGATTAGCCCGTTTTTAGCCAAGATTTATGGAATTATCCTGGAAAAGAAGATTATCCTTTGGCTAGAAAGTCATAGTAAAAGAGCTAAATTCTAGGATGGGTTTAGGAGATATCATTCAACTGTGGACCATCTTACTACCTTTAGGATCATTGCAAAGGAGTTATGCAATACTAAAACCAATCTTTTTTTTGTTGTTGTTGAATTTAGAAAAGCTTTTGACATGGTTCCTAGGAAAAACCTTTGGAATAGGATGGAAGAGATAAAAGTGCCTCTTGAGTTGAGTGTTGTTGCAATAAGGATGTATGAGAACGTTATTTCTTATTTTAAAAACACCAAGGGCTGTTCGAAAGAGATTTACTGCAATATTGGAGTTAAAAAAGGTTGTCCCTTGTTCCCTATCCTTTTTGGCATATACATTGACAAGCTAGAATATTTTTTGGAAAAATAAGGTTGTGTCGGCCCTACTATCACTCGTATTCATCAATATTCTTGTTTATGTTGATGATATCATTCTTATGGAAATGAGTCCTAATGATATGAAAACCAACTAAAAATCCTCAAGGATGTTTTCTCCAATATGGGTATGATTGTTAATACTAATAAGACTAAGGTCATGATTATTAAATCCAATAAAATCATTTATGATACCTTTGTATATGAAAACAACAACTTGGAGGAAGTGACTTCATACAAATATCTTGGAATTGATATTCACCACAAGCTCAACTAGAATTATAGCATTAAGAAAAGGATTATTGGGGGATGGAAAGCTTATTATGGGCTTGAAAAAAATTGTAATTCAGCTGATCTTTGGTTTTGGGATAAGAGGAAAATTCTCTTTGAGACTCTCGTTACACCTATTATTCTTTATGGATGTGAATTCTGGGGCTTTAGTATCTCTCGTGAATCTTGGAGAAAGATAGATCAAATAAAAAAGAATTTTATAACCTATAATCTCAAAATTAAAGGAAATATACACTATCCCATCCTCCTCTTAGAAACAATCCCCTCCCCCATTGAGAGCATGACTATGACTAGATACCTAATGTATAAGAAAAAGTTAAACAACATGGAAGACGATGGGCTTCCTAAAATTGCTTCAAAATCAATTTGCAACCACCATCGACTCAAGCGACGATGACATAAATATTCCTAGTCTTGGATAAACTATTGAAGAATCATGGAAGACACCATTTTGCACAATGAAGATAATATTAAAAATATCATTAAATCAAAATTTAAGGAGAAAATGTGGTGTGATAAAGAGTTAGAGGAAAAAATAAAGTTAAGGTATTGTAAGGATGTAATCAACCCTAATATAGAATATCAAAATTATCTATCTATTTTGACGAGTGTAAAGAAAAAAATAAACATTTCTAAGATAAGAACAAATTCTCAGGAGCTCCATAGTGAAACTAGGCATTGGTCAATTCCTAAAATGCCATGGGATGAAAGAGTGTGTCAACTTTGTGACACTAAGAAGGTTGAAGATGAAAAACACTTTCTCTTAGATTGTCCATTATATACCCATATTAGATCTCATTTTCAAAATATTTGTCACACTACTAACCTTCCTAACCTCTTAACTCAAAAAAAATATGGTGATCTTAGAAATTTTCTCCTAATAATTTTCGAGCACAGAAACAAAGTTCTAAATAATCGCAAGTAATCACTTACCCTCTAAAGGTCCAATAGAACAATTAAGTCCTAGTAGACGTTAATCATCATCATCATTAATCAGAAATATATAATTAATATTAAAAAAATTAAAATATATATACTAAGTATTAACCCTAACTATAATGTTTCCCTAACCCTAAATAATTTGTTACTTTACTTTTTGATGCAGGAGAATCCGCACCTCGTCACGCGAGGCTTCATATGGAGAGTGGAAAAAGAGACCGTAGGGTGACGCCAACAGCACGAGTTTGTCCATTTTTTATGAGCGTCGCCGTTTTCATAAAAACCTCTATATATAGGCGTACTTGTATACTGAAAGTAGACCAGGAGTAGATAAGCTCTCGTCCTTGTACAGCAAAGGCACTTATTAGATTTAATGCAGAGAGATTAGATTTAGTGCAGGTAGATAGGACCATTAAGTCAGATTTGACAATTTAGCTTTTGAGAGGGAAAACGGGATAAAGACACCCTCCTTTGTATTATTGCAGTATTGGCATTAGTAGGACATCATTATTAGCATTGAGGAGAAGAAAGGAGAACAGACAGGGAGCTGGTGGAGAATCCCCATGTACAGATATTGAATTAATAGAGAAATCCGATTCAATTTTCATGGCTGTGATTTTTCTCTGTATACTGTTAACCTTATGCTGTTGTATGCTTGCTTCTTGTTATGATTTCATTATATATGTTGCATATGTGATCTCATGGCAGATTAGAAATCTGGGGGAAAGGAGAGAATAAGTTTAGTTCACTCCACGGATTGAACCAGGAAATTCCTGCATAGAGTGCAGTTGAATTCCTCCGCATAGAGTGCGTAGAGAAGGTTCAATAG
>ML777783.1:103487-117878 GCA_009831015.1 Picea engelmannii
ATGTGTACAGACTCCAGAGCGATTAATAAGATCACCATCAGGTACCGGTTTCCATTTCCAAGGATGGATGACTTGATGGATTGCCTGAGCGGGGAAAATTATTTCTCCAAGATTGATCTCAAGAGCGGATACCATCAGATCCGGATGAGAGAGGGAGATGAATGGAAAACAACATTCAAGACAAACGAGGGTTTGTATGAATGGCTGGTTATGCCGTTCGGGTTGACAAATGCACCGAGTACTTTTATGCGACTGATGAATGAAGTCCTGCGGGAATTCATTGGCAAGTTTGTGGTGGTGTACCTGGACGATATACTGATCTTCAGTAAAACCAGGGAAGAGCACTTAAGACATTTGGCCACTGTGATGAGAAGACTGCAGCAGGAGAAGTTGTTAATAAATTTGAAGAAGTGCTCATTTATGAAGACATAACTCATATATCTGGGTTTTGTAGTATCGACAAACGAGTTGAAGATGGATCCTGAGAAGGTGGATGTGATCAGGAAGTGGCCATCGCCGAGAAATGTTTTTGAGGTGAGGAGCTTCCATGGTTTGGCAAGCTTCTACAGAAAATTTATTCGAAACTTTAGTGGAATTAGTGTTGCAATGATGGATACGGTCAGGAAGCGGCATAAAATTTTTCAGTGGACAGCCGAAGCTGAAAAGAGCTTCAATCTGTTGAAACGCAAGGTAACCGAGCAGCCAGTGTTAGTGCTCCCTAATTTTCAGAAAACCTTCCAGGTGAAGTGTGACGCTAGTGGGTATGCTGTTGGAGGGGTCTTAAGTCAGGATGACAGACCTGTGGCATATTACAGTGAGAAGCTGGTTGATGCGAAGCTGAAATACTCCACGTACGACAAAGAGTTCTATGCCGTCATACAGGCGTTGAAAAAGTGGAGGCATTATCTTGTACCCAAGGAGTTTGTGTTGTACAGTGACAACCACGCATTGCAGTTCGTGAGTCAGCAAGAGAAGCTGAACCAGAAGCATGCGAAGTGGGTAGAGTATATGCAGAACTTTACGTTCGTGATCAAGCATATTTCGGGAATTGCGAACAAGGTGGCTGATGCCTTGAGCAGGAAGTGCTTGTTGCTACAGGAGTTCAGGGTCAAAACCTTAGGTTTTGAAAATTTAAAAGATATGTATGCAGGTGACGCAGACTTTAGCGAGGCATACGAAGCAGCCGAGAACCCAGTCCTTAGAGATAGGAGCCCGTGGATAGATTTCTTGATACAGGATGGATTGCTTTTTAAAGGCAACCAATTGTGCATTTCGGATTTCTCTATGAGAGAGAATCTGGTTAAGGAGAAGCACAGTGGAGGGTTAGCAGGTCATTTCGGGCATGACAAAACTTTTTCCAAGCTGAGCGAGTTATATTTTTGGCCAGGCATGCGTGCAGATGTGAAAAGGTTTGTTGATAGATGCCAGATATGTCAACATGCGAAAGGGCGAAAGCAGAACACAGGGTTCTATCAACCGTTTCCCATACCTGAGAGGCCATGGGAGGCCATTAGTATGGACTTTGTGTTAGGTCTGCCGAAGACACAGCGCGGAGTGGATTCCATTTTTGTTGTGGTGGACCGATTCTCGAAGATGGCACATTTCATACCATGCCATAAAACGAGCGATGCTACACACATCGCGAATTTATTTTTTAAAGAGATTGTGAGGTTGCATGGATTACCCAAGAGCATAGTCTCAGATCGGGATACAAAGTTCATAGGTCATTTTTGGAGGACGCTATGGAAAAAGTTGGGAACTGATTTGGCATTCAGCTCAGCATACCATCTGCAGACAGATGGACAGACAGAATTGGTCAACAGGAGCTTAGGAGATCTGTTGAGAAGTCTGGTGACTGAGCATCACACCAGTTGGGATCAGATCCTACCACAGGCAGAATTCGCGTACAACGATTCATTGAATCGGAGTACAGGAAAGAGCCCATTTCAGATTTTGTATGGGACACAACCGAGAGGAGTGTCTGAGCTCAGGGAGCCAGAGCAGGCTGAAACTAGCAGCGCGAGAGCTGAGGAGTTCGCTGAGGCGATGATAGAACTTCACACGGAGGTGAAGCAGCGAGTGCAAAAGATGAATCAAGAGTACAAGCGCAGAGCCGATCAGAGGAAGAGACAGCTTCAGTTCGAATTTGGGGACATGGTTTTAGCGCACTTAGGAAAGGAAAGGTTTCCGAGAGGAACGTACAATAAGCTCAAAATGAAGAAGATCGGGCCATGTAAAATTATAAGAAAATTTGGCGAAAATGCATATGAGCTTGAGTTGCCTGGGGGCATCGGGATATCTCCGATTTTTAACATTTCGGATTTATACCCCTACAAGACGGAAGGAACAGGCACTAGGAATTTGGAACCTGTGGTTCAGTGGCAGAAGCAATTACCAGTTGCACAGCCACCCCGGATGCAGTGCATACTGGACAAGGGAGTAGGCAGGAAGACCAGGAGAAAGCAGTATTTTGAATACTTGGTGAAATAGAAAGATCACCCAGTGGAGGACGCCAGCTGGGAACCAGAGGCAGTTATACAAAAGCATGGGCACACTGTACAGGAGCTCATGGACAGGAGCCCATGAAATTTTTTCGAGCCGAGGAGTATGATGCAGGAGCATCCACACCTCGTCACGCGAGGCTGCATATGGAGAATGGAAAAAGAGACCGTAGGGTGACACCAACAGCACGAGTTTGTCCATTTTTGATGAGCGCCGCTGTTTTCATAAAAACCTCTATATATAGGCGTACTTGTATACTGAAATTAGACCGGGAGTAGATAAGCTCTCGTCCTTGTACAGCAGAGGCACTTATTAGATTTAATGTAGAGAGATTAGATTTAGTGCAGGTAGATAGGACCATTAAGTCAGATTTGACAATTTAGCTTTTGAGAGGGAAAACGGGATAAAGACACCCTCCTTTGTATTATTGCAGTATTGGCATTAGTAGGAGATCATTATTAGCATTTAGGAGAATAAAGGAGAACAGACAGGGAGCTGGTGGAGAATCCCTATGTACAGATATTGAATTAATAGAGAAATCCGATTCAATTTTCATGGCTGTGATTTTTCTCTGTATACTGTTAACCTTATGCTATTGTATGCTTGCTTCTTGTTATGCTTTCATTATATATGCTGCATATGTGATCTCATGGCAGATTAGAAATCTGGGGGAAAGGAGAGAATAAGTTTAGTTCACTCCACGGATTGAACCAGGAAATTCCTGCATAGAGTGCAGTTGAATTCCTCCGCATAGAGTGCGTAGAGAAGGTTCAATAGGAGAACGCTTATTCCCATCAACCCAGAGTGGCTCAGTTGAATTTCATCCCATGAATGTAATTATCCCTTGTGTATTGTTGGGATTATGCCTTTGTATCTTCGTTTCAGGTTATATTCTTCTTTCGTATGCTGTGTATGTGATTATGTGGAAGAATTAGAGGCTGAGTGCTTGAGAGAATGAGTTTCAATTGTTTCTCCTCTTAAGCCAGGAGATTCCTACATAGAGTGGAGTTGAATACCTCTGCATAGAGTGCGTTGAGGAGGCTATGCAGTTAAACTTTGGTTCTCTTTAACTCAGAGTCGTGCCGAGTTATTCGAGCCGTGCAGAAGAGTGCAGGTCGGATTGGAGTCTCAGGAGCAAGTTTGATAACAGGGAGGTCGGAGTCCTCAGACGGGGACAATGCAGAGTCCGAAAGGATTTCAACCCTGGAAAGCGTTGGAAGTTGGCCGCAGGGAGTGTTCAGAAAAGTTCTCAGAAGGAGCCAGAAGAGTAATTCCCCGAGAGATCAACACCTTTGTTTTCAGTTGCACTGGACGGAGGTGGCGAAGTGGATAAACTCCACAAGAGAAAGAGAATCGACGACTTGAATCGTCGTGGAGAGTCACTGAGATCGCGACCTAACTTGTAGGTCAGATGCATCGGGAGTTCGCGACGTAAGATTCTTGTTTCTCACAGGGTGAGGTCACGAGGATGCGAAACACGACATCCCAGAACGCTTGCATGATGTACGTCGAGATTTGATGATGTGACAGGTGATCTCGAGATATCGGATCTCGAGGGTTTGGGGGTCTAAATTCTAAGTCCGAGAGTGACGAGTGGGAGAGGACGCGAGGTTCCGAGTCATCGACATCTCGGCACTTCGGGTCTCGGAGGTGGAGCTTTCGGTGGCATAGAGTAGCAAGTCGCGATAGCGCAAGGCCCCGATATACCGAGACAAGGTCGACGTTGACCAGAAGTATCGGGTCTCGGAACCCGAGAGTAAAATTCCCTGTCGCGGAATTCGCGAAGCCGTGAGAACCGATCCTTCGTCAGATAAGGAAGGGAGGATCGCCGGAAGTAACTGTGGGTAAAGAACTCCTGGGGGAGTTGGGAGAGCGTCGACTCTTCGGGCCGAGATTGAGAGAAGGTCCTGGTAGGGCGACAGTGTCGGTGAGGGCAGGTTGCGTCACTTTTCCCCTTTTCTAAATAAGTATTTTCTTTACTTTTTCTCATTCCTTTCCCTAATTGCCAATACTTTCTAATGGATGGCCCATTGCAAAACTTTTCCTCCTTTCCACGCCCTAATTTCCATTGTCCCTAATGGATTATCTTCTGTGAAATACTTCTTTCCTAAATAGAAAAAAAGAAGAAGACAAAGTAAGCAATTATTTTCAATATTTTTCAATCTGCGAAGTACCATATCTTATTGAGGCGCGAAAGGGTCGGCATACATATCGTTCATCATAATATAAGTATATATTTACCTAATATTTAGGTTAATAAAATAATATAAATATATGATGAGTGAAAGGGACAACATGTAGGGTTCATGGTAATATAATTATATATTTACTTAATATTTACAATAAGCATTTAATATATTTATATTAAGAAATCAATATATTTACATTGAGAAATTAATATTAACCTAAAACGTTGATTCATATTATTTTGAGAATGATATAAAGAGAAAAATATAATCGATATATAACAAAGAAATACACATAGATAATGCGAAGAACACATAAATATAGTGAAACCCAACTTCTATTAATAAACAAGAGAGAGAAAATCAATGTAGAACAAAAAATGGAAGAATGGAGTAGCTTATCTCTGAAAAGAAAGAGATATTCTCTATGCTTCATTCACAACAATCTTTAGATCACACTTCATTTAATGCTTAAAGGTGTTGAAATTTTAAATTTTCTAGTTACACAATTACAACTACTTAATCCAATAGAAACTGTAGTAGGATCATTTAAAGATAGACAATCATAGATACAATAGAACACAAATATTATCATGGTAAACCCTCACAAGGGAGAAAACCCAACAACCAAAATCCTCAATATATATTCCTTCAACCAGTAAAATGATGCGCTATAGCTCTCCAAGAAAGACCAAGACCAAAACACCCAAAGAACTAGTCTCCAAGACTCGTGCCATGGACCTTCTTATGCACTCCAAGATGCACAAGAGAAGTGTGTGAGTGTGTGTACAAATGAGAGGAACCTATCCTCTATTTAGACAAAATAGTGTCTCATGAAGAGACATGACTCTTGACCTAACTAACCCATAATAAGTAAATTACCAGTAATATAATAATTTTTGTTGAGCAGACTTGTACAATATAATTATAATAAACTTTTAAAGGTTTTACTAAAACAAATGTACAAGAATATATTCCATAGTTACACCAAAAATATTAGCACTCCCTCTTAACTAGGAAGGTATTATTTCCAGACACATACTCCAAGTCTGATACCACACAAGCTCACATCCATTGACTATTGAACATGTGAATCTATACATCCTCAGATATCCATAGTGAAACATGACTTCACCCCATGAAACCAAGGTTTGTGGGTAGCTCTCAATAGTTACAAAATGTCCCCAGGACATCCGCTCCCTGCAATGCATTAGTACCTAATCATGTTTACTCCTATCTTAGGGCCAACCCTTTTTCATGTTGTATGAGACCCGCTAGACTTAGTGACAACCCTTTTTCATGTTGGATGAAATTTTTCCATAATCAGTACCAGCCCTTCTTCATGTTGGATGAGTTCCACCTATCACTCTCTCTGAAGAGGGACCACACCAATATTGTCCCTGAAGTACTCTAAGTTTATCCTTGACAGTGACTTGGTGAACACATATGCAACCTGATCCTTGGTAGTCACAAACTGGCGCCTTATTTCTCCCCTCTGTACCATATCCCTGATATAGTAGTATTTGATCTCAATATACTTCGACCTGTCATGGAATACCGAGTTCTTTGAAAACTTCATGCAAGTTTGGTTGTCACACCAAATGTAGTTCGCCTCCAATTTGATACCAAATAACTCAGAAAACAACTTTCAAATCCATACTACTTCTCTTCTCACTACATATCCTACCACATACTCATATTTATCCGTACTGAGTGCCACACATGATTGTTTTATGCTTCTCCATGAGACCATATTGGAGCCAAGACTAAAACAATATCTGTAAGTGATATTCTGGTTAGGAATACTACCAATCCAATCTTAATCTGAGTATCCATACAATCTAAACTAATGGTGAGATATATACCAGAGAACATGATCTAGAGTACCCTTAAGGTACCTTAACACATGTTTTGCTGCAACCAAATGAACATGTCTAGGTTGCTCCAAATGTTGACTCAAGGTGTTCACAGAAAAACATATATCTGGTCTTTTTTTCATCAAATACATCAACGAGCCCACTATATTCCTGTATAAGGTAGAATCCACAATCTCTGAAGTTGTAGCATGCAACAACTTAAGATTTGACACCATCGGGGTAACCATATCCTTACAGTCCCACATCTCGGACATCTTCAATATTTCCACAACATACTTTCCTTGATTTAGGAAAATCCCATCTGATCTCTGCCAAACTTCTAGTCCCAAGAAGTGGTGCATGATTCCTAAATATTTCATCTCGAATTCTGCAACCAATTTTATCTTAAATTTAGTCGTGATATTTTTTTCACCTGTTAGAAATAGGTCATCTACATACAATAGTAGAATCATCGGTTCACCATCCTCAACCTTAAAGTAAAGGTTAGGATCTGCACTGCTCTTAGTAAAACCCAAGCTCATCATAAATTATCAATCCTACCATACCATGCTCTGGGTGCTTGCTTCAATCCATATAAATCCTTATTTAATATTCACACATGACTGCCCCTATCATGTGTCTCGAATACAAGTGGTTGCTCCACATAAACTTCTTCTTTTATTTCTCCATTCAATAAGGCTATCTTTACATCCATCTGGTGCACCTTCCATTTGATCATAGCAGCCAATGAAGGTATAGTCCTAATCAAGGTATATCTTTCTATGGGAGAAACTTTTTCTTCATAGTCAATCCCTTCCTTTTGAGAGAAACCTTGAGCCACAAATCTTACCTTATATTTTTCAATACTTCCACCATTTGTGTGTTTCATCTTGTAGATCCATTTCGAACTCACCATAGATTTTTCCTTTGGTTTGGGAATCACATCCTAGACATCATTCTACATAATGGAATGGTATTCCTCTACCATGGCATATTTCCATACTTGATTTTGTGCAGCCACTTCATAACTGGAAGGTTTTTCATCCATTATGTCACACAAGCATGCCACGTAGCTAGAATACGACTTCGACTTCTTACTTTCCCTGAAATATTTCTCTGGGGCACCAATTCTTTCTTCATCTATGATAAGATATTGTTCCCAAGATCGTATTGTCTTGTGAGAAGGTATCTCAACTGGTTTCTGAGGTTCTACCATGTCATGATCCTGTGGAATGGCTTCGTATGGTTCAACTACATCTGGAACTTTAGGAACTTCATTCTCTTCTTCATGTGTGACTTTTGCATGGATATGTTTAGATTTACTGAAAGATGCACTCTCATTGAAGGTTAAATATCGATTGATCTCCACTTTTCGATGAATGGGAACGTATATCCTATAAGCCTTTAATGTGTCACTATAACCAACAAATATGCCCTTCCATCCTGAAGGGTCCAACATTGTCCTATTTTTCTTGGTGACGTGAAAAAATACAGGGCAGCCAAATATTCTGAAATGGCTGACTTCAAGCTTCTTTCTTGAAAACATTTCCTCGAGTGTCTTTTTTTCAACCACCTTATGGGGACTTTTATTCTGCACGTACACTATCATTTTTGCTGCTTCTGCCCACAGCTGCATAGGAATATCTTGATCATGGATCATGGCCTTTACTGCTTCCATGATTGTCTGGTTCTTTCTTTCAGCTATTCCATTCTATTGAGGGTTATAGGAACTAGAAATCTCCCTTTTAATACCAACTTTCTTGAAATACTCCTTGAATTCTTCTCAGGTGAATTCACCTCCATTGTCTGATCGCAAGGTATTTATCTTCCGCTCTGCCATGTTTTCTACTAGAGCCTTGAACTCGTTGAATTTCAGAAAAACTTAATTATTTTCTTTTAACAAACAAATCCAAGTTTTGTGTGAGTAATCATCAATGAAATATACATAATATACATACCCACTTAGTGAAGTTGTTGATATCGGTCCACATACGTCTGAATGCACGATGTCCAAAACTCTTTTGGCTCTACTATCTCTATTGGGAAAGGAGCACTTCACGTTCTTTCCTTGTGCACATCCTTTACACACACCATCTAGTTCTATTTGGATTTTTGGAATACATATCACCATTTTTCTCACAACCGAAAGAGATTTGTAGTGTAGGTGAGAAAATATCCTATGTCATAGTTCACTGGGATTCAAAATATCATGAATCACTGCATAGCTTGAATGTCCTTTTAATTTGTAGATTCCTCCTTCTTCAACTCCAATCACTACTCCATCATCAAGGGTCTTCCCTATAGGCCACATAAAAAATTTACCATCAATAAATTCCACCCTAAACCCTTTCTTGTCCAATACTGAAATTGAGAGAAGATTATTTTTTAAACCTAGAACATAGAGAAGTTCCTTGATCTTCATTGTCTTTCCTGAGTTTAAATTGTTGGAAGCTTCTCCAACACCTTTGATTGGATACTGATAGTCATCACCCAATTTCACCTTGTGAGGTGAATATTTATGAATAAGTTTAGATAAGGAGTCTTTATAGCTTGTCATATGCTTGGAAGCACCACTATCTATCAACCAAGTGTCACTTCCATGAGTAACAGTACCTATGAGGGATGAGATAAGAACATAATCCTCATCACTTGATTCATCTTGCTTTTCAACCTTCTTTGAAGGATCATCATCTTCAGTTCTGTCAACTTGATGCCTCTTACTTCCTTTCTTATTCTTAATTTCCATAATGAGGGGGCAATCCCTAACAAAGTGTCCCAATTCCTGACAATAGTAACATCCAATCTTTGAGTTGTCTCTTTGACCCATCTTAAAATTCTTAGGTAAATAAATCTCCTTCTTGTTATTTCCTTTCCTGGTTTGGTAGGCTAGGGCTTGATATTCATCTTCCATCTTTTCTTCTCTTGCAGTTGTCCTAGCTTCTTCCCAGTTACAATCTTCCCAAAACCTACTAAACTTGGGAAGGTTCTTTCTTGAAAAAATTCCTTGGATTAATGCATCCCATGAACTTGGGAGGCGATTCAACGTAGTCATCACCATCTCTTCTCCTTCTACTGAGTCACCAACGGATTCTATATGCTCCTTGATTTGAATCACTCTTGAGAAGTAGAAGTGAATGGTTTATGAGTTCTTCATTTTCACATTCTTCAACTGAGATCTCAGAGTCCTTCTTCGATTTATGTTGCTTCCCTCAAACAGACGAGTTAAGGTGTCCATAATTTTCTTTGGAGAAGATAATGATGATATATGATGGATAATATGGTCCTTAATGGAGTCTGCAATAATCTTTTTTTTCTCTTACCATGTCTTTCTTATATTTTTACTTACCTTCATATCCTTGAGTTTCTTGAACCTCTTCTATAATGAAATTATCTAGTTCATGTTCTTCAGAAATGAGGGTTACTCTATACTTCCAGGACCTAGAGTTATCATCTCCATCTAGCTTCGCATCGATCTCTGTTGCGATAGTCATATTGCCTTCCGATGGTCTTGGCTTGTCTGAAAACTATCTCTAGACTGAAAATGTCTCCCTTTTGGGATTCTAGATATGCAACTGGATTCTATTCAGGCCTACTCTGATACCATGTTGAAATTTAAAATTTTCGAGTTACAAAATTACAATTAGTTAATACGATAGAAACTGTAGTAGGATCACTGAAAGATAGACAATCACAGATACAATAGAATACAAATATTATCCTAGGAAACCCTCATGGGGGAGAAAAACCAACAACAAAAATCCTCAATATAGATTCCTTCAACCAGAACAATGATGTCCTATAGCTCTCTAAGAAATAACAAGACCAAAACACCAAAATAACTAGCCTACAAGAGTTGTTCCCAGGACCTTCTTATGTGCTCCAAGATGCACAAGAGAAGTGTGTGAGTGTGTTTTGAAATGAGAGGAACCTATCCTCTATTTATACACATCAGTGTCTCATGAAGAGACATGACTCTTGACCTAAATAACCCATAATAAGTAAAATACCAATAATATACTAATTTTTGTTGAGAGTTCTTGTACAATATAATTATAATAACCTTTTAAAGGTTTTCCTAAAACAAATATACAAGAACATCTTTCATAGTTACACCAAAAATATTAACAAACGAGCCTCCTTCATCTTAATTATATACGAGAGAGTGAGAAGAGAACAATTTTCATGATGCATGTGGGATAAGTTGAACAAAGTTTATAAAATGTCATAGGCATGTAAAACACTAGGAATTCCATGGTGGTCACCCATCCTAGTACTACTCTAGCCTAAGCATGCTTAACTGTAGATTTATAATGGGATTCAGTGCATTAATGCTATTTTGTAGGAATGTAGATAAGACCTCTAGGAAATCATTACATGAGATATGTAATTAACAAATGAATATGACATGACATTCCATTCCCCATCAAAAGGGTGAATATAATGGTTTATCAAAACCATAGGCTCAAAATGGTGATTCAGTGGAAAAGGTGTATGGCCACTGAGATCCATATGGATCATTCCTCCCTCCCTAAGAAGAAACAGTCCCCATTGCGTCAAGTTACCATGTGATATGGGGATATGTAACGACCTCGTTACGACGACCCAACTCGAGTACTAGTGCAAATGTTTTTTGTTCTTGTGTGTGGTTAATGTGTGTGCGTGCGTGTACCCAGGGAACCATCAACGCATTCGACTCTACGTCGCCACCCGATGACGAATAAGACATGACCCAGATGAACAATAAAAGGATGACCAGGACATGCGACAAGTAACGGCATGCATAAACGACGATCAGTAGTACTGACTACCCGCCCGTCACAAGCATACCACACCTCCAAGCCAAGGATAAAACCTAACCATCAAGATTTCAATCAACAAGGTCGTCCACAGTTGGCGATCGTAACACAATAATAACTCATTAAATTACTCACTACAGTAATGCATAGGAGGTGTACTCTTAATCCATGATTAAGCGAAGACCAACGGTGCAACAAGTCTGACCTTCAATGGTTTAAACTTTAAAATAAATTACAAATGATTGCTATGATCAAGTCTAGTTTATCAAGGTCAACATCCTAACTGCCATGACTCACAATCACTTCTGGCAACCCTTAAATTGTAGTTTAATCTAGTAACCAATTTATTTAACAATTAACTGTAAGAAGGTTTATACCTTCATCAATCAACCCTTGTTTGCATTAATAATCTTCCGTATACACCCATTATGCCTAATGTCTTAAAATCATGAAGGAACCTTCTAAATTATCCATTTCACAATTTATGGTACCATTATAAACTGCAGTGCCATCCTAGTGCTATCTCCCTCAATGGGTCTTACCTTATTATTATTTATATTATTATGATTGGAATTGATCCATTTTACAATCAATAACCAACAATTATGGGCGTATATACATAACAATATTCCAAGCACCAAGTTTGTACCTCTTAACAATAAATACACCAATGCCTCATCCCCTAGTGATAATAATAAATAATTATTATAGTTTGTAAAAGTACTTTATTATACAAYCAATAACCAACAGTTAGGGGCATATATATATATATAACAATATTCCAAGCACCAAGTTGTACCTCTTAACAATAAATACACCAATGCCTCATCCCCTAGTGATAATAATAAATAATTATTATAATTTGTAAAAGTACTTTATTATACAATCAATAACCAACAGTTAGGGGCATACATATATATAAAAATATTCCAATCACCAATTTTGTACATCTTAACAATAAGTACACCAATTCCTCATCCCCTAGTGATAATAATAAATAATTATTATAATTTGTAAAAGTAATTCATTGCCCTTGATTCAAAGGTCGTTAAGGACCCAAGCCCTATATTCCACCCTCTAATTGGTGGTTTCGACCAACCATTGATGGAGGGGAGTTAAATAGCTAGTAACAACCTGCAAATGGAGTATATACTTAGTCAAGTCATAAAGAAGGGAAAATACTCTCGGACTGTCGCTAAGTGTATATAGGTTGGTAAATGGAAATTTTATAATCATCACCGACTATAGCAATTGTCATAACAGAGTGTTGCGATGGTAAGGTTGGTGATATATTTAATTCCTTTAAGCTAGCTTGCAGAATTAATAACCTATCCATGGTTCTAGTGCTACCACGTAAGATAGAGTATTTGTTCCAATAACGAAAATTGATATAAATTTTTATTTATTTAAATATATTTTTTTTTGGTTTCAGAACCCACCGTTTTACCTATGTTCTATCAATGAACAAAATCAGGTTGACAAAGGCTGGAAGGATCAATGAAATAATAAATAAAAACTCAAGATAGGCCCGAGGCAACAATTTCGTCGAGAGATCTCCTCTATTCTCACGATATTCTTTAGTAGATTAGCTGAAGTAAAATATACTGGTATGATGTGTGTTTTCTGTTATGATCCTAAGCTAGAGACAAGTAACCCTGTGAATAACTATAACTTGAGGTTAGGATTCGGTAAATTTTGAGCAACAATTTAATAACTTTTTCGAGGAGGTTAAATACAATTTACTGAGAAGAGACAACGCTGGTTCGCATTAACCCGAACAAGTAAAAAAAATTTAGACCACTTAAGGACTTCTAGATTGCGGGGGTAAAAATCTTTTTCTTTAAAAGACAGGAATCATTTAACTGGGATAACACTCCCACTGCATAAAAAAAATAAAAAGGTGAAATTAACGATTCTCTGTGCCTCTTAGGAGAGTCCCGTTATTATCGAGGCTGGTGGTCGAGGGGGTTGGCTGGGGTCCAACAGTAATTACGTTGGGCAGAAAATGCTAATCCCCAGAAGTCTGCATTAATTAAAGCACCACGAGAGGCGCTGAAGAGACGCCAGCGACAGAGCACGCTTGAATAGTTGCAGGAGGCGTGGATGAGATGCCAGAGACATGGCACGACTGAACGCGGACTGGGTGGTAAAAAAAAAAGGGACACGAGGGTATCTTCCCCCTCCCAACGCACAGTAATGATACCCAGCGCAGACATTACCAATACACCGGGTTTTATCCCCTTAAACGAAATAAACGCTCCTTCTGGCAGCAACACGCATTGCAATACCGTTCCAAACTTTGTTAAGAGATTATTCATATAATTTACACAGGATTGAGGAATGATATTATGGGTGCATGAGCACCAGAGTGCAACTCATCTCCGGGAGGGCTGTTTATCATTTCCGGCTATGCACGTTGCCCCACAACTGTACAAATTTTGTGGCACTCACGTAATTCTCCAAGATTAAATTTCAGGGTGCGTCCTTCCATTACTTTTAAAGGAATGCTTTAAATTAGTTATCTTCGAGGTTCAATTACCTAAAAACGTAAGCTCGTTACCTGGCATGCCATTGCAGGAGCAGCTGGAGATTGGTTTTCGATAGAAATGATGTCAAGCATATCGACTGACCATACTCCTGTGATTCTACCAAGGCGCGGCAATGACCTACGACACACCGAGGTTACGGATGGAATCCATGGTATCCTCCAGCAACTTAAGACACAATGCAGAACTTCAGACACCCTGCCACTCAGCGAACTACACCCCGAAATTTTACGGTGAAAGACATCGGAGCTGTGGGTATCCTACAACGAATTAACCACGCAAAAATTTGCAAGGAGAGAGACGCGTCGAGAAGGCTGAGAGGTGAAGGGTAAGGGGCGGAATCTGGCTCCAAGGGCGATGACAACAAGAAGGAAAACGGCCCCTCTCATTAAGAGATGGCGTGGGTGTTGAATGCTGAATTTACTGGTTAATCTGCCGGAGCAGCGCTTACTGTCTTTATTTTAGTCCCCCCCCCTTTTCCACCGTAAATGTTCTCATTAACCGG
>ML777783.1:120259-131109 GCA_009831015.1 Picea engelmannii
ATGAATAGTAACGCATCATATCATCTGTCAATCACATCATAATCAAATATATAAGGTCCAACATCAAAAAGGGTCCGGATCACTTGCGAGCAAGTGTCCTCAAAGAATAAGTGGTCTCAGTGCGCCAGAGCGGGATGTTACAGGATACTTCTGCTAAATCTAAAGCTTGGTGCATTGCTTTCCTTGTTGAAGAAGTTGTCCTGCTTAGCTTGTTGAAGGTTGTCATGAACCTGTTGCTAGAGGGGTTGGATCTGTTCAACCAATATAGTTGCATGATCTACCTAAGTGTGGGAGGAATCTATCGGTGAATGTGAAACATGAATAGTATGAAGGGTTTTGTTATAACCTTTCTTGAATAGCCAACATGGACACACATCGTAGGTGCAGAAAGAATATATTGGTACTCGTATACAATATTATCAATCTTCTTTTTCTATATAGAAAGGTATTGGGATGAGGATGCAGTGATTGCAATGTCATTCTATTCACCTTATGATCGTATTGTGAAGAGGATAAACTTTATAGTATGAGAGATTACTGTGTGTCATTGTTTTGGTGAGAAAATAGTTAGAAATACCTTTGGTATCCTATATAGCTAGCCCCCCATAGTAACAATGATGCTATGGGGTCAAGACTCATTAAAAACATGACACCTCCAAATATATCGTTGGCCTAATAGAACATCACAGAGTTTTAGTAGGGAAACATCACAAAAAACTTCATCCTTGAAGGGTTTTATATCGTAAGACATGTGACACTGTTTGCTGACATCAAGATATTGACCCTGGAAAATCCACCTGATGTTGTATCATTATCGGTGTGGTGTTGTTGGAAAATTCAACTTCTTGAAAACCTCTGTTGAGATTATGTTATTTTTCCTTCCACTATCAACAATAAAATGGACTGGGGTCCCCTTCACCCACATCTGTGAATGGAAGAGTTGCTCCCACTCCTTAGGATCCTCTTCTCATTGGATCGTTGCAGTTGTGACAATAGTAGTGGGTTATGCATCAATGATTTGTCTTCTTTTATTATTTTCTGAATGAGGGTCCAAGTCGGGTTTTGATGCTTTGTCCTTGAGATCGACCACCAATGACTGTATTGAGCGACATTCATCAATGTTGTTCCAAGGGCTATTGTGTAACTCATACCACTTTCCAGTGTATTTATTAGACTTATCGTTACCCTTGTTTTCCCGCATCTGGGACTGGATCTCTTGAGGTTGGACTTCCTTACTTTTCCCTTCATTATGTAAGTTATAATTTCTTTTTCCATGCTTCTCCCACTTACTCTGCTGCATGAATTTCTTCTCAATTTTGACCGCATATCGATAAGTAGCTCCTAGTGAGGAGATGTCTAAGAAATTCGTCTTTGTTTGGATGTACCTTTCTAGACCATTGCGATACTTCAAACCATGTGTCACTCGGAGTCTTTGATACCCATGTTTGAGTGCAAGGTATGAAATATGTTTGTGTAATCCAACACCGTATGGTCTCTTTTCTTACGTAGAGCTATGTATCTCATGTATTTGTCATCATAGTTTCCCACAAGATAGAACTCCTCCTTTAGGGCATCTACAAAGTTTGCCCAAGCGGGTTCTCTCCCAAATAGTGTAGATTCATCCGTGGTGTACCTCTCCTAGTAACCTTCCCACCAAGATCTGACATGGGGAAGGGATTTAAGGAGCACAAAGGTTATCTTTTCACTTTCAATTTTTTTTTGGATGGATTAATAACCTTCTAGAGAATATACATCTATCTGGCCTTCAAATAAGGGGATATCAAAATTGACTTGTACCTTGAAGGGTGTCACACTTGAAAAATGGCTTCTTGTCGAATATGCCTCAGCTATTGCCATTGATAGTCTTTGAAGGATCTGAGAAAAGTTCTCCATCATCTTGTTCCTTTGTCACACGAGGGATTCCTCGAGCAATGTCTTGAAAGAATATCCTTCTTTGTCATCTCTATTTTCTTCTTCCATGGGAGGTCACTTGCGCTGGTGGGAGAAGTTGTCCTCAAGAAAAATTATCTCGAGACCCAACTCTCTATGCCTTGACCTCGTCGACCTTCTCTGAGAAACGATAAGGAGCAGCCTTATCTGATACAAATGATCCAGATTATTTTGAGAACGACATGAAGACAAAAATATAATTGATATATAACAAGGAAATACACAGAGATAATGTGGAGAACATGGAAATATAGTGAAACAAAACTTCTATTAATGAACAAGAGAGAGAAAAACACTATAGAACAAAAACTGGTAGAATGGGGTACCTTATCTCTGAAAAGAAAGAAATGTTGGCTACGCTTCATTTGTAACAAGATTTACATCACACTCCATTGCATGCTTAAAGGGCCTTCTTCATCTCAATTATATATGAGAGAGTGAGAAGAGAAAAATTCCCATGATGCATGTGGGATAAATTGGACTAAGTTTATAAACTTCCATAGGAATGTAAAACACTAGGATTTCCCAGGCGATCACCCATCCTAGTACTACTCTAGCCTGAGTGTGCTTAACTGCGAAGTTCTAATGGGATATGGTGCATTAACACTATGTTTTAGGCATGTAGATAAGACCACTAGGAAATCATTACATGGTGTACGTAATTAACAAATCAAGATGAAATTACATTCCATTCCCCATCAAAAGGGTGAATATCATGGTTTATCAAAACCACAGGCTCAAAATGGTGATTAAGTGGAAAAGGTGGATGGCCACTAAGATCCATCTGGATCAAAAGTAGAGTGGCATAGCATAATAGAAGTTGAAAATGAAGGACTACCATCTTTATTTTCATTAAAAAACTACACTAAAATTAGATAAGTAAAAATTTAGATGCTCGATCACAATCTAGCCTCTATTACCTTACTTAAAGTTTGAGGGATGAAACATTTTATTTATACAATACAATTCATAATTCCTCAAAGAATATGATCTATCTCATGCTGAATTGAATAAATCATAGAGAATGCACCCCTCATAAGATGGATCTTTAGACAAATATAGACCAAACAACTGCAAAATGTGATTCATAAAAGACAGAGAAGACAACATTGTTACTCTCCAACTCATAAAATTTCATCATCTTATCACCATAAGTATCTACCTCTAACAATCAAATATAATATGATTATTATTTATGTAAAAGTTATACAATTCTAAAAATATGGACGTGTATGGTGTTAGATTAATGAGTAATAATATTAATTAAATATTTACATGGAAATGGATAAGATCTTTACACTTCATGTGAGTTTTCGTAAACTAATCACCCTTACCACAGTAAAAAAATATATACATGAAATACAACATACTTCCATTTTCATATGCAATATGACATTTTTCAATTGGCGGCGTATTCAGATTGGACCCTCGAGTCTGACACTTGGATCTGTCATCCACATAAATATATATTACAATCATCAAGATTAGAATTAAATCATTTCCCGTATTTATTCCTACAAAGTTCACATTAAAAATGGGTAGTGATTGCATGCATAGTTCTTCCCTATAATTTTCTTTGCTAACCGTCTTCCTCCCCATGTCGTAGACCTTCTTAACCTTCTTTTGAAAGCTTCTAAAATAGAAGTAAATAAATCAAACAAATATAGAGAAAACATCCAACGCTTTACCAACGAAAGTTTAGTCATAGTTTTAAATTAATTACTATATCACAAATGTTGAATTCACTACACAATTTCATAGGGTATGCCAAAATCATTCTCAATAATTTTCATAGAGCTGCAAACCATATGGAAATAAAAACCCACAAATAATCAAGTAATTGTACATAAGACCATTGTGTCACAGAAACATGAGAACCAATATGATCTAGATTTAGGAGCGGAATGAACTAATGAAAAGACCGAATACAATAAACACAAAGATAGGAAGAATAAAACAAATATCCAATGAACAATATCTTCTATTAAATAAAGGAATAGGCTGAAACTGTAAAATTGCAAAACTGAAACTTGCTCGAATGGTGGTAGTTATCTTTGAGAATATATGTGGTTGTTATGCACATCCTTATGAGAAGAATGGATTACAATGAGGCTCCATATTCCCTTTTCATATTAATCATGAATTCCAAAACCATAGACATCCAAAAAACCTAACCCTAGAAGGTGAAATGCCAAAAGTCATGTGGGCCCCATGTGTAAGTTGGTGTAATTTGTCACCTCAACTTCCTAGGGTCATAACGTTTGCATATGAACTTCATTTTAGGCGTGTGATATCCCATTGGAAAGGTCTTTCAGATAGCTACACATTCCTCCATCAGACTCTAAATCCGTATACAATCTAACTATGGAAATAAAAAAACAATGTTTAGGAACCCAAAACATCCTTGAAAGTACAACAAGATGTGTTGACATGAAAACATACAAAATAATCTAGTTGGATTAGGAGAAAGGCCAACCATATATACCTAGAGAATGTGTGAGTCTTCCGATATCCCCACAAGTGTACAACTCACAATTATAAAGTAGTACATAAAGATGTTATGAACTAAAACAAACATGAGGAGGTAGTTGGAACAGGTGGGTAGCCACCAATATCCACATGGATCAATCCTCCCCCCTTAGGGAATAAATTGTATCCATTGCATTGAGTTAACCCATCAGGTGAGGAAAATTATACTGGATTTGGCCTCGGGTGAGCCACTTTCCTTGGTGTAGGATTTTCCCTCATTTAAAAACCCGATAAAGTTGGATGCGCTATTGGCGAGTTCCCTTGACATGTGTGTCCACAATATGATCGATGGAGGCTTGTTCCATGCAGTCAAGGTTGATCTTTGTTGGCGTCAATTGTTCAGGGATCTCATAGGTGTCTAATAATGGTGGAAAATATGCTCAAAGGAGGTCCACATTAAATATTGGATGCAGACCAAGGAAGGGAGGAGTGTTGAGCTCAAAAGCATTGCTACCCACATCCTTGGTGATAGTGTGAGTCCCATAACGAAGTGGGAAAATATTTTGATGGGGCTCAGTGAGATGCTCCTTCTATAAATGCAACCAAACTTTGTCTCCAACCTGAAATTGGTGTGGTACCCTATGTTGATCATGGCGTTGCTTGTACTTAGCATTGGATTTCTGAAAAATCTCTTGGACCTATTGGAAGATGTGTTGAATCCACTCAATGAATCTGGTGGCTTTGTCAATCGCAGAATGATCAGGGAAAGAGTCTGTCTATTCGGTGGCAAGAGGAATTGAAACATCAATGGGTTCCAAGGGTTGGAATCCCAAACCCACCTGAAATGGGCTATGGCCAGTGGAACTATGGAGAGCCCTGTTGTAGCTATGTTGGACATATGGAAGAATCTTGTTCCATGTATGGGGATGCTTATAATTGTACATGCGTAGGATGTGCACAATCATACGAATGACGATCTCGGTTTGGCCATCGGTTTGCGGGTGGAAATAAATGGATTTTGTGAGCTTGGTGTCCAACATAGACCAGAGACTCGAACAAAAGGTGTTGAGGAACCTGCTATCTTGGTAGAAGATGATGGTCTGTGGTATCCCAAAGTGGACCAAAACTCGTTCGAAGAAGAGCTTGGTAGTCTCTCCCGCTATTACATTCTTCTTACAGGTTGTGAGGATGGCCATCTTCAAAAACCGAGCAATGACCACAAACACATAGTCATTCCCATGCTTGGTGGACAACAAACTAGACATGTAATCCATTGAGATGGATTCCCATAGCTTCTTGGGAATAGGGAGAGTGGTGTATAAGCCTTGCTTCTTATGGCTGGCTTGGCAATGGCGCAGGCAGTGAAAGATATAATATAGTTGCTGACATCCTATCAAATTTTTCGCCAAAAATGTTTTTTATGAAGAATGACCACAGTTTTCTCTATGCCAAAATGTCCTGCCACCCGACTATAGTGGGCTTCCCAAATCATCTTTGCACACTCGCTTCTAGGAACACAAAGATGGTTCAGGTGGCATAAGATTCCATCCTAAATGTGAAAAGAAGTGACATTGGTTCCTTTACCCAAGAGCTGATATGTGGTGGTGAAGTCTGGATCTTGATTATAAATTTAGGGCCACTCCGATGCTTCATGTCCACAGGACTAGAGCATAGTGGTGAGTGCAACCATAGGAGGCCGACTGAGGTAGTCAATGACACGATTGGAGATACATGTCTTATAATTTATGTTGATATGGAATTTTTGTAGGTAGGTGGACCACTTTTGATGGTGGTCGTTTTGAAATTTCCCCTGTGTCTGTATGAATTGCAAAGGCTTGTGATCAATGTGTATGATCGTCTCTTTCCCCAGGATGTAATATTTCCATTAACGACAATCTTGTACAATGGAATACATTTCCTTGTCATAGGTGGTGTATTTCTGGACAATATAATAAAGTGTCTCACTATGGTATGGCACATGATGCCCATGCTGAGTGAGAACTCTGACCACATCATAGTCAGATGCATCAGTCTCAATCTCGAATGGGTGTTGCAGATCAAGAAAGGAAAGTACTGGAGCTGAGCACAAGAGATGTTTCATATCATCGAATGTTCATTGTTTCTCCTTCCCCCATACAAACTTGGCCCTACCACCACCCTTGGTCACCTGGATGAGGGCCCATGCAATATGGGAGAATCCCAACATGAACCATCGGTAGAAATTGGCTAGACCAAAGAAGATACGAAGCTTGGTCAGTGTCGTCGGGGCTAGCCAGTCACAGATGAATTGGATCTTTACTGGATCAACATGTACCCCATGCTCATCAATAATGTATCCTAGGTATTGGACCCTTTTCATGCCAAAAGACCATTTTTTTAAGCTGACATAAATCTTGTGTTGTCGTAGAGTGCTCAAAACCTTTTGAATATGTCACATGTGCTCCTCCCACGTTATGCTAAAGATGAGGATGTCATCCAAATATAATACCACAAAGGAGTTGGTGAAGGGTCTTAATACATCATCCATCATCCTCATGAAAGTGGTTGGTGCATTTGTTAATCCAAATTGCATGACTAGACATTTTTAGAGACCTTCTTTAGACTTGAAGGTTGTCTTCCAGATATCAATTGCTTTGATGGGAACCTGGTGGTAGCCAGACTTTAGGTCAATCTTGTTGAATAAATTTTCCCCCTTGAGTTGGTCAAGAAGGTCACCAATCCTAGGAATGAGGTAGCGGTTTCTGACTGTGATTTTGTTTAAGTCTCTGTAATCAATGTAGAGTCGCCAAGTCCCATCCTTCTTCTACACTAGTACAATAGAGATTCCACAAGGGGAGGATTTGGGTTTGATGCGACCCTTTTGAATAAGCTCTTGGATCTGACGCCTAATTTTGTCATTATCCATCAGAGAGAACCAATAGACTGGACCATTAGGTAGAGGTGTGTCGGGGGTCAGATCAATGGGATGCTTGACTTGGAAGTGTGTTGGTACCCTTGTAGGTGAGGAAAATATATCTCTGTATTCTTCCACGATCCTATCCACTTTCTTCTGCTGCAAAGAGAGGAATTGTGTAGAGGCCATGGATGTGGAGGAGACCTTTTTCTTACTGTGAGAACGGATCACAAAGAAGATGCACTTCCCAGTTTGTGAAATGACCTTACTACATTTCTTAGAAGAGATTAAATAAATAGAAGTAGACAGTGCCATCTATGGGATCCTATACAATTGTCTACCCAAAGTAATAATAACACTACGGGGTATAGATTCATACAAAAAATGATGCTTCCACAAAATGGTTGTCCTAAAATAAAATCAAAAACTTCAAGTGGAGTAATATCACACATTAATGCATCTTTGAAAGTCTTGATTCCGTAGGGCAGAAGACATTGTTGGTTGATGCAAAGATTTGTTCCTTGACGAAGCCAGTCGATGGTGTAGCGTTGTGGGTGCATTGTCATTGGTAGGTCCAACTGTTTGGAGACCTCTTCTGAAATCATGTTCTTCTAACTAGAGATGTCGACAATGAAATGAATCAGAGCCCCCTTGACCCACATATACGAGTGAAAGAGGCATTCCCCTTCCTCTGATTCTTTTGGTTCACTTGGATGAAATTTTGTGGTAGCGACCATGGCACTAGGTTCAACATCAATAGTCTTATTCCCTCCTTCATGATTTGACTTAGAATCAAAATCGACCTTTGAATCAGAAGCCTTAATCTCGTCCATGAGGGAATTCTTAGAGGAACATTCATCGGTGTTGTGCCAAGGAACCTTATGGTACTCACACCATTTTCTCGTGTCCTTCTTCATATTTTCATTTCCCTTATTGTGTTGTGTCTTGGATGGATTCTCGTGAGGGGGGCCATATTAACTTGGTCCTTTACTATGTGGTTTTGGGCTTCCTTTTCCCTACTTCAGCTGTGAGGGGTTCGCGGATCCAAACTCTCACTGTTTCTTCTTAAATTTCTGCTCGATCTTGGCAGCGTATCTATAAGTCATGCCCAATGAGGCAATGTCTAGGAAATCTATTTATGTTTGAATTTATCAATTCAAACAACCTTGGTATTTGAGCACCAGATGATTCTCATAATATTTGATACTCAATTTGGTGCATAGGGTATGGAAATTATTGGTGAAGACTGGTACTGTCTGGTCCCTTTCTAGACATAGGGTGGTTCATCTGGTGTACTGGTCCTCATAGATTCCAACAAGGTAGTATTGTTCTTTAATACTGTCCTGGAAGGAATCCCATGTAGGGTCCACCACAAAGATTGCAGATTACTCCACGACCCTTTGCTCAGAGTAAGTATCCCACCGATATTTCACATTGGGAATAACCTTAAGGAGTGCAAAAGTGATCTTTTCGATATCAGAAAAATTGTGGACCAAAAAATATCCTTCAAGTAGGTTCAACCATTTATATACAACATCTGCATCTATCAGTCCTTCAAATAATGAAATATCAAAATTTACTTGTACCTTGAAGGGGGTTCCATGCCCGTTTTATGAAGATGCTTCTCCCATGGCCAGTCATCGAAGGATATGTATGAATTTGTCCATGATTTCGTTCCTTTTTCGTGCAAGGGATTCCTCGAGAAAAATTTTAATAGGATATCCTCCTCGCTCATATTTCTTTTTGTCTCCCATGGGTTGTTTTCGGGCTTGGTGCAACCAATATGGTAAGGGATCGATGGGTTCGAGTCCCAACTTCTTATACCCAGACCTTGTTGGGGACATGCACAAAGAAAAATAAATGAAGAGCATATCGCTCTGATACCACTAATTGGGAATTAGGAGTGGAACAAACTGATTAACAAACTGAATACAATGAACATAGAGATAGGAAGAATAAAAAAAATATGCAGTGAACAATATCTTCTATTAAATAAAGAAATAGGTTGAAACTGTAAAACTACAGAACTAAAACTTGCTCGAATGGTGGTAGCTATCTCCAAGAAGAGATGTGGCTGCTATGTGCATATGTGTGAGAAGAATGGATTAAAATGAGTCTTCATAGGCCCTTTTCATATTACTCATGAATACAAAAAATCTATAAATCAAAAAGACTAACCCTAGAAGGTGAAACACCAAAATTCATGTGGGACCTATGGGTAAGTTGGTGTAATTTGGTACCTCAACTTCCTAGGGTCATAAATTTCTTCATATGACCTCTGTTTTAGGCACATGATATCCCGTTGGAAATGTATTTCAGAGAAATACACATTTTGTCATAAGACTCTGACTTCGTCTACAATATGACTTTAGCAAGCCAAAAAAAAAATGTTTAGGGCCCCAAAACATCCCTAAAAGTACAACAAGATGTGCTGACATGAAAACATACAAAATAATTCAGTTGGATTAGGCGAGAGGACACTTGTATCCACTTGGAGAATGTGTGAGGCTTTAGACAGTCCCAGAAGTGTAGAACTCACAATTATAAAGCAATACAGAAAGACGTACTGAACAAAAATGGACATGAGGAGCCATTTGGAATAGGTGTGTGGCCACCGATATCCACCTGGATCACAAGAATTATGCATGTTTAACCACTGTGTCCAGGAAACTTGAGATCAAAATATTAAATATTTATCCTTCATAGCATTGTTATGGTACATCAAAACCTATTGTAAAAGGTATGTAATAGTCCGATATAATAGGTTTAGGGATTCAAAATGTTAGAACATATTTATGATAATAAAATGGAAAAGAAGTTGTTATATTGTTTAAATTACCCAATACAAAGTTGAATGTATGCATGCATATAATGTTGAGAACCTAAAACCGTAAAGCTAATAACCCTAAATCTTAATGCCCAAAACCATAAAGTGTAATGTAATGTACCCCAAATTTACCAAAAAAAAAATTGTTAGGTGCATTAAAACTTCTTGACTCTGATATACTTGTTCAAGCTTAATTCTATTATCGTCGTTATCAGAAATACGACATGTACCTCCTCGTAATTACAAGTGATTACTAACAAGATAGTTATCCTCTCGAATTAAAATCTATTACTAACAAGATAGTTATCTTCTCTAAATGGAGTCGTGCCTATTAAAATAATCCAGTACATGTGAAACTGTTCAGTACATTCAACATTTTAACATAATAGGCTAGTGTTTAGTCTGCTCACAAAATATGTGTTATCAAAAAGATGTTTGTAAGTCTTATTGTGTCCATAAAGGGACTATGGTAACCAAATCCTAACATGGGTACTACTTATCATATAGGATCTATATAAGTGGTTTTACCAAAGGATTCAACACATATATGGGAGTCACAACATATTTAGATTTGTAGACATTAAGTGAAATCCCAACGTTTCTTATATATATAACCATACATGGATTTCATAGCATACTCCACGATGCATATGTATATATAGTTTTTTTTAGCACGAAATTCAGCCCCTACTCATTATATATATATATATA
>ML777783.1:159930-210395 GCA_009831015.1 Picea engelmannii
TTTTTCTTTTGAATATCCTTTCTTAGTGTGACAATCTTTGCTTCCAGGTTTCCAATGATCATGTCCTTTCCTTCTAGTTGTTCTTTGAGTGCTTCTTCAATTCTTTTATCTTCTTCTATTTGAACCTTCAATTTTGTGATCATGTGTTCTAGTTCTTGGGTGTCTTTTTTCTTATCTAGTTCTACTTGTAGTTTCTTGTTTTTCTTCTTTTCTCTTCTGATAACTTCTATGGCATTCATTAATTCTTCTCGGAAGTCAAATTTTGCCTCTTAAATTTCTTCTTCATATGCTTCTTCATATTCTTCTTTGGAGTCTTCTTTATCAGAGTCTTCTACTTCCATGAATAGAACTCTCCTTGTTTCACTATCACTGACTTCATCTTCATCTGATAATTAGATGTCTTCTTTCGTGCAAATTTTTTTCTTGAAAACTTTCTTTGTAGTTCTTTTACCTTTATATGTTTGTCTACCTTTTGAGTAACCTTCATCATTTCTCTTTTTCTTATGAGGACATTTGTTAGCAAAATGACCAATACCATCACAATTAAAACAAATTAAAGGAAGCTTACCTCTGTACCTACTGTTGGTTCCCTTGTTCAATCTTTTGACGAAGTTGGCCACTTCTTCATCATCTTCCGAGGCATCGCTACTACTGCTATATTCTTCGTTTTTCTTTTTCTTTTGCTTTGATCTTTTAGATGCTTTGAAGATTGCTTATTTTACATCTCGATTTTCTTGTTCGGTTCTCATCTCATATGATGTGAAGATTCCATGCATTTTGTCCATGCTTATTGAATTTAGATCGGACCTTTCTTCTAGTGCTGATATCTTAGGGTTGAATCTCATAGGAAGAGATCTTAGTACATTTTGAACAATTACAGATTCTTTGATTTCATCTCCCAATCCTATGATTGCATTCACTGTTTCATCAACTCGTAAGAAGTAGGCTGCAATATCTTCATCTTCCTCATTTTTAGTTGTTCGAACTAACCTCTATAAGTTTGAAGCTTTGTTGCTTTGACTTTTGAATCTCCTTCATAAATATTTTGAAGCTTGTCCCAAATCTCTTTATCAGATTTACAATGTGCAACTTTGGTGAATACCGTATCACTAAGACCATTCAAAAGTCCATTTATGGCTTTGGAATTATTCTCACTGAGTTTCACCACTTTGTCATTTGTTGTTGGAACTGTTGGTGCTGTGTATCCATCTACAATTGATTTCCAAACCTAAAATCCCTATGTCTGTATATATGTCTTCATCCTTATGCTCCAAAAAGAATACTTATGTCCATCAAACTATGGTATTCCATTTTTATACGATTTGGTACTCTCCATGATCTAACTTTCAGTGGTTAAACTAATTTTTGAAGGAACCTACTCTGATACCAATTGTTGGATTACTGAGAGGGGGGTGAATCAGTAATAGTATAATTATAATCCTTTTTCTTCAAATGTTATATCAATGTAGAATTATTATCCAATAATAAGAAGTAAGAAATAAACAATCACACACATACACAGTACACCAGTGTTTTACATGGAAACCCGAATCGGGAGAAAACCATAGAATGTTTTTTCTTATATGTCTTGAAGAATTACATTCATTGGAAGCACCAACTTCCTTATTTTTCCAGCTGCAACTGGAAGGAGGCTCCAACCCCCTAGTTTCTCAGGCTACAACCTGAGGGAAGCTCCAACTCCCCAATTCTCTGGCTACAACTAGAAAGAGGCTACAACCCCCAATGTTCTCCGGCTACAACCAAAAGGTGGCTACAACCACCTGTCCTTGCCCCGTCCTGCCACCCTGAAGTAGAAGTAGAATGATGGAACCACTGTCACACTATCACTATGAGATATACTACTATAAACCTGTACCAATAAATCTAAACCATGCATCAACGATGCATCAACCTGTACCTCAACCTGTAATCAACCTGTACCATAAATAAGTGCATCAACCATCCACCAACCTGTAATCAACTTATATAATAAACAAGTGCATCCAACCATGTACCAAGTATGTACCAATCATGTGTCAAATATTGATCCACTATGACTCATAAATATGTACCAACATCATCAACTATACACCTCATATATGTGCGCCAACTCATCAACTACTTCTCTCAACCATGTACTCAACATGTACCACAACCAAAAGCCTTCATCAATTTCATCATCCAAATCTGATTTGTATCTATGTACTAGACCTGGTGTATACGATCACATTCCTGCAAACCTTCCTTAACTTTAAAAACAAGAGACTAGCATTTTCATCAAACTTTTCTTTAGTCTCACATGCCTAGTTTTGGATTAGTCAACAACCCTAACTTGAAGTAATCATAACTTTCAACCTATAATGTATAAAGATCTAAAAATGATACACAATGTTCTTCAGTGTTTTTAATGCAATTACTCCAAGTGTCACTACTTGGAACCTCTCATAAAAGGAGTTATAGCAAAAATGACATACCTTGTTGAATTATGTCTTATTCTAGAGAGAGACCTTGTAGAGCGTGCCCTACACAAACTATTTGATGAATTGATCTGACACTATTAAAAATAATTATACAGACTGTACCCTAACTAACAGATTTTGTTTCACTGAATTTGGTTATGTTATGAAGAATTTATGACATTTTTACCTGAAACACCTGATTTTGACTAGTTTCAGGACTAGCCACAAACCCTATTTTCCATGGAGTGTAACTCCCAAAATACAACAACCCACAAGATGAATTTTTTACCACGGATACTTGGATATGTTTTCTCACTTGCATATCAATTTCACGGTCTGAATCATTATAGAAAAAAAATTATAGCGAAAATGGTGAAATGACCTATAAATAACATACCTTAGAAAGCACCATCAAAAGAATTTATCCTTCCTTGCATTTCAGCCTTCTTTTCTTCACCCTCACTCATAATTCCGGTTTAGATATCCTTGGTTACCTCAGAAACATATAAATATTCAAAACTCTCAAGTGTAATTCAAATGAGAGAGCCTTGCCTCTACTCTCCAAGTAGCTTCCTTGAAACATCTTCTAGGTCACTTGGCCCACTTTCCTTATTTTAGGATTGGGTCCACTTATAATTTATCCATTAAATTTATTATTGAAATAATTTATTTTGTATTCACTTTGAATTATAATACACTCATCACTTCACTTTATTATTTACCTTTTAAAATCTCTTAAACCACTTTGACTACTTTGACCTTTTGGGGCTTCTAGATGACATATGAGGGTCCTCCAACTTCGTAAGGCCATAAATCTCAAACTGTGAGGAGTTATGTGACGTTCTACATACCACCATAAATGGCATGACATGTACTATACATATAGAATAATATTATCTGAAAATATATCATAACTCATACCGTTACCCATCAAACAAACTTGGGTCCATTACCCAAACTTGGGGTCTCCAACTTCTCATAGCCATAACTCTCTAACCGTGAGGAATTATGTGACGTTCCACATACCACCAGAAATGACATGACAGGAACTATCTATCTAGGATATTTTCCCTGACAAATTCACTTTCCTTCATCTCATTATTCCACAATTAACCATCTGTTCACTTACTCCACAAAACATCTTCCCGTGAGGGCTTTCACCATAAGGGGAGCACTTTGGAGTTCATCCATATTTACTTCTTATCAACCATGAAAAAAAAATAATGAGTCATATTTACATCAAACAATATTTGGTCCATTACCCAAACCTTTATGCTACGGGGCTTTCTTTAAGGGTTGACATCAATGACAACCAACCTTAATCAACAAATAGTTCTTTGATTAGAAATATATTGATTCAAAAAGAAAGACAAGAAGAAAACACATTTAAAATAATCAAAGAAAACAAAAACACACAACAAACCAAATCAAATTTTATTAATGGGATTCAAAATAAAAAGTACACAAAATCAAAACTTTTCAGGAAACGATTTTGGGCAAAGATAAACTTGATTTTTTGTATCCACTATCATCTCACTGTAAAATAAAGGAAGAACTGAATCATATAAAATATCATGTGCGAGCAAGTCATTTTCTTAAGATAGTGATGCATAATATGTTACTTTGACCAAGCATAATTATTAAAAATAAAAAAGAGACTAAAAGAAAATAGAAAAATCCTTATTAAAATGAGTACAGTTCTACTCGTGGCACTTTGGGTCAGGGTTGAATTGATAGTTTAAATTTACTTATCTCTTTACTTTCCATTTAAAATTTTCATGATGATACTACGTTTTTGAAAAGAAATATTCAACGAAAAGCAGAGAGAAAAAGATTTAAAGTGGACTTCTCTGACAACATTCATATTATGGTTCTCTTTGTGTACCCACTTGTGTTCATAACTGCATTATTACACAAAGAAATATTGAGAAAGAAAACTAAAAGAAAACCTACTCCTAAACCTACTCTAACTACTAAACAAATAAAAAATACTAAGTGAAGTCATGCTTCCAATGTAGCCATCGGAGTAACTCCAATCCTTCAATGGAAACAAAATCAAATATTACTCACAAGAATGGTAGTATATCGAAAAATAACAAAAATATATCATACTTACCTTTATCATCATCATTTAAAAACAAAGCAAGCATGACCTTACCATTCCCTTGAACATTCTTTTTGTAGGAATCCTCCAGCCATTCTGCAATTTTGTCATTATATGGGTCACAAAAATATGAAAAAATGAGATTGTGAAGCTTGTGAGAGTTATGGGGACCTTACATAACCATCGACCTAGACCAAAGTGCCCCATCCTTCTGACAGTTTTCCTTTCGTTCTATATTTTCTCCATCTGAAGGATGTAAAATGAGTGTGTTAAAGTTACCTCCTTGATCTCTTAATAAAGTGAAGATAATCTTAGCATTCCCTGGAACATTTTCAAGATATGAATTCTCCAACCAATCTACAACCCTATCATAATACATGCAATTACTAACATGGGATTGTTCGAAAGAATTCACATACGAAAAGCATTCCTGATGAGAATAAAGTATTATACTATCAAGGAAAGAATCTTGTAAAAAGGTCGTCTCAAGATGGCAAGAACTTATCATGATTCTCGATCGGAAAAGAAATGTCTCATTCTCTTTAAAATTTCCATTCAGCTTAAATACTTCAAGATTAACTATTTGAGGTGGACTAAATGGAATGACCAACATTTTTGAATAATCATCATTGGTAATAATATTTGGATGATTATACTTTTCAAGCTCAAATAATTGAGCATGGAAAAATCTAGATTCTTGTTTAATCACAAATTGAGATGAATCAATGGAAGATGCAATTTCAGACTCTTTCGAATCATTTCTTGATTTAACCATGGATAATTCATGAGAATAAGAATTGATATGTTCATGGGTAGAATTATTTTCATCCTTATCTTCTATTCGGTAATCTCTTTGTACCTGATTATATAATGTTGAATTCTCTCCAAGGCAATATGGAACATGCAATTGCACAACATTAGGATAAAAAATATCGAGGTACAAGGAATAATATGTAGAAGAATTGAGAAAACAAAATGCATCTCTTGAAATGATAGGTATATACATTTCAAAATATGGTTTTGTTCCCTCTCCTTGTATAAACTGATCAACCTCTGTTGTATTCTCTTTTAAAGAATACAAGACAGTTTCTAAGAGACAATTTGGTTCATTATGTAAGGAAAATTTTGAGAGCAAATCACTAGAGATAGAAGGTTGATTAATAGTCTGCCTAATGATTTTGTCTCCCACCGATTGATCATGGATCTGTTTAACTAAATTAGGGGAAGATTTATCGTCCACATGATTATCAACTTCACATTTGGCCTCTTTTACTTTATAAACTGTTATAAAATCTATGAGAGTGTGACAACTGTCATCTTTTAAAGTAAAGGTTCCTTCTTTGACAGGAGGAGACATTGTTTGCAAAGAATAATTAGATGTGACAATTGCATTATGTGGCTCATGATTTTCCAAAATGAAAGAAGTCGACAAAAATTGTGGTGCTTCAAAATCTTCAAGATCAACATGGAAATTTGAACCATCTTTAGATTGACTGTTAGTGCTCAATTAAGATTGTTTAACAATCAATTGATCTTCCTTTTTCGAGAGAGAAACGAGATATTCAAACCACTCATTAATAAGCGACATTTATTTCAAAGGGAATCTAATACAAACATGAATGAACCTAATTGCAAAATCATTTAATGATTCACCATTTTCTTTCCTTAAGCAACTTAATTATTGACTTAAATCATCATAATAATAGTTGCTAAAATCTGATAAAAACTCAAATACAAAATAAGACAAAGAATGAATAGAATTAGCCTGAAAAGATTCAAACCAAACCTTAACCTGACCTCGGAAAGTGAGAGCAAACAATATGCATGTAACATTAGAATTGGTGATCTTATGTCTCAAACACTTATAAAAAAATTATAAATATGGTCTACTGCAGATGTGTTCCCTTCACTATCAAAGGTGAGTTCTGAAAAGAGATTAGTTGTCTAGTTGGAAATAACTGGTACTGAGACATTAAAAGCATGTTCCGACACAGTGATTTGGGTAGGATCCATTAAGAATTTGAAGAAATTGACTCCAAATAGTTAGTCTTCCTTGTAGTGCATTATAAGATGATACATAAGAAAGATTTATAAATCTGGAATTATGAAAATATGAGGGGTGAAACATTTAATCATTAAATCGACCTCTGCCCTCCTTCTAGCACCATTTGTTGACGGGCGAAAATGACCATCTGTCAATTGGAAGAACGAGTCTGGTCCAGGGTTGTCTAAATAACCCAAGTCGTTTGGTATAACTCATTCTGATGGGTTTAATGGATCCGTTGGCCAATCTAAAAGTCCTATAAGAAACAAATAAATAAATAAAAGAGATGAAATAACTAACTAAATTCTAAGCAATATATATATATATATATATATGTGTGTGTGTGTGTGTGTGTGTGTGTGTGTGTGTGTGTGTGTGTGTGTACATATGTTCTAATGTAACTGTAGTATTTGTATTTAAGAAGAAGATACACAAGTCTCGTTTATTTGCATGATTTACAAGATGCAAGTTTTAATCAAAACTTACGAAAATCGATGTGAAAAATGATTGCTTCTAGGAAGCAGATAAAGAAAGCACATAAAAATATTTATTGTTTTTATTTTATAAATTTAAAGAATCTTGCAAGAAAAAGTTAATGAAACATGAACATGTGGATAGTCAAAGATGAACCATACATTCTAGTTTCAATGATATGTAAATGGCAGAAAAATACAAAGAAGCTATCCTGTCAATGAATTAGTGAGGTGTATCCAAGCATCTGCATGAGTGGTGAACATCCAACTACCATGTCCAAGAAATAAATCTTCAATGAAACTTATGACTATTCTAAATAAATTCAGAACATGTATTGGAAGCTTAGGTATTAATGACAGAAAAGGAAACAAAAACATAAACCTGTGATCTCATAATTATACATGATTACAACAAGATAAATCTAGAAGCAATCTATTCATTTTATCATTCAATTTAAAACTCAAAGATAAATCTCATTATTTAAATCGAAGATATAATCACAACATTTATATTTTGATTGAAGCAAATGATAGATGGTATTTATAATATAAACCTCCTACACATCACAGATCATTTAATCTAAAGATATCAAACCTGCACATGTAACAGGATACCAAAAACATAAATAATAACATTATAAACAAAAGGCTAAAGACAAAATCCATATATGTAGTTCTATTAAGTTTTTGGAATCACTTGTCCATTATGTAGTCCTCGAAGAAATGTTTTGGATAATAGACTTTAAAGATTAGAAAAATAAATACATAAATGATAATAATTAACCATGTATTGATAAAAAAGACTAAAGCTATTTAAATCAATGCATAATCAATTATTCAAAGAATATGAATATATTGTAATGAAAATAAAACCATTTTACTCACAGGACAAAAACCATTGAGAAACCTGGAATTTCATATTCTTCTTTGAAAATACTTGTCCATTCTCTCGAAAATTCCAGCCATCCGTTACTCCATTTGAAAAGAAATAAAAAGTTTACAAAAGATATAATATACAAAAGAGAAAGGATAAAAATCCTCCTCTCCAATTCTTGGATCGCACAGGCTCTGAACTTTCTCATATATTTATACAATGAATGAACAGTCTGGGTATCACTATTAATTTTCACCACCTGAAATTTGTCTCATAAAAAGACATCAATATCTCTCAAATCGTGCATTGTTTTGGGAAAATCTCTACACATAAGGTAAATGGGTCTATTTGGGTTCTAGGTTTTCAAAGGTTTCTTCAAATTCCTCACGGTTTGACTGAAATCAATAATGCAACATAGCTTGTCTGATCTTGACACCTTTCCAAATTTTATCTATTGTTACTCATAAAATTATTTGTAGCAATCCAAAATTATTTTTGGATCCATCATCTTGAATATATTTGGATAAAAAAAATCAAGCTATGATCATATCCATATCAAATATTTGATAATAGAAACCTGTGAAACAAAAAAAAAAACCTAAATTAATAACCTAAAAATTGTGAATAAAACAAAATCTAGAAAAATAAAAAATGAATTTAAACCAACTATAACTTATAAACAAACATTGTTTATAATTTTCTTTCAAATATGATCTAGAATCTTTCAAGTTAATGGAGAAAAAATATTAATTTTAGTTTTTTACAAAATCAAAAATATGATAGATAATTCTTTTATTATTATTATTTATAAATGAGATGCAAAATGAAAAAAAAAATTTAATTAATTAATATCACCAAATGATTTCATGAAAATGAGAAATCAACCAAGATATTATTTGATGAAGTACTAAACCCATTATTCAAAATAGTCAAACTTGTTAATGAGCAGAAGAAAGAACACAATCATAATTTAAACGAAAGTAAATAGTTGATAAAAATTAACGTTTTTGTTTAAATTGAGATTTTTATGCTCGTTTCTAAATTTTAGCATATACTCTTGTAATGAATGTCTCATACTATAGTGAATGTCTTAAGTTTGTCTCAAAGAAATCCAAGGTATGGAACTATTTGAAAATGTTGATTTTGTAGCTCATCATAATTATCAAGATTCTAATGGGGGCCCTTTAAATTTTGTAAAAATTTAGGGGCAGTTGTTGGGGCCCAGCACACCGCGAATGGTAAAAAACCACTGTAGTAGTACACAACTATTGTCTAGTGACACACAATCACTTCCAGTGGTACACAACCTTTGTAGTAGCACACGACTATTGTCCAGTGACACAAATTCACCATGTGAGTGATCATGGACTTGCATTCCATCATCCCAAATCTTTGAAGGATCATGATAACATACTTACCTTGACCAAGGAAGATATCACCTAGATTCTTCCATACTTCTAATCCCAAAAAACAATTTATAAAGCCAAGACACTTCATCTTTAACTCAGAGGTTAACTCCCTTTTACACTTCATCTTTAACTGTATATTCCATTGGTGGCTAGCACTCTTGGGACTAACTAATGTTCTCTCAACACCATAATCGTGCCTCCTCACTAACCTCTCTTGACAACCTTTCCACTTTCCAAAGAACACAACATCATGGTAACCAATTCCACATTAACACTTTGACATAAGATTCACATGATATCGACTACAGATGGTTTTTTCACTACTTATAATGTCCATATCGATCACTCCTCACCAAATACTCGTGTTGATATAGAACACCAAAAAAACCCATTAAAACTATTAAAGAATATGATGAAAATAAGTATAAACTCCCACAAGTATGGTGCTTAACCAAGCCCAACCTACAAGCCCACAATTTTATTCAACTACAACAATTATTGTGATTGGATTCGTCGTCCTCCCCATTTCCTTCAGAGATATTAAAGAAGAGAGGCTTGTTTGGGTAATTTGTACTAATGAGATTGCCTCCACCAAAGAAAATTTGTAGGTTCCAAATTCGAATTGTACTCTAGAGAGAGAAATTGATGTTTGTGCACCGAGTTGTAGGTAATAATTAACAATTAACATTTATTAATTATTAATTAATTAATAATTATTAATTATTAATATGGGAGAATGTCTTCCCGATGTTGTCCAAACATCAACAATCTTGATATTATTTGGAGTGATAGACTGCTTCAGATGATGAGGAGGATCGACAAGGTCATTGTTAATATTTGTTCTATATAGGAAGGTAGATTTTCCCTCACGATACCTAGGATGCTTTGGTGAGACATGATCCAGAATAGTGAGTTCATCCCTTTCAGGGATTTCAGTTTGGGGGTCTAAGAGAGGAGAGTTCAATATGGGCATGGTGAACAGATGGTCATGATCAACGAGGTGCAATATCAACATGACAGTTCCTCTCAGAGATTATCTTGGAACCCTGGGGCTGCAATGTTTGACAGCTTGATAACTAACATAGATGGAATAGTTAGATTTCGTGTTCTAGAGTGTACTATGATGATTATTAGGATTGGTTACATGGGGGAGTGGTACCTTGAGGATTTGACCAAGTTTATGCATCTTATAATTTCTTGGATTATCAGGGGCAGTCAAATGGACTATTATGTTAGCACCTTGCATATCATTGCTACGAATAGAGGGTGTTCCACATCATATAGGCCAATTTGGGACCCTGGTGAATTTACCACTTATAGGTAGAGGTTCACATGGATATAATTTGTAGACAGTGTGTTGGGAGATATGGAGGATTGTATGACTTGGAAGCAAAGTAGTTCGTGGCACACCCATCTAGCAAGTTTGATGCAATCCTTTCCCATTTTTTATCGAGAGTGGGAGAGCATGTCAATAGATTGAAACTCAAATTTACCAAGGGTGCAGTGGGAAGATAGTATGTATGCAACGATTGACCAATTCACGCACTTCTTGATGATTTATTCAAAGTATGGGATAGCACAGGTGGTAGACCTATCTAGTGGAGAGGGGTTTAGAGTCCATGAGAATCCTAGAGTCATTGTCAGTGATTGGGAAAAACTTCATTTTTTGATATTCGAGATCGAGCATGGTTGTGGATTTTCAGGTCATGACTACACCTAGATTCCTATGAAAAATACTATTCATGGAATCAGGGTCGGTCCTTACGGGTATTTCAACATGGAGTTTCAGGAGAGGAGGATGAAAATTGGGCATGATGGTCGGATGGTTATGATCAGAGTGGAATTGTTTCATCATCATGGATCCTTTTTTAGATTATCTTGGGACCCATCGATTTCTATATTAGACAGTCCAATAGCTGACACAGAGGCAAGAGACAATTATTTCTTTCATGAGATTGGTTTCCTAGTAGATCAATTATTTGGGGTGTTGGTAGAGTTGTTACAGGAACACGTTTTTCTACTTATCACCGGTATTCAAGAGGCCTCATATGTCCATACCTTGTGGGACTACATATTGAATGGAGGATGCTTCACATATTCTAGGCTGGTTTCAGATCCTGGTATCATTTTTAGTTTCAGTCTGGTTCAGTCGATGGAGTGTTAGTTTTTTATGGCATTTCTTGAGGATAAACAATATTTTGGGAGGACTCTAATGTCCCATTTTTTGGATTCCCCATGTTAGTAGTCATATTTGACCTTATGAGCTTATGTCAACTTGACCAAAGGGGTAAAATGAGGTTAAAATGATTTCAAGTGATTTTCCACATGATTTTGTACACATTCATGCCCAAAATCAACACTCATCATATGATATTGGTTTGGATAGTGTTTTCATATATGAAATGATACTTGGTAACTCCACCAACACCTGCAAAGAAGGGAATGATATGGCATCCCACTCACCCACCTGGAAAAGAAGGGAACACCCCACTCAAGAAAAACCATAGTATAAATTTAAAACTAAAGTGGGGAAACAAAAAAAAATGTGAAAGAAGGGGACACCCCACTAAAGTGTGGGAAAAAAATTATAGTAAGAATTTAAACATAAAGTGGGTGAACGGAATAAAAAAACTAACCTCAGTAAAAACCTAAATTTATAACTCCATCAACACTTGCAAAGAAGGAAAGTTGGCAAATAGTGGAATGGGATGGAATCCCACTCACCCACCTGTCAAATAAGGGGAACCCCCATTCAAGTGTGGTAAAAAATCCTAAGCATAGTAAAAAGTTAAACCCAAAGTAGACGACTCGAATAAAAAACCTAACCTCAGTAAAAACTTAAATTTAAAGTGATCATTAATAACATCATTCTAGTTACTATTTAATCATATTAATATCCCTTTTTAATGACTAACTGACATATTTTGTCATGTAATAAAGTTAATGGTTTAAATCACAACCTTTCATTTATTGTGACGACGAAGAATAATCAAAGCATATGAAATCTTGGCCATTGAAAGCCCAAAGCATATGAAATTGTGGTCATTGAAAACCCATATGTGATTAAAAGGATATTAATTCTGGCAATTTCCAATGGGTGTATGCATATAGGCTTAATAAATTGAGTCAACCAAGAATAGCTTCATAGATTGAGTCAACCAAAAATAGAAAAAAAAAATAAAAAATTAATAGAGTTAGGTTTTCAACACAATAGAAACAAGGGAAAATGAGAAAAGATAAGTGCATATTATTATCATTGCCTATTGAATGGAATGGATGAAACAACTCAACAATAAAGGAGGATAAATTGAAAAGAGAAGAGTTGGTTAAGATGTCGATAAGACATAAAGAAATGATGATGGTTTATAGAGGAAGAGGGTTTTAAAAATTCAATAATGTGGAGGAGAAGAATTATAACTCACCCTTGTGTATGCAACAAAAGAATAAATACTACCATTTCATATTGAATGGCACAGAGGTTGCAACAAACTATACTATTGCATTTCCAAGTGGCCATATAATAGAGTAGAAACAAGGTAAAATGAGAAAAGATAAAACATATTACTACCATTTCATATTGAATGGAATGGAGGCCACAACAGAGGATAATTTTAAAAGAGTAGAGTTGGCTAGGATGTCGGTAAGGGATAAATTAGTTCCAAGGATTTAGAGAGGAAGATGGTTTTATAAATCAATAAGAATAATGATAACTCACCTCTGCATATGCAACAAAAGAATAAATATTACTAACATTGTATTGAATGGCATGGAGGCGACAACAAAGAAGAAATTGAAAAGAGAAGAGTTGGTTAGAATGCCAATAGGAGATAAAGTAGCGTTGGGGATTTATATAGGAAGAGGGTTTTAAAAAACAATATTTTGGGAGAGAAAAATGATAAATCACTAGTCTCTGCAATAAATGAGTACTATTCCTATTCAAATTATGTTTATCTCAAACTAGTGCTCCTATTATTACAGTGCAATTCAAGGAATAAATAAATAGAAACAACATAATACATACAATACCTTACCATAGTATCAACAAAAAAAGGACAACCATACCTATACCTCATTTTCCTTGGCTTTCAGTGACAATTGTGTAATACAACTTTAACCCTAAACCAAAAACCACATATGGTGAATACCAACCTTGTCAAAATTATTTATAAAAACCAACTTCTTCCATAACCATTCATGAATACCACTTATGACACCACCACTAAGGATACCACCATCACAACCAGGACCTCATAAGCCACCTCCTAAACCACCAGCACCCAAGTCGTTGCCACCACTGAAGCCAGACCCTACTCCATCCTTCATCATTTCTCTTGTTCTTATGAGGCAATTTGTTAGGAAAATGACCAATACCATCACAATTAAAACAAATTAAAGGGATCTTACCTCTATACCTACCGCCGGTTCCCTTGTTCAGTATTTTGATGAAGTTGGCCACTTCTTCATCATCTTCCAAGGTGTCATTGCTGCTACTATATTCTTCTTATTCCTTTTTATTTTTCTTTGATCTTTTGGATGCCTTGAAGGTTGCTTCTTTTACATCTATATTTTCCTGCTCAGTTCTCATTTCATATGCTATGAAGATTCCATGCAGTTCGTCCATGATTATTGAGTCCAGATCTAATCTTTCTTCTAGTGTTGATATCTTAGGGTTGAATCTCGTAGGAAGAGATCTTAGTATCTTTTAAACAATTACAGATTCTTCAATTTCTTCTCCCAATCCTATGATTCCGTTCACTGTTTCATCAAATCGTAAGAAGTAGGCTACGATATCTTCATCATCCTTCACTTTTAGTTGTTCAAAATGATCTTTGTAAGTCTGAAGCTTTGCTGCTATGACTTTTGTATATCCTTCATAAATATTTTGAAGCTTGTCCCAAATTTGTTTAGAGGATTTACAGTGTGCAAATTTGATTAATATTGTATCACTGAGACCATTCAAAAGTGCATTTGTGGCTTTGGAATTATTCTCACCAAGTTTTATTGCTTTGTAATTTGTTGGTGGAACTATTGGTGATGTGTATCCATGTACAATTTATTGCCAAACTTGAAATCCCTATGCATGTATATATGTCCTCATCCTTATGCTCCAAAAAACATACTTATGTCCATCAAACTATGGTATTCCATTTTTATATGAGTTGGTACTCTCCATGATCTACCTTTCAGTGGTTAAACTGATTTCTAACGGAACCTACTCTGATACCAATTGTTGGATTACTGAGAGGGGGGGTGAATCAGTAATAGCGAAATTTAATCCTTTCTAACCATATAATCCAAGTGTTATATCAATGAAGCATTATCATTCAATAACTGCAGAGTAAATAAGCAATGAAAACATGAACAAACATACACATACATAGTACACCAGTGTTTTACGTGGAAACCCAGATCTGGAGAAAACCACAGAATTCTTTTTCTTATATGTCTTGAAGAATTACATTCATTCGAAGCAACAACTTCCTTTGTTTTCCAATTGAAACTGGAAGGAGGCTCCAACCCCCTAGTTTCTCAAGCTACAACCTTAAGGAAGCTCCAACTCCCCAATTCTTTGGTTACAACCAGAAAGAGGCTACAACCCCCTATGTTCTCTGGCTACAACCAGAAGGTGGCTACAACCACCTGTCCTTGCCCCGTCCTTCCACCCTGAAGTAGAAGTAGAATGATGGAACCACTGTCAACCTGTCACTATGAGATATACCGTTGTAAACTTGTACCAATAAATCTGAACCATGCATCAACCTGTACCTCAATCTGTAATCAACATGTACCATAAATAAGTGCATCAACCATGCACCAACCTGTACCAAATAACCTGTAATCAACCTGTACCATAAACAAGTGCATCCAACCATGTATCAAGTATGTACCAATCGTGTGTCAACTACTCATCAACTATGACTCATCAATATGTACCAACATCATCAACTATACACCTCATGTATGTGCCAACTCATCAACTACTTGTCTCAACCATGTACTCAACATGTACCTCAACCAAAATCCCTTATCACTTTCATCATCCAAATATTGTTTGTAGCTCTGTAATAGAACTGATGTATATGATCACATTTCTGCAAACCTTCCTCAACTTCAACAACAAGAGACTAGCATTTTTCATCAAACTTTTATTTAGTCTTACATGCCTAGTTTTGGATTAGTCAACAACCCTAACTTGAAGCAATCATAACTTTGTACCTATAATGTATAAATATCTGAAAATGATACACAATTTTATTCAATGTTTTTTATGAAATTCCTCCAAGTGTCACTACTTGGAACCTCTCAGAAAATGAGTTATAGCAGAAATGGCATACCTTGCTGAATTTTGGCTTATTCTAGAGAGAGACCTTGTAGAGAGTGCTCTGCATAGAATGTTTATTGAATTGATCTGAAACTATTACACAACATACTATAGATTGTACCCTAACCAACACATTTGGTTTCACTTATTTTGGATCTGTTATGAATAATTTATGATGTGTTTACCTGAAACACCTATTTTTGACTAGTTTCAGGACTAGCCACAAACCCTATTTTCCACGGAGTGTAACTCCAAAAATACAATGGAACACAAGATAAATTTTTTACCATGGATACTTGGATATGTTTTCTGAGTGTTAGATAAATTTCACGGTCTTAAGCATTATAGAAAAAAGGTTATAGCGAAAATGGTGAGATGGCTTGTAAATAACATACCTTAGAAAGCACCATCAAAAGAATTTATCCTTCCTTGCATTTCGGCCTTCTTTTATTCACCTTCCCTCAGAATTTAGGCTCATATATCCTTGGTTACCTCAGACACCTATTGGTATTCAATATTCTCAATTTTGATTAAAATGAGAGAGCCTTGCCTCTTATTTATACTCTCCAAGTAGCTTCCTTAAAAACATCTTCTAGGTCACTTGGCCCCACTTCCTTATTTTAGGGTTAACCCACTTCTAATTTCTCCATTAAATTTATTATTGAAATAATTTATTTTGTATTAAATTTGAATTATAATACACTCATTACTTGAATTTATTATTTACCTTTTAAAATCTCGTAAACCACTTTGACTACTTTGACCTTTTGAGGCTTTTAGATGACATATGAGGGTCCTCCAACTTCGTAAGGCCATAATGCTCAAACCATGAGGAGTGATGTGAAGTTACAGATACCACCAGAAATGGAATGAAATGTACTATCCATATAGAATAGTATTATCTGAAAATATATCATAATTGATATCGTTATCCATCAAACAAACTTGGGTCCATTACCCAAACTTGGGGTCTCCAACTTCTCCTGGCCATAACTCTCTAACCGTGAGGAGTTATGTAACTTTCCACATACCACCGGAAATGGAATGAAAAGAACTATCCATATAGGATGGTTTAACTGAAAAATTCATTGTCCTTCATCTCATTATTCCACAATTAAGCATGGGTTCTCTTACTCTGCAAAGTGTCTTCCCGTTAGGGCTTTCACCATAAGGGGACCACTTTGGAGTTCATACATATATACTTCTTATCAACCATGAAAAGACAATAATGAGTCATCTTTACATCAAACAATCTTGGGTCCATTACCCAAACATTTGTGCTATGGGGCTTTCTTCAAGGGTTGACATCAATGACAACCAACCTTAATCAACACACCTCTAACAGAACCTCTTCCTCTGCCTCTAGAGTTATCTCTCCCCCTTCCTCTTCCATGAATTATACATGAATGCATGGAAAATTCGTTCTCTAATGGCATATTTGACATATTCAATATGTGTTCATGATTAATGAGGGAATCTTGTAGTTCATCTAGGATGAACTGACTCAGATCTTTGCTTTCTTCTAGAGTCACAACAAGGGTATCAAATTTAGGAGGAAGACTCCTAAGTACCTTCTCAACAAACTTTCTATCCTCCATGGTTTCTCCATGAGACTTAATATGATTTATTAGGCCAATAACATGGGTATAAAAGGAATCCACTGAACCTATATCTTTCATTGATATAGTTTAAAAATATCTTCTAAGAATTTGTAGTTTTGAAGTCTTAACTTTGTCCATACCTTGATAATAATTTTGTAATATGTACCATGCTTCCTTGGATTGTTTTGTTGATGCAAATCTTGGTAGTATGCTCTCATGCATGGATTGATGTATGTAGAACACCGCCTTTCCATCCTTCCTCTTTTGATCTTTCGACACATCCTTCTCAGTGATGAAGGAGCATCATTAGCGACGCCAGTGAGCACGCATGGCAGGATAGCTCAGGCCTGAGAATCATTTTGGAATCCAAAATAGCTAAAAGTTACTGAAGATTTTTCAGAGCTGATTGAAAATAGAAGAAGATCAAACGCTCATAAGAGGAATGATAATGAGTGATATGGGAATTTCACTCCTAGTCTTGAATGTATTAGGTTTTTTTCTTTCTCTCATTTTTTTCAAGTAGACGAGTAGCTATGGGAACCCTAAGAACCCTCAGAGATAAATAGAGGTTTGGTACACCCAAAGGAGGCTTCTACGAGTTAGTAGGAATTTTATGAATTTTTAGTTATTGATTTAATCTTAGTTGTAGCCATTTAATTTTGAATGAATATGACAGAGGAAAATTGATCCAAATCCATAGTATTGTTACTGTTTGCAATTCCATGTTCTTGTGTTTTCATAAATGAATGAATTTCGTTATGAGTAGATGAAACTGTGAATGTTAGTATAAGTTTCAAGTGTTTCTCTTTTGTAAGTTATGCAAGGAGTGAATACTGAATGCAATGAGTGCGTGTAAGAGAGTCTTTTTCGACTCGAATATCAAAAGAGATAGTGTGGAACTTTTGTATGTAGAGTGTGCATATTATGTGCAAGGAGTGCACGTAGAGGGGAACTTGTTTCAATTTCGAAAGCTTAGGAGGTCAAGCATAGAGTGTATCAGGAGGTCACCAGAAAGTATTTTGAAAAGACGCAGAAGATTCGAGTCCCTTAGATATTGAGTAAGTTTAAAAATCAGGGAAAACTAGTGAAAGTTTGCACGCAGAGCGCAAGTGTGTGCTAGGGCCGAGGTTCAATTTCATTTGCAAAAGCTTAGGAGAGATAGCATTCTAAGAAACGCGAATGAGACCCAAAGTCACTAGGCTCATAGAAGAATCAAAGGTTGAAGACTTTGAAACGTTCGTAATATTCCAAGTCAAGGAAGAAAGCACAAGCTCAGAAGGGTTGATGCCAAATTATTTTGTAAGGAGTCAATGAGAGCCTGAACGGATGGTAACAATTCTTGGAGGGAGAAGTTTCGATATCCATGGGTCGTTGGATCTAGTAAAACTGCTAGAAGGATAAGGGTCGAGAGTCATTCAACACTCAAAATCTCAAGAGAGATAGTGAGTCGTTGATCTAAGGGAAGATCGAACCATTGATTCCTTTCATGGGAAGGAGATTTATGGAAATCGAAAATCGGGAGTTGGGAGCACGGAGGAAGATGTTTTCCAAAGTCGTGAAACACAAACTTCCGACTCAAGAAGAAGGGATCAGGATCGTCAGATCACGGGGAGTTTTGGACCATTGATATGAGGCGAGTGGATTTCGGGAAGTCTGAGGTTGGAAGGAAGAAGGGAAATGCTCTCCAAAATCGCAAAACATGAATTCCTGATTCCCGAGAGAGGATCTAGACCATTGGAGCATGGGGAGTCTCAAACTGTTGATCGGAGGTAAGTGAAGTCGGGAGTTCAGAATTCAAGATAAGGGAGGAGAGATACTTCATGATTTCGCGAAGTGAGAAGTCCTGTAGTGCTCAGAAGTTGGACCCCGGGTTATAGTTGGAGGTCACATCGATGGAAAATAGCGGAAGGGCCTAGCTTTCGCTAGATCCCTAATTTAAATCCCATGAGTTCAGAACTCGGGAGTTTAGAAGTTGGAAGTAGAGAGATTCAAGTGACTCATAACAGAATACCCGAGGTCGCGAGTTGCGAAGTGCCTTTTAGTTAGATGCATGGTCACAGCGAATGGTCACATGGATGAAGCTTGTGCCTGGCGCTTGTTCACATGGGAGGAGTCACATAATGGTACCTGTGGACTTGTTATGAACATTCTAGTAGGGAATCGAAGAGCTAATAAAGATCTAGAAATTTGAAGATTCATTGACCAGGAGGTGAGAGGACCCTGCTGAGGTAGGGGAATTGCATCAAGTGGTATTAGAGCATAATTTTTTTCTTGCAAACAACAGGCAAAGGATAGGAGAAAAAAGAACTTGAAGTTGTAATCTGTGTGTGAGAGATAGTCTGATGCAGGAGCATCGCCTTAAAAGTCAACAATGCACGTGTGGAGGCAGATGAATGACACCTCAACAATGACAGAATTTCAAATCAAGCATTTAACTCAAAATATAATCGGTTGTTGAGATATTTTTGAAAAAAATATTTTGACAATGTAAATTGTTTGTAAAGTCTTGAAGGACTGTAAGAAATTGCATATATGGAGTGTCGACTCTATCTGTAAATAACTAGTAGTTATTGTAATAGGACAAAGTAGGTAATATCTTTTAATTTGAAAAGATAGATTTTAGAACAGGATGAGAGAGCTTGTGGAGCAGTCCTTAGATAGTTTTTCATTTTCACATTGTAACATGAGAGGATGGATAAACAGAGTAGAGAGATCAGTCGAGCAGAGTAGAGTAGAAAAAACACTATGTATTTTTTTTTTCATGAATGAATAGAACAGATAGAAATTGTCCCAAATCCTTGGAATGTGTTCATTTCATGTGGGATTGAATGAATGTTATTATGTGTGTATGCTTTATTACAGTGCGTTCATGCATGATTGTTTGGAGAGATTAAATCTATGAGTTTGCGATGAATCTTGTTGAGTTTCACTCGTTTCTCTTATGATACTTGTATGCAAGGTGTGCATGTCAAATGCAAGGAGTGGGTCGAGTGAGTCTCAGATTGACTTAGATAATTTCAGAGAGAATCAAAGAAACTTAGACTAGGTGGAAGGTGTGCACAATGCCAAGAAGCCAACAAGCTTCGAAGAAATAGTGCAGAAGAATGCCAGGTGGGTGAGAAGCATTTTATTTTCAAGAAAATCCTTCGAACTGAGTTATTCGAAATCCCGAGAATGCAAGGTGTGTGTTGGATATTGAAATCCTTTAAAGGATAGAAGCTCAAAAGAGATAACACTTTTCAAAAGTGTTGACAATATTCCATAGACAGATTCGTTAAGAGAAAAAAGGTTTGGAACCTTTGAAAGAAGATAAAATATTCCAAGGTGAGGAGATATATGAAGCTCAGGAGGAAGAATGACTGTGATCATTGGATCATAGGGAAGAAGATGGAAAATCATCGGATCAGAAGGAGGTGCACGAATTTTAGCACTTTGTGTACAGAGGAGATAGAAGCTATCAGAGTTAAAACTTGATATTCTCGGAGTCAAGAACCTCGTAATAGAATCTCGACCATCCGATCAACAGGATAGATCTGAATCATTAGATCAATGGAGTTGAATACCAAGCATTACATTTCCAGGAGGAATCATAGTCATTGGTTGTTGTAAGCTCAGGAGGGAGATCAATTTGAAACTTGAGATTCCTGACGTTTGGAGCCATGGAACATCGAGGTGGAATATCAATCGTCTGATTGATCAAGTGTGAGCCATTAGATTTGGATGCGCATGGACCAATAGCCATTGGATTCAGAGGAAGTGAACGAGTTTTATTCATTTAGAGTGCACAGGAGGAGAGTCAACCTGCAAAGTCATTAAGTCCCAAAATCATTGGGACCGTCCATCATCAGAAGATAGGTGGTACACGATAAACATTTCGCTGACCCACAGGAGGGTAAAGTCAAAGAGAAAATTCATGAAAACATGCAAAAAATGAACTCGTGAAACAATATCAACCCTAGATTGAGGATATATATGGATCATTGATTATCCAGAGAGGATTTCATAGTTTTAGAATATCAGGGATCAAGTGCAGGGAGGCGAGCGACCTTCCGAATTCACAAAATGAAAAGTAATGACACAATAAGGAATAAATATGAGCCATTAGATCGTGAGAGAGTCATGACCGTCGATTTGGCTCTCTGAAATATCGACATTTTGGGATTCGGCAGTACAGAGGTGAATCACATCAGGAGTTCCTGATATGAAAAGTCTCGACGTGCTCAAAGAATGGATCCCAGGTCGTGGAGAATAGTCACATTAGAGGAGAAAGGGAAAGGAGATAACATTCGTTAATCCCTTTTCGGAGTTTTGGGATTTTGGGAGTCAAAGTTCGCTGATAGGTTGAAGTCCTAAAACACCTTTTGTGTAGGCATGCAGTCACAACCTATTATCATGTGGAGGTGAGGCTCGTGCTTGGTGTTTAGTCACGCAGGGCGAGTCTCATAAAAGGACTCGTGGATTTATTCATGGGATTCCAACAGTGAATCGAAGAGCTACTCCAGCTCGTAGATTTGAACGATCCAATGGCTGGGAGGTCAGCAGACCCTGTCGAGGTAGGGGGTCTGCATCAGGTGGTATCAAAGATGATTTTGAGTCTGTTTGCAGACAACAGACAAAAGGAGAAAGGAGGGAAGTTGTTATCAATCATGGTATCAAGAATTTGATTCATGTTTGTAGGTGACAAGTAAAACATCATGCCACCCAGAAGGCACAGAGAAAATATAGAAATGGAATAATAAATGAGGCAACTCTGAATGAGATTGGATTCCATGGAGACAACATTGAGAAGAGCACCAGACCCTGGTGATGTCAGTGAATCTGAGAGCGAAGAAGAATCAGAGGGTGAAGAAAATGTAGCAAATGATGTGACACAAGATCACTTGATAAACGTTGTTTCAAAGATAGGAGCCACAACAAGAATATAGGTACCTATGTACGAAGGCAATTTGGAAGTTGAAGAATTGTTATATTGAGTATGTGTTATGGAAAAATACTTTGATTATGAAGATATCGAAGAAGATAAGATGGTGAAGCATGCAGTGACAAGACTAAAAGGTCATGCAGTGTGATGGTGGGATGAATTTCAAGCCGAATGTAGGAGAAATGATAAGCAGAAAATTAAATAATGGGATAGGATGGTAGCTAAGTTGAAAGCCAAATTTGTCCTGAAGGATTACCAAATCAATCTTTATAGAATATTTCAAAACCTGAAACAGAGGGGTTTATCAGTGGAGTACACTGAAGAATTTTACCGACTAAACATTAGGTTTGGACAGAAAGAAGATGAGGATGAAAATATAGATAGATATATCAATGGGTTGAGATATGAAATCCAAGAGGATATCAACATGATTTTTGTCAGTAAATTCGAAGATGCTTATCAAGCAGCCTTGAAAGCTAAATAAAAATTGGCCAGGAAGCAAAGCCAACGAAGCATAGGAGGAAATTCAAGCAGAGGCAAGGGAACCAAAAGAGAGAAGTTCCAGAAGTTGAATCCTGAAGCTGACAAACAACATAGTCACCAAGAGAATGGTGGAAGTTCAAAAGAAGGACAGCATGGAGGAAGAGGTTCTTTTTCCAGAGGTATAGGATGAGGAAGAGCCAGAGGAGGCATGGTTAAATGTTATACCTATGTAAAAGAAGGACATAAATCTTGGGAATGTCCTGACAAGAAAAGAGAAGAAGGCGGAGAAGAATAGAAGCATGTGGAAGCAGAAGTAGTAGAAGGAGGAAGAAACCTTATGATGAGGAAGATCCTTCTTAAACCAGAAAAGGAACCAAAGGAACCAGTTCAACTAACTGGCCTATTCATAAATTCTTTCAAGTCGAAAGATAGAGTTTGCAAGGTGATCATAGACAGTGGGAGCACTAAAAATCTAGTATCCATGAAGATGGTTGAAAAGCTAGAGCTGAAGACAACTGCAAACCCAAAACCATACAAGGTATCGTGGTTGAAGAAAGGACATCAAGTCATGGTAAGTCAACAATGCCAAGTTGAATTTAAAATAGGAGGTTATAGGGATGAAATATTGTGTGACGTAATTCCTATGGATGCCTGTCATATTTTATTGGGGAGGCCATGGCAGTTTGACTGAAAGGTTATTCATGATGGAAGAAAGAATACCTATACCCTAGAAAATAATGGTAGGACACATAGGTTGTTACCCATAGAAGACAGAGAGAAAAAGAGAGAAGCTAGTTCAATCATACTTCTCATGAGTGGGAAGGAGCTCTTGAAAGAAGTCAAGAAGGAGAAAGAAATGTAGTTTGTTGTAGTGAGGAAGCCTAGAGTTATACTTAGGAATAATTTTGTAGAAGACTTGCCTGTAGAAATCTAAGAAATGTTAGAAAACTTTTCTCATATAGTCGTAGATGAGTTACCACACTTATTTCCACCCATCAGGAGTATAAGACATCATATTGACCTTATTCCAAGAGCTAGTTTACCAAACAAAGAATCTTATAGATTGACACCCAGAGAGAATGAGGAGGTCAAAAAATAAGTCCAAGAGTTGTTGGATAAAGGGTTAGTCAGGGAAATCCTAAGCCCATGTGCAGTACCGACTATATTAAGCCCAAAGAAATATGGAGGATGGAGGATGTGTACTGATTCCTAAGCCATCAACAAGATAACCATTAGATACATATTTCCTTTACAAGGGATGGTTGATTTGATGGGTTGTTTGAGTGGAGCAAGCTATTTTTCCAAGATAGACTTGAAGAGAGGATATCATCAAATACAAATGAGAGAGGGAGATGAATGAAAAACAACATTCAAGACAAACGAAGGATTGTTTGAATGGTTGGTCATGTCATTTGGGTTGACAAATGCACCAAGCACATTTATGAGGTTAATGAATGAAGTGTTGAAAGAATTCATAGGAAAATTTGTCATAGTATATCTGGATGACATACTAATCTTCAGCAAGACAAAAGAAGTCACTTAAGACATTTTACATCAGTGATGGAAAGGTTATAGCAAGAGAAATTGTTGATAAATTAGAAGAAGGGTTATTTTATGAAGAAGGAGCTCATATATTTGGGTTTCGTAATGTATTCAAATGAATTTAAGATGGACCCAGAAAACGTGAGAGCGATCAGAGAATGGTCATCACTGAGTAGTATATTTGAGGTAAGAATTTTTCATGGGTTAGCAAGTTTTTATAGAAAATTCATCAAAAATTTCAGTGGCATATGTGCACCCATGCTAGACATTGTGAAGAAGAATCACAATTCCTTCAGTTGGATAGAGGAAGCTAAAAAAAGTTTCAAAGAGTTGAAGGAGAAAATCACAGGGCAACCAATTTTGGTCTTACCAGATTTTGGAAAAATATTTCAGGGGAGATGTGACGCAAGTGGACTAGCTATTGGAACAGTCTCGAGTCAGGACAATAGGCCAGTTTCTTATTTCAGTGAGAAACTCAATGATGCCAAGAAAAAGTGTTCCACGCATGACAAGGAATTTTATGCAGTGATTCAAGATTTGAAAAAATGGAGATATTATCTAATCCCTAAATAATTTGTCTTGTACAGTGATAATCATGCTTTGCAGTTTATTACTAGGCAAGAAACGTTGAATCAGAAACATGCAAAATGGGTAGAATTTATGTAGAATTTTACTTTCGTTATCAAACACATTGTTGGAACTGCTAACAAAGTCACAATTTTTTTGAGCAAGAGGAGTTTAATTGTACAAGAATTCCAAGTGGAGACTTTGGGATTCGAACACCTCAAGGAGATGTATAAAGAAGATGCATATTTCAAAGAGGATTATGAGGCATGAAAGAATCCTTTGTTGGGAGACAGAAGCCCATGGACTGAATATTTGATCTAGGATGGATTACTTTTTAAGGGAAGCCAATTATGCATTCCAAAGTGCTCAATGAGGGACAAGATGCTGAAAGAGAAACACAGTGGAGGTTTAGCTAGACATTTTTGTCACAATAAGACATTTGCACAACTGAGAAATCCGTATTATTGGTCGAGCATGAGAGAAGAAGTGAAAACGTTTGTGAACAAATGATGAATTTGTCAGTATGCAAAAGGAAGACAACAAAACATTGGTTTGTATCAGCCATTACCAATTCTAGAAAGGTCGTGGGATGCAATCAGTATGGATTTTGTTTTGGGATTTCCTAGAACTCAAAAAGGGAGTGATTCCATATTTGTTGTGGTAGACATATTCTCAAAAATGGAAGATTTCATACCATGCCATAAGATAAGTGATGCCGCAGACATTGCCAATTTGTTTTTCATAGAAGTAGTAAGACTACATGGATTGCTGAGAAGCATAGTTTCAGACAGGGACACCAAATTCGTAGGACACTTTTGGAGGACTCTCTGGAAGAGGCTGGGGACAAAATTGTCCTTTAGATCTGCATATCACCCTCAGACAGATGGACAGACTGAAGTAGTAAACAAAAGTCTTGGAAACTTATTGAGAAGTTTAGTCACTAAGCAAGGTTGACAATGTGATCATATTCTGGGACAACCAAAATTTCCATTCAACAATTCAGTGAACAGGAGCACACGGAAAATTCCATTTGAAATTGTGTATGGTATACAACCAAGAGGGATTACAGAGTTGATATATTTGAATCAAGATGAGTTTAGAAGTGTTGGAGCTGAGAATTTTTCAACATAGATGAAGAAACTTCATGACAAAGTCAGAGAGCATCTACAGAACAACGATCAGAAATACAAGAGCAGAGTTGATCAAAAGAAGAGAGAAATTCAATTCAATGTTGGGGATGAAGTCTTATCTCATTTGATAAAAGAGATATTCCCAAGGGGAACGTACAACAAGTTAAGGATGAAAAAGATAGGACCATGCAGGATTCTCAGAAAATTCGTAGCCAATGCTTATGAGATTGAATTGGCAGACAATGTTGGGATATCGTCGATATTCAATGTTGCAGACCTGTATCCTTACAGGAGATATGAAGCAGGAGAATCAGATGATCAAAAATAAATTCAGTGGGAAGATCAATTTCCCACAGTAGAAAAACTTTAGATGGAGAAAATTATTGAAGAAAGGGATGGAAAGAAAACCAAGAGGAAGACATATCCTGAGTACTTAGTGAAGTGGAAAGATCATCCAATGGAAGATGCAAGTTGGATCATGGAAACTGATATTTTGAAGCATGGAAAGATAGAGCAGGAGCTCATGGACATGAGTCCATAAAATGTTTTAACTAGAGGAGTATGATGCAGGAGCATCACCTTCAAAGTCAACAGTGCACGCATTGAGGCAGACGAATGATATCTCAACAATGATAGAATTTCAAATCAAGCATTTAACACAGAATTTAATCGGTTGTTGAGATATTTTTGAAAACGACATTTTAAAATGTAACTTGTTTGTATAGTCTTGAAGGAATGTAAGAAATTGAAGATATGGAGTGTTGAATCTATCTGGAAATAATTAGTAGTTATTGTAATAGGACAGAGTAGGTAATAACTTTGAATTTGAAATGATAGATTTCAAAACAAGACAAGAGAGCTTGTGGAGCGATCCTTAGATATTTTTTCATTGTCGCATTGTAACAGGAGAGGATGGATAGACATAATAGAGAGATCAATAGATAAGAATAGAGTAGTAAAAACACTATGTATTTTATTTTTCATGAATGAATAGAACAAACAAAAATTGTCCCAAATCCTTGGACAGTGTTCATTTCATGTGGGATTGAATGAATATTATTCTGTGTTTATGATTTATTATAGTTTGTTCATGCGTGATTGTTCAAAGAGATTATCTATGAGTTCATGACGAAGTTGGTTGAGTTTCACTCATTTCTCTTATGATACTTGTATGCAAGGTGTGCATCTCAAACACAAGGAGTGCATCGACTTAGTATTAGATTGATCAGAGAAGTTTAGAGAGAATCAGAGAAACTCAGACTAGGTGCAAGTTGTGCATAGCATCAAGAAGCCAACAATCTTCGAAGAAATGATGCAAAAGAACGCCAGGTGGGCAAGAAGCATTTTCTTTTCAAGAAAATACTTCGAACTGAGTTATTCAAAATCACAAGAATGCAAGGTGTGCATGGGATATAGAAATCCTTTCAAGGATAGAAGCTCATAAGAGATAACACTTTTCACAAGTGTTGATGAGATTCCAGAGACAGATTCATCAGAAGAACAAAAGTTTTGAACCTTTGAAATCAAATAAAATCTTCCAATGAGGGGATATATCTAAATATCAGGAGGAAGAATGACTATGATCATTGGAACATAGGGAAGAAGACCAACAATCGTCGAATCAGAAGGAGGTGCACAAATTTTATCACTTCGCATAGAGAGGAGAGAGAAGCCATCACATTTGAAACTTGAGATTCCTGGATTCCAGAACCCTCGAATAGAATCTTGACCATCCGATCAACGGGATAGATCTGAATCATCAGATCACTTGAGTCGAAGACCAAGCATCGGATTTCCAGGAGGAATCACTGTCGTTGATTGTTGCAAGCTCAGGAGGGAGAGTGGTTTGAAACTTGAGAATCCCGAAGTTCGGAACCCCAGAATGTCGAGGTGGAATCTCAACTGTATGATTGATCAAGCGTGAGACGTCAGATTTGGAAGCCCATGGACCAACAACCATTGGATCCAGAGGAAGTGAATGAGGTTTAGTCCTTTAGAGTGCATAGGAGGAGAGCCGACTTGCAAAGTCAAGAAGCCTTGAAATCATTGGGATTGTCCATCGTCAGAAGATAGGTGGCAACCGATCAACATTTTACTAACCTGCAGGAGGGAAAATTCAAAGAGAAAATTCATGAAAACATGCGAAACGAGAACTTGCTAAAAGATCCCAACCCTTGAATCTTGATCGAGGAGAGATATTGACCATCGATTGTCCAGGGATGATTTCAAAGTTTTGGAATATCGGGGATCAAGAGCACGGAGGTGAGTGATATTCCAACTTCGTGAAACGCGAAGTCCTAATACAAGAAGGAATAGATCTAAACCGTCAGATCGTGAGAGAGTCATGACCGTCGATTTGGTGCTCTGAAATATCGACATTTCGAGAGTCGGGAGGATGGATCTGAATCGCATTGGGAGTTCCCAATACGCAAAATCTCGTCGTGCTCAAAGGATGGATCCTATATTGTGGTGAATGGTCACATGATCAAAGAAAGGGAAAGGAGTGAACATCCATTAAGACCTTTTTCAGAGTTTCAAGAGTTAGGGAGTCAGTTTTGGCTCATACGTAGAAGTCCTGAAACGCCTTTTGTGTAGGTGTGAAGTCATAGCCTGTGGTCCTATGGAGGTGAGGCTCACGCTTGGTGTTTAGTCATGTAGGGCGAGTCTCATAAAAGGACCTATGGATTTGTTCTTGGGATTCTGGAATCGAAGAGCTACTCCAACTCGTAGATTTAAATGATCTAGTGACCGAGAGGTCAGCGGACCCTGCCGAGGTAGGGGATCTACATCACAGTCAACAAAATGCCACCAAGGAGATGAGTGGAGCCGCCTTTATCCAATCAAGTTTTAGAAATAGAGATGTGATAAATTCGTGCAAGATTAGAGTCAATGGAAGCAGCGCAGAGGAGGGCACCTGATGCTGGAGATATCAGTGATGCAGAGAGTGAAGAAGTAGAAGTAGAAGTCAAATAATCTGTAGGAGAAAATGTTGCCTAAGAACACTTGCTGAGAGCAGTTTTCATATTGGGAGCTAGAGCTAAGATAAAGGTCCCAATGTACAAAGGTAATTTTGATGCTGAAGAGCTGCCGGATTGGATATGATCCATGGACAAATATTTCGACTATGAAGACGTTAATGAGGAGAAAAGAATGAGACATGTTGTCACCAGGCTGAAGGGACATGCAACACTATGGTGGGATGAAATGCAAGATGAGAGTAGAAGAAAAGGAAAACAAAAGATAAAGAATTGGGACAGAATGGTAGCCAAGCTGAATGCTAAATTCATGCCCAAAGATTATCAGATCAATCTTTTCAGGAAACTGCAAAACCTGAGACAGAAGGGTATGATAGTTAAAGAGTACACAGAGGAGTTATACAAACTGAATATCTAAACTCGACAAAGAGATAAATATGAAGAAAATGTTTCCAGGTATATAAATGGCCTGAGGTATGAAATCCAGGATGAGATCATCATGATGTCAGTAAGGACAGTGGAGGATTCTTATCAGTTTTCACCGAAAGCAGAGGAGAAGTTGGCCAGAAAACAAAACCAACGAGGTAGAGGTAGAATCCCTCCCCTAGAAAAAGGCAGGGGAATCGCCCATGACAAGGAACATAAATCCAAAGACGAGACCGAGAAACCACATAGTCACTTGGAAAGAGGAGGAAGTTCCCAACGAAGACAAGGTGGTGGAAGAAATTCTTCTAGAGGAAGAGGAAGAAGCAGTGGAGAAGAAGTAAGGTGTTATTCTTGTGGAAAGATAGGGCACTTGTCTTGGGAATGTGCCGAGAGGAATAAGAAAGAAGGAGGTGAAGCTCACATTTCAGAAGCATAGAGAAGGAATGTTGAAGAAGAAGGAGCAGAGGATGGAACATCCCTGATGTTGAGAAAATTTCTCTTGAAACTAGAGACAGAAGTTGAAAAACCAGTGCAGAGAAACAACCTATTCAGGACAACTTGCAAGACTAAAGACAAAGTATGCAAGGTGATAATTGACAGTGGGAGAACTAATAACCTAGTATCCAAAGGGATGGTGGAGAAACTGAAGTTGGAGACGAATGCACACCCAAAGCCATACAAAGTCTCATGGTTGCAGAAAGGACACCAAGTAATGGTTATTAAACAATTCTTGGTTGAATTTAAGATAGGAGGATATAAAGATGAAATTCTATGTGATGTCATTCCCATGGATGTATGTCATATTTTTTTGGGGATACCATGGAAGTTTGACAAGAATTTCATTCATGAAGGGAGGAAGAATACATACACCTTGGAGAAGAATGGTAGGACACACATTTTTTTTCCAATAGAGGAGAAGAAAGTGAAAGAGGAAGACAACACAAGCATACTTCTCATGAGCGGGAAGGAATTCCTGAAAGAATTCAAGAAAGAATAGCATATGTAGTTTGTTGTGCTGAGGAAACCTAGAGTTTTCCCTACAAGTAGTACAATGTATGATTTGCCTAAAGAAGTTCAAGAATTGTTGGATAGTTTTTCTGACATAGTGGTGGATGATCTTCCTAACTCATTGAAACCCATCAAAAGTATCAACCATCATATTGATATGATACCAGGAGAAAGTCTTCCAAACAAAGAAGCATATATATTGAAACCTCGAGAGAATGAGGAGGTAAAGAACCAAGTACAGGAATTGTTAGACAAGGGTTTAGTTAGAGAGAGCTTAAGTCCATGCGTAGTGCCAACTGTGTTGAGTCCAAAGAAAGATGGAGGATGGAGAATGTGTATAGACTCAAGAACCATTAAGAAGATCACCATCAGGTATAGGTTCCCTTTGCCAAGAATGGATGATTTAATGGACTACTTAAGTGGAGTGAAATTATTTTTGAAGATAGATTTGAAGAGTGGGTATCACCAGATAAGAATGAGAGAGGGTGATGAATGGAAGACAACCTTTAAGACAAATGAAGGTTTGTATGAGTGGCTTGTTATTCCATTTGGATTAACAAATTCCCTAAGCACTTTTATGATATTGATGAATGAAATATTGAAAGAATTCATTGGCAAGTTTGTGGTTGTATATCTGGATGATATACTGATATTTAGCAAGACTAAAGAAGAGCATTTGAGACACCTGACACTAGTAATGAGGAGACTACATCAGGAGAAGTTGTTGATAAATCTAAAGAAGTCATCTTTTGTGCACGCATAACTCCTTTACTTGGATTTTGTGATCTCTTCAAATCAACTGAATATGGACCCAGAGAAGGTGAAAGAAATCAAAGACTGGTTGTCACCAAGAAGCACGTTTGAGGTAAGAAGCTTCCATGGATTAGCGAGTTTCTATAGGAAGTTCATTAGACATTTTAGTGGAATTTGTGCACCATTGATGGATACAGTGAAGAAGAGGCACAAGTATTTTAAATGGATAGAGGAGGTCAAGAGGAGCTTCAATATACTGAAGAAGAAAATACCAGAATGACCAATTATGGTATTACCTAATTTTGGAAAGACATTTCAGGTGAGGTGTGATGCAAGTGGAGTTGCAATTAGAGCAGTTTTGAGCTAGGATAATAAGAATGTTTCCTATTTCAATGAGAATATGAAAGAGACTAAGAGGAAATACTCCACATATGATAAGGAGTTTTATTCCATAATTGAAGCCTTGAATAAATTGAGGCATTACCTTGTCCCACAAGAATTTGTCTTATACAACGATAACCAAGCCTTACAATTCATAACCAGACAAGAAAAATTGAATCAGAGGCATGCACAGTGGATTGAGTTGATGCAGAATTTTACTTTTTTCATAAAACATATTGCTGGGAATGCTAACAAAGTTGTTGATGCATTGAGCAGGAGATGTTTGATTTTGCAAGAGTTTCAGGTGAAGACCTTGGGGTTTGAACACCTTAAGTATATGTATTGTGATGATGTAGATTTCAAGGAATCATATGAAGCATGTGAAAATATTGTGCTAAGAGACAGGAGTCAGTGGGAAAAGTACATGATTCAAGAGGGATTTTTGTTCAAGGGAAATCAATTGTGCATACCAAAATGCTCAATGAGGGACAACCTTTTGAAGGAAAATCATAGTGGGGGATTGGCTGGACATTTCGGCCATGATGAAACATTTTCATAGTTGAGAAGCTCATACCATTGGCCAGGTATGAGAACATAAGTAGTGAAATTTGTGAACATATGTATAATCTGCCAACATGCAAAAGGTAAAAGACAAAACACTGGATTGTATCAAACATTGCCAATACCAGAGAGGCATTGGGATGCAATAAGCATGGATTTTATGTTGGGACTGACAAGGAAACAAAGAGGAATTGATTCCATATTTGTGGTGGTGGATATATTTTCAAATATGGCACACTTTATCCCATGCCAGAAGACCAGTGATGCAACACATGTTCCAAATCTGTTTTTTCTAGAAAGTTGTGATACTTCACGGCCTACCCAAAAGGATTATGAGACACAAAATTTGTTGGTCATTTTTGGAGAACACTATGGAAGAAGTCGGGGAAGGATTTGTCCTTTAGATCATATTATCACCCTCAGATAGATGGACATACTGAGGTGGTAAACAAAAGTTTGGGAAACTTGTTGAGGATTATGGTCACTGAGCATCATAATCAGTGGGATCAGATTCTTCCACAAGAAGAATTCTCATACAACGACTCAGCAAACATGAGCACTAGAAAGAGCCCATTCCAAATATTATATGGAATGCAACTCAAGGGAGTACCCTATTTGCGAGACTTATAACATACTGAGATTAGAAGCGCGGGAGTAGAAGATTTTGCTGCAGAAATACAGAAAATCCATAGCCAGATTAGAGGACAGTTGTAGAGCTCTAGCATAGAATACAATCATATATTTGATCAACATCGTAGGGAGCTTCAATTTGAAGTAGGAAATTAGGTTCTGGCACATCTCAGGAAGGAAAGGTTCCCTAGGGGAATATATAACAAATTAAAAATGAAGAAGATGGGTCTGTGTAAGATCTTAAGGAAATTTGATGCAAATGCCTATGACATTGAGCTGCCAGATGATGTGGGAATATTACCCATATTCAATGTTTCAGAACTATACCATTATAGGAAAGAAGACACAGAGGAATCCAAAAATCAAGCAAAGGTTCAGTGGGAGAAACATATGCCTATAGTAGAAAAAACATAGATGGAGAAGATCGTTGATCAGAGGATTGGCAAGAACACCAGGAGGAAGACCTATTTTCAATATTTGTTCAAGTGGAAGGGACACCTAATAGAATATGCCAGTTGTGAAAATGAAGTTGATATCCAGAAGCATGGAAAGTATTTGTAGGATGTCATGGACAAGAGTCCATGAATTTTTTTGTCCAGGGGAGTATGATGCAGGAGCATCATTAGCGACATCAACGAGCATGCGTGGTAGGATAGCTCAGGCCTAAGAATCATTTTGGAATCCAAAATCGTTGGAAGTTACTGAGGATTTTTTGGAGCTGATTGAAAACGAAGGAAGATCAAATGCTTAGAAGCGGAATGATCACGAGTGATCTGGGATTTTCACTCCTAGTATTGAATGTAACTGAACTTCGGTAGAAGTTAGGTTTTTTTCTTTCTCTTGTTTTTTTTTAGTAGACGAGTAGCTAGGGGAACCCTAAGAACCCTCAGAGATAAAAATATGTTTGGTACGCCCAAAGGAGACTATTGCGAGTTAGTAGGAATTTTCTGAATTTTTAGTTATTGATTTGATCTTAGTTGTAGCCATTTTGTTTTGAATGAATATGACAGAGGAAAATTGATCCAAATGCATAGTATTGTTATTTTTTTCAATTCCATGTTCTTTTGTTTTCATAAATGAATGAATTTCGTTATGAGTAGATGAAACTGTGAATGTTAGTATAAGTTTCATTTGTTTCTCTTCTATAAGTTATGCAAGGAGTGCATATTGAACACGAGGAGTGCGTGTAAGAGTCTTTTTCGACTCGAAGCTCAAAAGAGATATTGTGGAACTTTTGTATGCAGAGTGTGCATAGTAAGTGCAAGGAGTGTGCGTAGAGGGGAACTTGTTTCAAGTTCAAAATCTTAGGAGGTCGAGCACAGAGTGTGCTAGGAGGAAACCAAAATGTCTTTTGAAAAGACGCAGAATGACCGAGTCCCTAAGAGATTGAGTAAGTTGAAAACTCAGGGTGAACCAGTGCAAGATTGCATGCAGAGCGCAAGTGTGCACCAGGTCCAAGGTTCAATTTCATTTGCCAAATCTCAGGAGAGATAGCCTTCTCAGAAACGCGGACAAGACCCAAATCACTGGGCTTGCAAAAGAATCAAAGTTCAAAGCCTTTGAAACGTTCAAAATATTCCAAGTCAAGGAAGAAAGCACAATCTTAGAAGGGTTGATGCCAAATTATTTGGTAAGGAGTCATTGAGAGCCTAGACAGACGATAAAAATTCCTGGAGGGAGAAGTATCAATATTCATGGGTCATTGGATCCAGTACAACTGCGAGAAGGATAAGGTACGAGAGTCATTCAACACTCAAAATATTAGGAGAGATAGTGAGTTGTCGATCTAAGGGAAGATCAAACCGTTGATTCCTTTCGTGGGAAGGAGATTTTGGGAAATCGACAATCGAGAGTCTGGAGCACAGAGGAAGTTGTTTTCCAAAGTTGCGAAATGTGAAATTCCGACTCGCGAAGAAGGGATCAGGACCATCAGATCATGGGAGTCTCGGTCATTGATCTAAGGTGAGTGGAGTTCAGGAAGTCAGAAGTTGGAAGGAAGAAGGGAGTTGCTCTCCAAAATCATGAAACGCGAAGTCCCGATTCAAAAGAGAGAATGTGGACCATTGGAGGATGGGGAGTCTCAGACTGTTAATATGAGGTGAGTGAAGTCAGGAGTTCAGACTTTGGGAGAAGGGAGGAGAGATACTTCGTGAGTTTGCGAAGTGAAAATTCCCGTAGCGCTCAGAAGTTGGACCCCAAGTTATAGCCGGAGGTCACATCGGTGGAAAATAGGGGAAGGAGACAACGCTCGCTAGATCCTTAATTTGGAGCCCGTGAGTTCGGAGCTTTGGAGTTGGGAAGTTGGAAGTAGAGAGAGTCAGGTGAATCACAACAAGATACCCGAGGCCGTGAGTTGCGAAGCACCTTTTAGTTAGGTGTGTGGTCACAGCCAGTGGTCACGTGGAGGAGGCTTGCGCCTAGTGCTTGTTTGTGCGGGCGGAGTCACATAATGGGACGTGTGGACATGTTATGAATATTCCAGTAGGGAATCGAAGAGCTAATCCATCTCGGGGAATTTGAAGATTCAGTGACTGGGAGGTCCATAGACCCTGCTGAGATAGGGGCACAACATCACTCAGCTTGTGTGAGGGAATTGTATGCTCCCTGATGTGTTGGTTCCACATAACCATTTTTTACTATCTCCCATACATATTGACCCCAAAATAATGCCTTCACGGTCAAGGACCATAACTCATAATGTTTTCCTGTGAAAGTGGGAGGTTTCATATTTGAAGTAGAAGCCATATTTTCACCTTATGACATAATTTCTTCTCTTTGAAACTTGCTCTGATAAAAACTTCTCTGATACCATATCTCGGATCTACAATGCGCATAAAAATACCATGTCGTTGAACTTTGAGAACTTACCATGTAATTGAAAAACTGCACGACTTACTGCGTGCTATGATAAAACACTTTATGAAATGATTTCTTCACACTGTGCTAATATTTAACACATAAACTCATAAATAAAATAAAACTCATAAATACATAAACACACAGATAACTCAATATATTATGAACTTCGGTGTTGCGTGCTATTAAAAAATACAATAACTAAGACGAGCTTCTACTCCAATGACTTCTTAACAACTTCTACAAAATACAAACACATAGCTTGATCTCTGAGACTTATTATACTACCTTCAGATGTCATTTCTCTTCCTATCGATTGTTCTCTTTGTTATGCATATATTCGACTACTTACAAACTCAGACATATATAAGACTAATATTTAGAATTATTGCAGAAGAAAGTCGAATTAACATTAAAGACTTCAATAAATTCGAATCACTAGATTATCTAGTTAACTTGACTCGAGAAATATTAATATCGGCTTCATTTAATAAGACCCCTGCTTGCCGACTAACAAAACTAAGTTTGCTTAAACGTAAGTGTAAACCAATGAACTGTAGTTGTAGACTGAAAATTTGACTGACTGACAAATCGACAGAGACGTAAATCTCACCGACTTGTAATTACTATTTCCAACATGGCTGACAAATTTTTGCAACTACCATCGGATCTTGGCAACTGTCACCTTAAAGGATTACATTTATTTTGTTAATTTAATTCCTAAAATCTTAATTTGTCACAACTATCATGAATACGGTTTGGATTTTTTTCTTGGATTCTTATTCCTTTAATGAAGTTAAAGGGAATTGCTAAGTGGTTGGGATTATATGGATGGGTTTAAGTTTAAATTAGGTTAGTTGTTACTATAAATTTTGGGTTGGTATTAACAATGGGAAAGTCAACACTTAACAAGAAGCTTATGACTTATCAAGAATCAAAGTGTCCCACCCAAGAGATGCCTATCCTTTTAACCTTATCAGAACAGGCCAAGGTATTATTGAATATTTGAACCTTCCCAACCATCTCATAAAACCACCTCAACCTTTCTCTACTTAAAATAATTACCTTTAATCCTAAGAGGTTGGATATTAACAACTACTGCCACCTTAAAAAAATCATCTCGTGAAGCCACCAAAACCTCTCTCGACTTACAATGCTTACCTTTAATCGCACCAAAGCATTGGATCTTGACAATTGCGACCACCTTAAAAAAATGGAGTTGACGGATTTCATTTATTTTATTAATTTAAATCCTAAAATATTAATTTACGACAATAAGGATGAATAAAATCCGGTCTCTCCACTTAGCATATCCAACTCTTTGCCCTCCATCCCATGAAATTATAAAAAAATTATTTATGCCTATTTAATGCCAATAGACATAATTAAATTTTGTTGGTAAAAATGCATCTCAACTTGCACAATTTGGAGAAGAAGAATCTCGTGTGCAAACATATTTGAAAACCCAAATGTGAAAAAAATGATATATTCCCACGTTCGTCAGAGTTTCATTGCACATTATGATATTATGAGTCATTTCATAAATGTTTTTCTCGTCATATTATAAGTCATTTCATAAACTTATTTCTTCTATTGTTTTGAGAAGATTACATGTTATGTTTAAGATGATATTTAGATTCATATCGGTGGGTTTCAAAGGTGGGTTGTGGGATTCTAAAACCAAGGTATATACCATCAATTTTTTGGAAAGGTTTTGCTTGTTGTTTGTGTTTTTTGGATTTAAATTGTGTAGGAAATTATGAAATGTTCAAAGTTTTGAGTAGATTAAAATTATGTAAGAAATTATGAAACATACAAAGTTTCCAGTGGACACTCCACCCATAGTCAAGAACAAAAAAAGAAAATTGTAACTAAGAAAAAAATGTCAAGAAATGACAATTAATAAGAGTAGAATGATGTTGTTAAAGGGAGGGAGGAAAGTCAGATTAATAAAATAAGAAAAGAATGATGTTTTTGAAGGGAGGGAGGGTGGAAAGTCAGATTGACAATTGAAACGAGCTTTGAATTAGTGAATTAACCTTTAGGAAAGAAATTTAACCATTGTAAATAATAGTGTTAAAATAATTAGAAATAGTGTTTCATTTTTGTTTTATTGGCCTAATTTTACGCCATGTTTTGGAAAGGTTTTTCTTCTCTTTGTTTTATTTTTGTTTTTTTGACCATAGTTTTACACCAAGGCCAAAGGGATTGCATCCTGTGTGACCTGAAAACAAGTCAAAAACTTAGTTTCTCATTGTCACTTCATTAAGCAATGGTTGAACTAGAATATTTGAACATGGTGGTTGCTGAAGATTTAATCACCATGGGATTCTAAGTCATTTGCACCATTTGAAATTTGAGAATTAGTGTCATTTGAAATTTGAGAATTAGTGGTGACAAGTGTTGGAAATTGTAATTACAAGTTGGTGATATCTTTACGTCTCCACCGATTTTTTTGTCAATCAATCTGTCAGTAGTTCAATTGTCAGTGAGTTAGTCTCACAGTCAGCAAGTGCAAAGCCTCACATTTACTCAAAATTTAGTCAACAAACATGAATCTATAAATGGAGCCAATCTCTATCTTCTCAATTTTAGTTAAGTGGTTGAAGAGTCAGTTGAATTAATGGTTGTCTTTAATGTTGAGTCAGTCTTATATTTTGTAGGAAGTCTCTATCAGATTCCATATAAGTAAGAGTATTTTAGTTAATCAAAGGTTGCATAATAGATTTTGAAGAGAAGCATTTGATGCAGAGAAGGAAAGAGAGGTAGAGAGAACAATTGAGAACCAATAACAATTGAGGAGTGTAAGAAGTTTGAGAAAAATATTCGTGTTTGTGAAGTCAGTAGAGGAAGTCATTGGAGCCAAAGCTCATCTTAGTTATTGTATTCTGTAATTGTGTGCAGTGTACCGAAGTTCACTAATATCAAACATTTTTTGTATTGAAAAGTTTTAGTCTTATTTCTAAGTTTATGTGTTAAGCATAACACTCTATTTTTCTGCATTCATAAATCATTTCATTAAGTTTGTGTATTCATCGTGCAAAACAAACTAAGTAGTCTGTCCACTACATAGTGATCTTGAGAACTCTGTTGCGTAGCCTATTTGGTGTGCAGTATTTGAAACTGCATTGTTTAGAGTAGATTGTGTGCACCGTGGATCCAGTATCTAGTATCATATCCATGCATCGTTGGATGGGATATCTGGTATCAGAGAAGGTTCTATCAGAACAAGTTCAAGAGAAGAAACTATGTTGAAAAGTTAAATATGGCTTCTACCTCAAATTTGCAGCCTCCCACTTTTACATGAAATAATTATGAGATGTGGTCCTTGACCATGGAGGAATTGTTGCGAAGTGAAGATGTATGGGATATAGTCAAGAATGGTTATGTGGAACCAGTAGATCAAACAACATATAATTCTCTCACACAAGTTGAGAAGGATGGCTTGAAAGATCAATGAAAGAAGGATGGAAAAGCATTTTTTTAGATACAGCAGGCCATGCATGAGAGCATACTTCCAAGAGTTTCATCAGCAAAGAAATCCAAGGAGGCATGGGAAATATTACAAACCTCTTATGAAGGTATGCACAAATCAAAGACTTAAAAAATACAAATTCTTAGAAGAGATTTTGAAACTCTATCAATGAAAGATACAAATATAGTAGATTCATTCTACACCCATGTCATTGGACTGATAAATCAGATTAAGTCTCATGGTGAAACCATAGAAGACAAAAAATTTGTTGAGAAGGTACTTAGGAGTCTTCCTCCTAATTTTAATACTCTTCTTGTGACTCTAGAAGAGAGCAAAGACTTGAGTCAGTTTAGTTTAGATGAAGTGCAAGCTTCCCTTATTAATCATGAACATAGATTGAACAAGTCAAGTATGTCATTAGAGAATCGTTTTTCCGCGTAGTCATCTATAATCCATGTAAGAGGAAGGGGGAGATCTAACTCTAGAAGTAGAGGAAGAAGTTTTGTCAGAGGTGGATGCAGTAGCAGTCCTAGAAATACTGGTTCAAGAGGCCAAAACACAAGTACCAACCATCCAAGTGGTCAGAGAATTGACAAATCAAAGATTCAGTGCCATTACTGTAAAAAGTATGGATATTATGCAAATGAGTGCAGAAAGAGATAGTTTAATCAGAACAAGAAAATTCAAGATCAATCAAACAATGCAAATAACCAAACTTTCCCTATGTTTATGGCGTGCATTGTAGCAATGCCTAGCACTGTAGAAATGCCTAATATAGTATCACCATTTGAATGCAATGTTGCTCAAGCAATTCCTTGCGACATATGATATTTAGATTTAGCCTGCAGTAACCACATGACCAGAAACATAGAATTGTTTTCTAGTTTGGATGAGTCAGTCCAAACCAAAGTTACACCTAGAACAAATATCCAAATCATTGTATTAGGACAAGGAAGTATAAACATTTTAACTAAGAAAGGAGAATAAAATATTATGTTTGATGAATATTATGTTCCTGTTCTCAAGCATAATCTGATGAACACGGGACAATTGTTACAGAAAGGATACAAAATATACATGGAAGATAATCATTGTGTCACTATGGATAAATTCCCAATCAATCAACTTATTGCAAAAATCCATATGACAAGTAAAAAAATGTTCCCATTGACGTTGAATCCATCCAAGAAGAAGAATATAGCGTCAGTTGTTGATAAAAGAAAAAGCGTGCAACAAGACACTGCATTTACAATAGAAAGTGAGCACATAACTAATGAAGAAAATAGTGCACGCAGTAAAGGATAGATTGGCACAAAGATGAAGGAAACATTCCAATCTGAAATACAGGATGACTCCTGGTTATGGAATTTCATATTTGGACATTTGAACTTTGGAATTCTAAAGATGCTACACACAAGGAACATGGTAAAAGGTTTGCTATTAATTGAAAAACTAGAAAGGATATGTGAAGGCTGCATATTTGGCAAGCAACACAGAGAATCATTTCCAATTGGCAAGTCTTACAAAGAAAAATATCCACTGAAAATTGTACATTCAGACATTTGTGGACCAATGCAAACTCCATCTATAGGAGGCAATACTTATTTTATGACATTTATTGATGATTTCTCAAGAAAGACATAGGTTTATTTCTTAAAACATAAATATGACACATTGGATTATTTTCAGGAGTTTAAATCACTTGTGGAGAAACATAGTGGTTATTAAATCAAGTGTCTAAGAACTGACAAAGGAGGAGAATACATTTCAAGAGAATTTCAAAACTTTTGTAAAGTTCATGACATCTACAAGCAATTTACCTTATGAATTCATATTAACCTATTAACCTTTGAAAGCATTGCACAAGCGGTTTTTAACATTTTCACATTACTTTCATATTGACTACTAAAATCTTGTACATTTTATTCAGTTTATTTTAAACTTTATCATATATTAAGATGTATAGCACCAGAAGAAGAGCATAATACTTTGAAACAATGAAGAATGTTACATTCTCCATGAGAAGCTATCACGACGGATATCAATTTAATCTTTCTCATTTCTCTTGGAAGTCATTGATTTCAAACAGACTCGTATATTAAATATCAAATTCACCCAATATACATTCTGAAATCATTCAACGTTATTTACATTAAAGGGTAGGAATAAGGAGGTATTGATATATAATGAGGAGAAATCACGCCGAAAATATGGAAATAAATATAGTGATGATTATGGGATTATTTGATGGATAGAACAGGCTAGCTAATTACCGATCACATGGAGAGAAAAAAGAAGCTTAGAACGAACATCATCAAGCAAGTGGCCATGACCACAACCTGTGCTGATAGACGTTGGTTATCAGACCCACTGAATGCAAGGCTGTTGACGAATGGCTGGTTTAATAATGGCTGTCCCAGTGTAGTCAGCTGGTTGAGGCCCGGCTGTACGTTCACCAGTGGCTGGCTGAAGCCCGGTTGGACGTTTAATTGAGAGAAGGGCTGATCGAGAAAGCCAGGTTGGTTAGTCAATGGCTGATTCACTAATGGAAATTGCTGGCCGATTTGGGAATTTGCAGGCAGCTGATTGACTAAGGGCTAGCCGTTAAAAGGGGTGTAAGGCTGTGCGTTCAATGGCTGATTCAATGGAGATAGAGGCTGATTACTTAATGGAGTACTGGAGCCATCTTCAGAGCAACCCTTGATCAGAATGTTCATGAAAACTGACACCCCAATCAAAACATTGATGACTGCAACTTGCACAGACTTCTCCATGGTAGATTCAGAAAATCCGCAGGCAAAGAGAATATATTGTTTCTGCTAATCAGCTGAAGCTCTTGAATAGAATCTGGTGATTTGTCCTCCTTTGGTGAAGCCAGGAGAGCAGGACAACATATATATAGAAACATAGACTTAAACTGTGAAATAGTGTGGAGAGTTGATAGTGGTGCAGGTCGTTGAAGGGGCAGTCGTGGGAGATTTGGTTAGTGTTGCAGGTGATAGACCTTGTATTTTTCCATTTTAAAATAACAATGGAGTCGGCAAGGGTGGAACCATGGGGAGTTGTGAGTGTTACTTCAAAGGATGATTGATTATAATCATTTTTTAAAAATTAGATGAGCTTAAATGGCAAGTTGCAATCACCCAGTGACTTTTCCTTGACAAGCGTCGAAAGGGACAATAATTAGTTTACTCTGAAACGGGGAAGGTTGGGAAATCGATCTGGATGCATCATCATAAAGGACAGGAAGGAGTGGCATATTTTTGTTGGATGTTATGTAGTATTGAATATTTTTCAGATTTTAAAATAAATAATTGTATTTGTTTCATTAATATTTGATGAGGGGTTGTAAAGTTGAAAGGAACAAAGGGTAAAATTACGAAATTATGGATGCTAAATTGTGAAATTGTGGTATGCTTGACCTTATTGATTGGGGCCATTGATTATATATTTAATATATGATAATACATTTAGATAATAAGATTAAAATATTTTAAGCATTCTTGTTTTTAACATGCATATATTTTTATTTTGTTTCTAAATATCATGTAATTAATTGCAATGCTCCAATGTAAAAATGATATCATTAAACATTTTTTTATATAGAAGTATGTTTAAAACATTTTTTGTGATCCAATGATATTAAATAGAAAAGTTAATTTTTTTTTTCTAAAACATAGAAGAAGTTATACCCTTGTCCCCTCATTTATGGTTAAGAGAAAATCACAATTAAGGTGGAAGTGGGGAGGTGGTTGAACATACAAATTTCCCTTCTAAAAGTGATAAAGAAAATACACATATATCTTTATTTTTCCACATATTTACTATTTTTCATTTTTGCATAATGTTCAAAAAAGAACCATGATGCTTTTCAAATTCTTGCTATAGATGTAGTGTGTGATAATGTCATGAAGATCAATCTTTGAAGTTTAATGTTCCACAAATTATGTGTAATAGTGAGTGGGATTCTCAATATGCAGGGTACTATATGTGTTCCGATTTACAAGGTCATCATTTAGAAAACTGTTCCAATATGTTCTCTTGTCATCATTTATGCATTGAGCTCAATGCTAATTATCTAGGAAGATTAAATGCATCCCCAAAACAACCTCCTTAAATATAACCAAATACGATGGAAGAAGGTTAATTATCTAGGAAGATTAAATGCATCCCCCAAAACAACCTCCTTAAATATAACCAAATATGATGGAAGAAGGATAATTATCTAGGAAGATTAAATGCATCCCCGAAAAAATACCTCCTTAAATATAACCAAATATGATGGAAGAACTAGTTGAATCATGTGTTTGATTTTGAAGTTCACAACATGGATATAACTAGTCGAATCATGTGTTTGGATCCCAAGTTCAAGGCATGATAACTAAATATAATGGAAGAATTAATCGAATCATGTATTTGGTTCCCATGTTCAGGGCACAAGCTTGAATAGTTAAGTATGCAAATTATGGCTTTGAAGTTATTGTTTCTTTGTTAACTTATATTTTTTCTTTGATTCAATATTTTATGGATTTGAATTTATTGTTTCTTTATTAACTTATATTTGTTCTTTGATTCAATATTTCTTGGTTATATAATCAGAGTGAATGGACGATTTCCATTTTCCAAAGACATTTTGTTAGTAGTTAGTGAGGAGACTTGAAAATACAATCAAGAAAGGATAATATGCATAGTTTCCAGTAGTATATACCCATGAAAATATTCCATTGGAAATAAGATTACTTGGGGATCCATGGCCACCCTCGATAGGCTATTGGGTGTACTACTATGTCTTCTTCAACTAGTATATTTTGTTGGTTCTTCAAATAATGTTCATGTCTCTTTGTATGACTTCCTTTCTATTTTATTTCTTCCAATGTATGAGATGTTCTTGGTGTCACTAATCCCTGCAATTTTGTATGTGTTAGTGAATTATATCACTCTCTTAGTGATAACAAATAATTAGATTATATTAAATTAAATTATAATGAATCAAAGCATGAAACCTATCCCTATGATTTAGATTAATTTATTATAGATCGTTGAACATGAGACCTTTCCTTGTGGCTTAGATTAAGTCATTATAAATAAAGCATAGAACCTTTCCCTATTGTTTCAATTGCATTGATTGTGTGTGAAGGACCACCAAAAAATACTATCACTTATAGCACCTTCTTCATCACATGTTGAGTTTTTTTTGCTTCCACTATTGTGTTCTTTCTCTTGACTTGAAAGTTGAGGTCTCTCGTTACACCACCCAATCCTCCATCAAAACCATTAAATAGGAATACATAGCAATGAATTCCTTTCCTATGTTGGAAGAGAACTAAGTAGAGAAACAAATGTGTCCACTAAAATTTGTATGAATAATGATGTAATGTTATGTTGAAAGGATTTGATGTTAATTTATCCCAAGTCTTGTCTCTGAAAATCAAAAAAGGATTTTCCTAGTGGCTTTGTAAAAATATCTGCAAGATGATCTCAAGAGCTACAAAATTGAAGTGCTATGTCACCATTAGTGATGAGCTTGCGAATGAAGTGAAAGTAAGTGTCAATATGCTTTATTTTCTTGTGAAACACATGATTTTTGGATAGAGAAATTGTTGAGGTGTTGTCACAGAAGATAGGAGTTGGCTCCTTTTGTATGTGTGACATATCATTCAATATTCTTTTCAGCCACATAGCTTGACAGGAAGATGAGGTAGCAGCGACATACTCTGCCTCTGCAGAAGATATTGATACAATTGGTTGCTTCTTTGATGCCCATGAAATCAGGTTCACGCCTAGGTGAAAAACATATCCTGAGGTGCTCTTTCTGTCATCTAGGCTGCCTGTAAAATCACTGTCTGTGTAACCAGAGAGATGATTATCATCAGAATGAGTGTACCATAAGACAAAATTGAGATTTCTTGAAACATATCTCAGAATCTTTTTCGCCATATTCCAGTGAGAATCTTTGGGGGATTTCATAAAACTAGAAACAAGGTTGGTTCCATACATTATATTAGTAGCTGTAAGATACAAAAAACTACCTACTAAGATTTTGTACAGGGTAGAATCCAGTATAGGTCCTTCATCTTGCTTGCACAATTTTGTGCCTAGGGTTATAGGAGTTTTTGCTGGATTGCAGTCTTCCATGCATAATCTTCTGATGATGTCTGTTGCATACTTTTGTTGATAGAAAAAAATGCCTTTGGTTGATTGATGAACCTCAATATAAAAAAAATATTTCATTATGCCAAGAACTTTCATCTCAAACTCAGATTCCATGGCATGTTTAAAAATTGTTAACTCAAGATTTTTAGTATATATCATGTCAGCAACATATAAACATACAATCATAATTTTACCGTGCTGATCCATTTTGGTGTATAAATTTGGCTCATTTTGGCTTCTGTTGAAACCACTTTTCATCAGGTAAGTGTCAATTCTTTTGTACCAAGCTCTTGAAGCTTGTTTTAAGCCATACATGGATTTCTTCAACCAATATACTTTGGCTTGTGTTCTTTGACTTCAAATCCAGGTGGTTGATCCACATAGACCTCTTCTTCTAAGACACCATTTAGGAAAGCTGACTTGACATCCATATTGTATACTTGCCATTTGCGTTGAGCTCCTATGGCTAAGAGAGTCCTTACAGTGTCTAACCTTGCTACTACACCAAAAGTTTCACCATAATTAGTACCTGGTTGTTGTGAGAATCCTTTGGCAACAAGTCTTGCCTTGTGCTTTTCAATCTGCCCCTTTTCATTGAGTTTAGTTTTGTAAACCCACTTGACACCAATACTTTTCTTGTGTCTGGGAAAATCAACAAGATACCATGTCTTGTTCTTCTCAATGGAGTCAATCTCTTGGTTCATGGCTTGAACCCAATGTGGCTCCTTAGTTTCTCTTTAAAATATGTAGGTTGACATGACATTAAAGAAAAAAGGTTGTGATGTTGAATGTTATCCAACTGCTGATGGATTTCTGTCAAACTTTGAGTTCTCTAATTTTCAAGTTCAAAGGATGAGTCTCTGCTTGAAGTTGAGTGATCCTGAGAATTTTCAGATTGTCCTTGTACCTGCAATCTTGGAAGGACAGGTTGAGGTATTGTTTTTCCTGAGTCTTTTGCATTTTCAGGACTGGGCAACAATGGATGTTGACTGTCCATTTGTTGATTTTCAGATTCGTTCCAAAGTTGATTTTCAAGAAATTTTACATCTCTGCTGAGAATTAGTTTCTTAGAGATTGGATTGTAAAGCCTGCAAGCTTTTGATGTTTCGTTGTATCCAGTAAAGATACATTTCTCACTTCTATCATCCAGTTTCTTCCTTAATTCGGAAGGTATGTGAGCGTATGGTATGCATCCAAATGTCCTTAGATGAGCAACATTTAGCTTTGTCCCACTCCATGCTTCTTGAGGGACCTTCATCTTTAGACTAGTGGTTGGAGATCTATTCAAGAGATAAGTTGAGAATTCTACTGCTTCAACCCAAAAAATATTTGACAGACATTTCTCTTTGAGTAGGCTTCTTACCATGTTCATTATTTTCTGATTTTTCCTTTCAGCCACTCCATTCTATTGTAGAGTATACCTGGTTGTAGTTTGCATGATGATGCCTTGTGATTTGCAGAAATTTGCAAATTCTTTGGAGCTGTATTCTCCTCCTCCATATGACCTGATTGATTTTACATATTTACCACTTCGCTTTTCATCTTTTACTTTGAATTCTTTGAATTTTGCAAAAGTTTTAGACTTTTGTCTGAGAAAATAGATTCAGATTTTCCTGCCAAAGTCATCAATAAACGTTAGAAAATAAAAGCTACCACCTATTGACTATGTTTGCATTGGGCCACATAGGTTAGTGTGAACAAGTTCGAGATGTTGTTGGCTTGAGTGGAGGACTGTGGAAAACTAGTTCTCTTATGTTTTCCAAGTATGCAAGACTCACATGGGGGATTTTTCTCTTTGAAGACAGGGAGACCTTTGACCATGGAGTGCCTCTGTAAAAAACTTAGACTCTGAAAGGGTAGATGTCCAAATCTTGTATGCCAAACCATAGTTTCATTGGGGTGGATGCACTTTGTGCATATGTTTGGATCAGATTTGCAGTTCTGAGGGTTAGGGGATACATCCTTTTCTGAGTCATGTGGATTTCAGAAATCATTTTTCTGCTGGGGGTTTTATCATATATCCTGCATGAGGCTCCCTCAAAAAGTACCTTATAGCCATGTTCAATGAGTTGTCCTACACTTAACAGATTATGTTTTAGATCTGGAACATGATAGACATTGTTTATGTCTTTCTTTACATGTTGTTTAGTAAGAATAGGTACAATTCCTTTTCCTTGAACTTTGACTAAGGAATCATTTCCAAGTGTAATATCAGAGGAAATTGAAGAATCAATGCATGAAAGTAAATATTTTTTACCTGTCATGTGATTGTTGCATCCACTGTCCAACAACCAGAGATATGTATGTTGTTCTTCAGTCTTGTGACATCAGATAAACATACCTTCTAAGGTTTCTCCTATATGATTTGAGACATGTTCTTTGTCTGAGAGTTGATCTTCTTTCTTCTTCTAGCATTCATATTCATAGCGTTCAAAATTTTTGCAGTAATAGCATTGTATGCTTGATTTGTCATTTGATCTTCTCCCTCTGCCTCTTTGAGGCTGGAAATTTTGATTCTGGTTCTATTGTCTATGACCTTGGAAAGATTGATTCAGGTTCTATTGTCTGTCACCTCCACTTGAGCGAGGGTTACTTGGACTGCTCCCTCTTCCTTGGTGACCTCTGTCTCTCCCTCTGCTGAAAGAGAATTGATTTTTGAAGGTATTGGCGATTGACTCATCTGTGAGATGTAGTCTGGTATCATGTGTCAACAGGGAACCAATTAGTTCATCTATTTAAAAACGTGACAAATCCTTGGATTCAAGGATTGCTATAACGACCATTTTGAATTTCTTTGGTAAACTTCTAAGGACTTTCTCAACAATGCGTTGATCAGGGATGGCTTCACTAGTCAATCTGATATGTTTCATGATTCCCATGACTCTGGTCATACACTGATCAACATTTTCAGAGTCTGTCATTCTTAAAGTCTCGAATTGCATCCTCAAGGTCTGCAGTTTCACTGTTTTGACCCTGTCATTTCCTTGGTAGGCTAATTTAAGGATGTCCCAGGCCTGTTTTGAAGTAACAACGCCTGTGATTTTTGAGAAAATTGAGTCATCCACTGAATTCTTAATCCAGAATTTTGCCTTGTTTTCTCTGTTCCTTTGTGTTGCCTAAGTAGTTCTCTGTTGGTTGGTCATGGCAACAAGGTCTAATGGATCTGGTTCCACATATCCAAGATCCACTGGATCCCAACACTCTTGTGCTTTCAAGAAGAATCTCATTCGAAGAGATGAAAAATCATAATTCTTTCCAAGAAGTATCGGCCCTTGAGTTGGTCCTAAATTGCTAGACATGGCCATCTTTTAAAAAAATTAGCAAAACAAGAAAGATTGTTAGAAAATTTCATGTTTACCTGTTTCCTGGATGTAAAACTGGGTCTTCGAAGTTATTTCAGCGATTTCAGAATGAAATACGTGGTGTAGACCACTTCTTTCACTTCGATCTAGCTGGATCTAACTATCTGAGCACGAGATTTGTGGATTCAGAGCTTTGAGCTCTGTTATTTTTCAACTGTTGCAAATGTAATGGTTGAACTGGTCCAAATGTGAACTTATCCCTATGTGAGTAAGCATTGAGCGTGAACTCCTTCTCATGTGACCACTGGCTTAACCCACAAAAGGCGCATCGTGTTTCACAACCTCAAGAGTATTGGCGTGTGAGCCACTCCTGACTCTCCAACTCCCGAACTCCGAAAGGGGCTTAACGAGCCCTCAGCTCCTCTTGTATCCTTCCTCCACACGACCATGGTACTATGACCATGGTCCACTTTTCGATATTTCGCGGTTAGTGAAGTTGCAATGCAACTCCAACTTTTCCTCCTTAGAATCGTGAAATCCGAAACTCCGATCTATCCTCTGTTGCGGATTGACAGTCCAGATCCTCCTATGATCTAATAATCCAGATCCTTTCAGGATTTCGTGAATCGGTATTTCACGACCCTTGAACTCTCATCACGATATTCTCTAAACTCCGAACTCTGAAATGCCAAAATTTTGGAGCCTCCCAAATGAACAGTTCATGCTCCTCTGGATCTAATGGTCTAGATTTCGTCAGGATTTTGCGGTTCACGAAGTCGAACGACTTGCACCTCCATTTTCCCAATCCCCGAAATGTCGATGGCATTAGATCGAAGATCTAGGCCTCTCTTTCATCGACAGTTGCGATCAAGTCAGGGTTTCACACTTCGCGACCTCAGAGGATGGCGCACCTCTGTCCTCCCGATTCTCGATTTCTCAATCGCGTTAGATCAACGACTCACGATCTTTCTTGATCCAAGGACTCAGATCGAGTTGTGATTTCACGATTCGTGAATTCTCACCGTAGTGTGCTCTGAACTTTACTCCCTGAGAGTCAGCGAAATGACGAGATCTCGCCACATGTCCTCCTTGATGGATGGTCCCAAAGATTTCAGGATTTCGTGACTTCACAAGTCGGCTTTTCTCCTGTGTGCTCCAAAGGACTAAGCCTCGTGCACTTTCTCCCGAATCCGACGGCTATCAGTCCTCTGCGCTAAATCTGATGGTCCATATTTAATCTCCTGCACTTTGAGAGTTGAATGGTCTTGTTGTTATCCTCCATGCAACTTCGCTTGATCCAACGGTTGTCGACTATATGCACTAGATCTTACGAATGAAAATATTTTGCCTTTTCTGCATGGTCCTCGTCCTTTCTGAACTCAATCGATGGTTCAGATCTATTCACAGGGGCGATCTTACGGCTGTTATGTTTGTCCTTTGCTGCTTTAGCTTCTCCTTTGCTTCTCTCACAGAATCTTCTCCGGAAGAAAGAATTTCATGAATTTTTTAAAGAACTCACTTGTCTTTAATTGTTTCCGCTCTTTGCAACTCTGCTTCATGAATCATTCTCGAATATTTAAATGCTCACGATTCTTTCAAGCGTATTGTGCTCTGTTTGCGTTTTCTTTCTGCAATGATCTTTAGAGCGTATTTCGGACTGTGCGTTGTTCTCCAAGCTCTGTGAAGAATCTCTGTGAAAACTATGCACAATGCACATGCACATTTAAGATAGGCAAGACAACTCTAAATAAATTTGATTCTCTATAATCTTCCTTCCTTTATGGGTATATTCTAGAAAGTAGTTTATCACAAGTTTTGAGCCATGGGTTGTAGATGGTGAGGATTAGTAATTACTTCATGTTTATTTAAACTGCTACGGGCTTGCTTGAACTTGGGCATGGTGCGTTGTAGGGTGAATTACACACTATATTTCCCAATTTATTTGATGAAAACAATTCTGTATAACTGAACTATTTGTGCAAGTAGATGACCCTTTTTTTTAATTTTTTAATTTTA
>ML777783.1:210415-228058 GCA_009831015.1 Picea engelmannii
TTCTTACATCCCGTTTGTGTGAAGTAGAACAAAAAGTTGGCTTTGGTTCGAGCACATGGTTTCAAAACTGATGAAATTTTATGATATCATGCATGATAATGTTCTTTATATCTTATACTTTGAAGTTGATCCATGGTTTATTAAAATTGTTATCTTGTATGGGTATGGTGTCGGTGAGTTGTGAGACAATTCAAAATAAATTTGATTTTCTCTGTACTCTTCCTTCCTTAATGGGTATATTCTATGAAGTATGGTATAACAAGTTTTGAGCCAGGGATTGTAAATGGTGAGGATTAGTGATTACTGCATGTTTATTTAAATTGCTACGGGCTTGCTTGAACTTGGGCATGGCCTATTGTATGGTGAAGTTTTTTCTGTTTGAATAATCATTAAATATATATATTTTTTTGTTTGAATAATCATTAAATATACATCACATTTATTTTCTATGTAATTAAACTCGCATTAATAAAACGTAAGATTATATTATTCTCTGTCACAACTTCAATATTCTGAAAATTTGTTCCTAATTTCCATTGATTAACAATGATCACGAAATATTTTGATATTTCTATAGATAAGAGTTAACATGTACAAGTTCTTCGATCCCGATTTAAGTTAGTTTCGTCTTGTTTCTTAGTGGAAGATTGGAAAATAAAATTTCAATCAATGATACTCATTGTGGTTTGGGGTTTTGTTTTGGTAACTTCCATAAGTTATTTGGCTTGAATTCTTGGGGATATTAATATTTAAAAACCCCTTTACAACCAAATTTCAAGAAAGCATTGGGGATATTCTAACCTGCAGCTGCAAAAGTTATTGTCTTGTGTAGTTTTTAGTTGTTGTAATCTTAGACTTTTTTTTGTTAATATGCATAATTGTCTCCCAACGATAGGTTTAAAAGATTCAATGTTAGATATTATGATTTACTCATGTACTTTTATTGGGAGCGCATAAGACTTTTCACAAGAAAATGAGAAATGAGAGGGAACCTAGAAAGACTTTCCAAGCTAGAAATGGATGACCAAAATGGTAATCAACAAACTACATGGCTTGTGGATACACTTTCCTCAATTTCAATTCTCTTCCTCTACATAGTTAACATTGGGACAAGTCATGTCTCATGATATAGGATGGAGAATTTTACGGAATAATCCCCCTTGTGGATAGGTGGATATTTCCTTGGATTAATGACACCTAGACCAAGATATAAAGATACAAATGGACACTAGCATCCCTTTGATATTTGTTTAACTAGTTGAAAAGAGAGAAGGAGAAAAAGTGATCGTATCTATTTCTAGTGTTTTTCCTCACTGCTCCAATTCGAGCTTGATCTCCAAACTCATTCACACAGCTTGATACCTGCAAAACAACAAACAACAAAGAGAAACAAAGAAACTCCTACTCTAGTATATCAGATCAAACAAATTCTTCCATAATAGACAAGCATACATATAGATACACAAACTAGAAGGGAATAGGCCAAGTATATAATGATAAGAACTTTAAAAGACACTTACGGTCTATAGATGTTGTTGCAGGAGCCTCTCCAAGTTCTCCAAGTCCAACCACTTTCTCAAAATATCCACGATCAAAATGACAATACTTTTTTTTATTAATTTCCTCCTTGTCTCTTCGAGAATCAAAGGTTTGATACCTGAAAGCTTCTTTTCTTCACTTTGGAATGACCTCTTTTTATAGGTTTGGGAGGCTCAAACACTATGAGTATATTTGGGTATTAGTTGAGGATATGAATCCTTTAGGTTAGGATCTGATACTAGGATAGTTCCATAGGATGGTATTCGATCCAAACCAACCTCATCTCCAAGAGTTGGCCTTCAGAAAAATGTGGGATTCTCCAAATTTTCCTCTAACCAATATCAATGCTCCCCTATAGTTAGATAAAGTGCATTGATATCAGATAAAAACTCCCTAAATAAGGTAAAGGAGGCGTTGATCTATGGGTTAGCGCTTCCTAAGCATGGCCATGGGGGCGCTACCCTTCAAAATTCCCCAAAATTGGTCGATTTTTCAAGTAAAAAGTGTGTTTTTGGCCTTGAAATGATGGGTTTCTTCCTCCAATATGACTTAGGGATTATGAAAATTTGTATTTGATGATTTCAAGGGGTTAAAACACATATAAACACATACAAAAGTGCATGTGACACTTATTAAGGATCAAACGACACTTGACGACACTTGCAACACTTACAAGGGTGCATACAACACTTTTACGACACTTGCAATACTTTGGGTGAGATACTTAAGTGTGGAATTTTGATGTGTAAAAATATTCCCCCTAAAGTGTGGGGTCATAAGAGAAACTAATGGTCAAAACACTTTACAATTCTTCAATGCAAGGGCGTGGAGTTGGAGAACTTGGAAGAAGTTGCAAACAACCATCAAACAATATTAATATATGTTCCATTTCCTAGGCAGACATACCTACGCTCGGAATATGATATGACTCAAAGCACGACCAATGACTAATACATTGTGTATCCATGAAAAACATTGATTAAGGATATGGCCACTAGATATACAATGTGGATCCATACCTCCATGACATGAATTGATCGTAGCCATGAAATGTACACAGTGGAGCTACGAGATGATTAAACATATCCACAGACCAATACAATGTGGATCTATGTGAAAATATATATATCAACATGCTCAAATGATCTCCTTCGCAGCCTAGGAAAAAAATATAACAGAGTGAATGCTCAACCCAGGGTCTTCGTCCCAATCTTGATGTGGTATGAATCTAACCATGTGAATAGATGATTTGATGTCGAACATGGTAGAAACCACTTGATTATCGATCATTGAGGTAAACCATTAACAAGTATGAGGTAAATCACTAGTGATGTCAATGAATCCCAAGGTACCCTAGTAAATTCCAACGAATGTGAATAAACGAGTTGAGGTCAAACATTTGTGGAATCATCCGATTAGAGGTCAATAATGTGAACCTACTGTTAGAATCTAGGAGTCCTACCATTGAGGCATGCAAATTTCAAGGTACTAACTGGTTTCTAAGTATAATTCCCGAATGATGTGTTGAAGTCGACAAGAAAAGACTCGACGAAAGAGGGCCTTGATGTATCCCCCATCATCAACACAAAAATGACAAAAGATTGTGATGTAATATGGCAAATTGAATGAGTATGGAATGACATAGGAAATGGAAACTCAAAATACTCCAAATGGATGGTTTGAAGTGAAACTTCCCTTGAACATGATGAGGCACGACAACTAATTTGGCAACATTGACTCAACGAGTACCAAGAATGTAATGTGACGGTAACAAGACCACTCTTCGATTGGATTAAAAATTATTGAAACACATGGAATTGGTATGACTCAGAGACAAGTGGATTACCCAACTGTAAGACGAGACACAAATAGGTGCCATGTTCAAGGGAGACAAAATCTTCCATAAAGGATTCCCAAAAGCTTGACCCACTTCCTTCAATTTTTCCCCCATCCAGATAGACGAGTACCTCTTTTTTCATTTAATGAGCTTGAGGAGGATAACACATGCCTGATATAACTCACCTTCAGTCATTTTCTCTTCCTTTGTTTAACGAACTAGAAGAAGTAAGGGTTTGTCCCCATATGGTCCCTTCAAAGTGTAGTTTAGTGAGTCCAGAGAAGGAAAACTCAGTGGTTTTTCATGTATAGAGAGTCTGAAAAGAACTTAAAGGTGACTCTAGGGTTGTCCTTTTTCTTAATTTTAGTCTCTGATGCCTGAAAAAGAGATAAAATATTACTCAAAAGATGCCCTTTCGAACCTTTTAACGAGTTTGAAAGGAAGCAAGATCACTCAACAATCTTTTCTTGTTTAGAGAGTCTGAAAAGAACTTAAAGGAAACTCCAGGGGGTTCCTTTTTCGTATAGCCTTTACGAGTCCAAAAAAGTGATAAAAATTTACTCGGTTACATTCTCATGTATTTATGAGAACGAGAAAGAACAAAGACTAAGCTCGGAATTGGTTTCATTTTTACACAAGATTGAAACAAAATCAAACTATGCTTGTAATTTTCCAACGTAATTTCCAAAGGTTTTGAGGGATACCCATGGATGGTTGGTACTCTTTCCCATCTTGAAAAGTTAGTGGATTAACTACAAAATGATAATCAAAGTCTGGATACATGTCCCCCCAAGCTTCGTTGTAATTTACCTCATAATTACCAACCAAAAAAAAATTATGTTTATAGAAGGTGTCTTTGTTGTCATAATTCCGTTAAAAAGAAACTTTGTAATAAAACCTTACCTTACACTCTACTATCTTGTTAAACAATTCCTAAATTTCTACTTACCACAAGATAGTGTTATTTATAACATCTTGACCAAAACGAGTAGAAATGTTATAAGGGAAAGGTCCCAAGGCTTTAGTGGACCCCTTTCTGCCTCTAGTCCTTACCTATCTGCGTAGGGCTATAGATATAAGTGTAGTCTTATAAATCATTCTAAAACTCGTTTTAGCATAAGGCTCTATGTCTGCGCACAGGTCCAGTTGTTGATTTTTAACCTTAGGAGACTTTTACTAGTTTCTATCCATAATATTCGTGGGGTCGAGTCTTAAATACCAGGTAACTGGCCTAACTACCAAGTCCCGGGTATTTAATGGTTCTTGGAACCGGTGGTTTAATTAGAGTTCTAAGCCTATACACTAGTGGATAATTTGACAAGTAGGATCGAATTATTGATTCAAATTAACCCAGAGGGTGTGAATTCGCATTTAACTTATGTCGAGTCATGAAGGGGTCAAATTCGACATTCTTTAAAGGGAAGGGTTAGCCTGTGGTCCAGGTAGTTAAATCCCTGTGACTTCATTAATGGTATTACTGTGATATCCATTTAATTGAATGGGTTGTATACCCAAAGTGTCATATCGACTCTACCATTGTCGCATGGATAAACGTCCTCCACACTCTCCACATTTACTCCGAGATGATAAGGCATTGCTTAGGGTTAGAGTGGGTCTGCAGTTTGCCATTGTTGAGTTCTGCGAAGAGGTTTTGTGTAACAATATGTTGAGGGGAAGTTTTTTTCAAGATGTTTTCTCCATGGTTGTAATAGACAGAGTGGTCTGCATCCCTGGTAGGTTCTTTCCTTACGCATGATACTATGGTTAATAAGGAAATGGTGATGTCATTTATAGATTTTTTTTCGTTTGGTGAAATCTCTCTGTAATGCTTTGATGCCATCCTAAATCCTGTAGAAGTGATTTAATTTGAGTTTGTTGTTGTTCCTCCTCTAGTTATAGAGAGGAAGTACTAGCCTCGTTTGTCTATGTTTCGGGATCTAGGGTTTTCTGGTGTCCTCCTGTCGTGAACCGAGGTCCATAACTGAATTATTCGAGACTCTGAGGGAGGGTTCTTTTTGGAGGGATAACCCCACTGTGTGCTTTGTCTTACTTGTATGGTACAGGTGTGACCCTACCTCCATAGCGTCCAAGAGACTTAACTGGACCTTCGCTTGTGTTACTCTTCCTTTTCTATAACTAAATATTTTCCAAAGAAGTATACTTTATAAAATAGTTTGTCAGAACAACTTTGTATTACTGTTAGCTTATACAGTCCTATGTAGTTTGGTTCTGGTTAACTAGACTCAATCAGTTAGGTGTATCCCCAGTTAAAAATAAAGGAATTATACTCTGTTTAGGCCAAGGTACACAGTGCATTTTATGTTTCACCAGGATTTTAGTATAGTCGATTACTATATTCCATTATCCATTAGATGTTGTGTGAAGATATTTCTTATGCTATTTTAAGTCGTTTTGAGGACTGAAACATATCACTAATGATGGGCCCTATTTGATACGAGGGTACCCATCAATGAGTTATGGCACTATCCACCCTCGGCCCTACACGTCTATCCCAATGGAAGGCAACAAGAAGAAACAAATCCCAGGAGCCGCGAATCAGAAGTTAAGTAACATCTTGGTATGATGTATTAATATTTGTATGCTTCTTAAACTTTTCCTCGTATATAATATGCTAATCTCTGACTATGATAATTTCTCCAGGGTTTCGTTTACGCGAAGATTTTGGATGTTCATCCTCGAGCCTAATGCAAACGATAATCAACTTCCCTTTTGTAACCCCTCCAGAGTTTGAATAGTCACGGTTGCAAAGAAATGTAGTCACTAAGTATAGTTTCTTCTCAGTTTCATATCAGACTTGAAAGGGGAAGAATTCCCATATGTAACATAAAGTTTGGGTCCAGTTATTATAGTATGACTCTTGTAACGATTTATCTACAGGATTTCCCTATTCTTTTGAATTAATGAAATGATTGTTGAGTTAATCGTTGGGGTCACACCTTACTCTGAAATTCATTTACTATGATTATATCTTAGATCGAATGTTCTATTTAACTTCCGAATTTTTCAAATTCGAAGGTATTAGATCTATAATACCATATATACATCATTTACTTTCATTTGACATTCTTTATGCATATTTCTGGTATGGTTCGTTATGAGTTTGTAGTAATTAGATTGGATCTAATAATGATCTGAGTAAGGTTACGATTCTGTGTTTTATTTCCAGAATGTTGATCTAGATATATATATGTAGACTTATGTACATCCATACCCATGCATCTATCATTATGTCACAGGGGGTTTATAATGTACGGGTAGGAATGTTTTGTAATTGCAAACTATATGTATAGAACTGTAAGAATTATATTCCCCTTTCTATGCACCTCCTTACCTTTACTCTTATGGAATATCCTACTTCTGTAATATCCTATAATTGAACAACGTGACTTATTCAATCTTATCTGGTACTGTACCGAGTTTTTTTAAGGGAGAAGTTTTAGACTCTCTAATTCAATATTTTATTTATATCTAAACAGGTTGATTGCCAATTGGTATCATCTATTTACTTATATAATGTGACATCAGATCTCTGTATAAGTACGTTCTGTTACAGTTACACCATTTTTGTTTAGATAATGATGCCACACAAAATACCAACTGCAAATAAATATATATGTAATTCTATATGTAATTATATAAGTAATATTTATGGTCTAGAGTGTCCATGCCATCCTGTGTCTCTTCCCTTCAATATTATCCAAGAAGGGAAGGCTCAACCATAAAATACGAACTCTCAGAAATCAAATTTTATAGATATATACATAAACTTATTGAATATACAGATTTGCCACTCTATTTTTCAGCTTCTTCTTTGAATTCTTTGAATTTTGCAAAAGTTTTAGACTTGTGTCTGAGAAAATAGATCTAGATTTTCCTACTAAAGTCATCAATAAACGTTAGAAAGTAAAATCTACCACCTATTGACTATGTTTGCATTGGTCCACATAGGTCAGTGTGAACAAGTTCAAGATGTTGTTTGGCTTGAGTGGAGGACTGTGGAAAACTAGTTCTCTTATGTTTTCCAAGTATGCAAGACTCACATGGGGAATTTTGCTCTTTGAAGATAGGGAGACCTTTGACCATGGAGTGCTTCTGTAGAAGACTTAGACTCTGAAAGGGTAGATGTCCAAATCTTGTATGCCGAACCATAGTTTCATTGGGGGTGGTTGCACTTTGTGCATATGGTTGGATCAAATTTGCAGTTCTGAGGGTAAGGGGAAACATCCTATTCTGTGTCATGTGGATTTCAGAAATCAATTTTCTGTTGGGGGTTTTATCATAAATCCTGCAGGATGCTCCCTCAAAAAGTACTTTATAGCCACCTTCAATGAGCTATCCTACACTTAGCAGATTCTATTTCAGATATGGAACATGATAAACATTGTTTATGTCCTTCTTTACATTTTGTTTAGTAAGAATAGGTACAATTCCTTTTCCTTGAAATTCGACTAAGGAATCATTTCCAAGTGTAATATCAGATGAAATTGAAGAATCAATGCATGAAAGTAAATCTTTGTTACCTGTCATGTGATTGTTGCAACCACTATCCAGCAACCAGAGATCTTTAGGTTGTTCTTCAGTCTTGTGGCATGAGAGAAACATACCTCATGAGGTTTCTCCCATATAATTTGACACATGTGCTCTTCCTGAGAGCTGATCTGCTTGCTTCTTCCTGCATTCAGATTCATAGTTCCATTACTTTTTGCAGTAATATAATTGTATGCTTGATTTGTCATTTGATATTCTCCCTCTATCTCTTTGAGGCTGGAAAGTCTGATTCTGGTGTTGTTGTCTTTTACCTCCACTTGAGTGTTGGTTACTTGTAGTACTCCCTCATCCTTGGTGGCCTCTGCCTCTTCCTTTGCCTCTCCCTCTACTGAAGGAGAATTGAGTTTTGAAGGCATTGGCGATTGACTCATCTGTGAGATGCAGTCTGGTCTCATGTGTTACCAAGGAACCAATTAGTTCATCTGTTGAAAAACGCGACAGATCCTTGGATTCAAGGATTGCTGTAACAACCATTTCAAATTTCTTTGGTAAACTTCTGAGGACTTTCTCAACAATGCGTTGATCAATGATGTCTTCACCAGTCAATCTGATCTGGTTCACAATTCCCATGACTCTGGTCATAAACTGATCCACATTTTCAGACTCTGTCATTGTTAAAGTCTTGAATTACATCATCAAGGTCTACAGTTTGATTGTTTTGACCTTGCCATTTCCTTGGTAGGCTGATTTAAGGATGTCCCAGGCCTATTTTGAAGTATCAACGCCTGTGATTTTTGACAAAATCGATTCATCCACTGAATTTTGAATCCAAAATTTGGCTTTATTCTCTTTGTTCCTTTGAGTTGCCTGAGCAGTTCCTTGTTGGTTTTTCATGGCAGAAAGGTCTGTAGGATCTGGTGCCATCTTTAAAGAATTTTAACAAAAAAGAAAAAAAATTGTTGGAAAATTTCGTGTTTACCTATTTCCTGCGCTTAAAACCAGGTTTTCTAATTTCTTGCAGTGATTTCGGAACTTCACGATTCAGGATTTCGAGTTTTGCGACTTTGCGAACCCTGATATCGAGCTCCTCTAACTCCTTGATTCCCCGATCTCTAAATTACCAAAATGTCGAATTGGCTTCAAAGATCAATGATCCTCGTTGATTTGAGATCAATGACTCAGATTATTTCAGAATTTCGCGTATCACGAGTTCACGAGACTCTCGCCTCTGATTTCCCAGTAGTTGAAATCATGATGGCATGGCACTTGCATCGACGGTCCATATCCTCTTATGATTTGACGATCTAGATCCTTTCGGGATTTCACGAATCGGTATTTCGCGACTCTTGAACTCTCGTCACGATGTTTTCCAAACCCCGAACTCCGAAATGCCGACATTTTGATGGTGCTTGGATCTGCTGCCACCTGTCCTCTGAGATGGATGGTCCTGATTCTCTCGCGAAATATTCTTTCCCAGTCTTCACCTTCGTTCTCCCGGTGCCAAAAAAAAATGTCGATGGCTGTCGAATCTTCGCCACCTGTCACTCTAGATCCAACGGTTGGAGTGATTTCGGGATTTCAAGATTTTGTGTATCGAGGTATGGAGTGAAATCTCCTCTGTTCGTCCAACTCACAATTCCTGATTTTGTGATAGCGTCAGATCGACGAAACACTATCTTTCTCGATCCAAGGGTTCAGATCGAGTCGTGATTTCGTGATTCGCGAATTCTCACAGCAGTGTTCTCTGACCTTTACTACCTGCAAGTGAGAGAAATGTCGAAATCTTGCCATGTGTCCTCCTTGATGGACGGTCCCAATGATTTTTGGATTTTGTGACTTAGCAAGTCGACTTTTCTCCTGTGCGCTCTAGAGGACTAAACCTCGTGCATTTTCTCCCGGATCCGACGACTATAGGTCCTCTGCGCTAAATCTGAATGGCTGAAAATCTTTTGCCTCTTCTACGCGCTCCACGTCCTTTCTGAACTCGATTAATGCCTCAGATCTGTTAGCAGAACCGATCTTACGGCTTCGTTTGCTTCCTTTGCTTCTTTAGCGTGTTCTTTGTTGTTCTTTAAAGAGTTTTTCCTGAAGCAGGAAATTCGTGAATCTTTCATGAATTGAAAGACTTTCACGAATTCTTTAAATCTTTCTTCCTTCTACAACAATCTTTCATGAGTTTGTGAGGATTTTCCAAATTCTTTAAACGTTTCTGCCTTCTGCAACAATCTTTCACGAATTTGTGAGAATTTTCTGAATTCTTTAAACGATACCAGGCAACCTAATTTTGCGAGATCTTTAAACGTTTCTTCCTTCTGCAGCTCTGACTCCTTAATCTTTTGAGTGTATTGCTCTCTGCTTCCTCGTGCGTGCTTTCTACTACGATCTTTTGAGTAGAGAGTGGACTACGGATTTCTCTCCAAACCTTGTGAAGAATTTCACGTCCTATGCTCTCGTGAATAGTGTAAACTCTGCATTGTTGAGGATCGGGTTGCTCTCTAAACTGTGTGGAGAGGCTTACTATACCATGATAAAATGAGAAGCAAGAAGTACAGAGAAAAGAACAGAGCAGAAAACAGTATTGAGTATATTAGGAATATAAGGAAAAAGAATACAAATCAAAGGAGTAAAAGAGTACTAATGAAATGATAGTACAACTTAGTTGATCATTGTCACTTCATTAAGCAATGGTTGGGCTCGAATCTTTGAACATGGTGGCTGCAGAAGAGTTAATGACCATGGGGTTCTAAGTCATTTGCGCCATTTCCAATTTTGAGAATTAGTGGTTACAAGCAGGATAGGAATTTGAAAATAGATTTACATCGTCAAATTTAAACAAATTTGTTAACGATATTCAGCATTTTACGATCTGGATTTTTGAGAGTATCCATCCCTTCTTTCAAGTCCTGCCTTCGGGATTAACGATACGTTTTGAGTCTCGGAAATCCAGTTATAATTGCTTTTCTGCAGTCGGAACTGTTTCTTTACTCGATTTTATTCGGACAACTTTTCCATTAATCTTGTTGGAAAGTTAATCAGGTCATTAGCTTATTAAGGTCTCGTTCAAATATTTTTTCACCACTTTAAGCCTCTAAAAGCATTGCAGAAGCGGCTTTAACATTTTAACCTCATGAATTCATATTAACCTGTGAAAGCATTGCAGAAGCGGTTTTTAACTTTTTCACATTAATTCATATTGACTACTAAAATCTTGTCCATTTTATTGGGTTTATTTTAAACTTTATCATATATTAAGATATATAGCACCAGAACAAGAGCATAATACTTTGAAACAATGAAGAATGTTACATTCTCCATGAGAAGCTATCACGACGGATATCAATTTAATCTTTCTCATTTCTCTTGGAAGTCATTGATTTCAAACAGACTCATATATTAAATATCGAATTCACCCAATATACATTCTAAAATCATTCAACGTTATTTACATTAAAGGGTAGGAATAAGGAGGTATTGATATATAATGAGGAAAAATCACGCCGAAAATATGGAAATAAATATAGTGATGATTATGGGATTATTTAATGGATAGAACAGGCTAATTACCGATCACATGGAGAGAAAAAAGAAGCTTAGAACGAACATCATCAAGCAAGTGGCCATGACCACAACCTGTGCTGATAGACGTTGGTTATCAGATCCACTGAATGCAAGGCTGTTGACGAATGGCTGGTTTAATAATGGCTGTCCCAGTGTAGTCAGCTGGTTGAGGCCCGGCTGTACGTTCACCGGTGGCTGGCTGAAGCAGTGTGAAATAGTGTGGAGAGTTTATAGTGGTGCAGGTCGTTGGAGGGGCAGTCGTGGGAGATTTGGTTAGTGTTGCAGGTGATAGACCTTGTGATTTTAAAATAACAATGGAGTCGGCAAGGGTGGAACCATGGGGAGTTGTGAGTGTTACTTCACAGGATAATCATTTTTAAAAAATTAGATGATCTTAAATAGCAAGTTGCAACCACTCAGTGACTTTTCCTTGACAAGGGTCGAAAGGGACAATAATTAGCTTACTCTGAAACAGGGAAGGTTTGGAAATCGATCTGGATGCATCATCATAAAGGACAGGAAGGAGTGGCATATTTTTGTTGGATGTTGTGTAGTATTGAATATTTTTCAGATTTTAAAATAAGTAATTGTATTTGTTTCATTAATATTTATTAAGGGGTTGTAAAGTTGAAAGGAACAAAGGGTGAAATTACGAAATTATGGATGCTAAATTGTGAAATTGTGGTATGCTTGACCTTATTGATTGGGGCCATTGATTATATGTTTGAAATATATGATAATACATTTACATAATAAGATTAAAATATTTTAAGCATTCTTGTTTTGAGCATGCATATATTGTTATTTTGTTTCTAAATATCATGTAATTAATTGCAATTGCAGTGCTCCAATGTCTAGTAAAAATGATATCATTTCGGTAACAGTTACGAATTAAACATCTGTTTATATAGAAGTATGTTTAAAACCTCTTTTGTGATCCAATGATATTAAATAGAAAAGGTAGTTTTTTATTTTTATAAAACATAGAAGAAGTTATACCCTTGTCCCCTCACCTATGGTTAAAAGAAAATCACAATTGAGGTGGAAGTGGGGAGGTGGTTGAACATACAAATTTCCTTTTTAAAAGTGATAAAGAAAATACACATATATCTTTATTTTTTCACATATTGACTATTTTCATTTTTGCATAATGTTCAAAAGAGAACAATGATGCTTTTCAAGTTCTTGCTATAGATGTAGTGTGTGACAATGTTATAAAGGTCAATCTTTGAAGTTTAATTTTCCACAAATTATGTTTAATAGTGAGTGGGATTCTCAAAATGCAGGGTACTATATGTGTTTTGATTTATAAGGTCATCATTTAGAAAACCTTTCCAAGTTCTCCTCTCATCATCTATGCATTGAGCCAAATGTTAATTATCTAGAAAGACTAAATGCATCCCCAAAACAATCTCCTTAAATATAACCAAATATGATGGAAGAAGGTTAATTATCTAGGAAGATTAAATGCATCCCCCAAAACAACCTCCTTAAATATAACCAAATATGATGGAAGAAGGTTAATTATCTAGGAACATTAAATGCATCCCCCAAAACAACCTCCTTAAATATAACCAAATATGATGGAAGAACTAACTGAATCATGTCTTTGATTTTGAAGTTCACAACATGGATATAACTAGTCTAATCATGTGTTTGGTTCCCAAGTTCAAGGCATGATAACCAAATATAATGGAAGAATTAATCGAATCATGTATTTTGTTCCCATGTTCAGGGCACAAGTTTGAATAGTTAAGTATGCAAATTATGGCTTTCAAGTTATTGTTTCTTCGTTAACTTATATTTTTTCTTTCATTCAATATTTTATGGATTTGAAATTATTGTTTCTTTATTAACTTGTATTTGTTCTTTGATTCAATATTTCTTGGTTATATAATCAGAGTGAATGGACGATTTCCATTTTCCAAAGACATTTTGTTAGTAGTTAGTGAGGAGACTTGAAAATACAGTCAAGAAAGGATAATATGCATAGTTTCCAGTAGTATATACCCATGAAAATATTCCATTGGAAATAAGATTACTTGGCGATCCATGGCCACCCTCGATAGGCTATTGGGTGTACTACTATGTTTTCTTCAACTAGTATGTTTTCTTGGCTCTTCAAATAATGTTCATGTCTCTTTGTATGACTTCCTTTCTATTTTATTTCTTCCAATGTATGAGATGTTCTTGGTGTCACTAATCCCTACAATTTTGTATGTGTTAGTGAATTATATCACTCTCTAAGCAAGTATGATAACAAATAATTAGATTATATTAAATTAAATTATAATGAATCAAAGCATGGAACCTATCCTTATGATTTAGATTAATTTATTATAGATCATTCAACATGAGACCTTTCCTTGTGGTTTAGATTAAGTCATTATAAATAAAGCATAGAACCTTTCCCTATTGTTTCGATTGCATTGATTGTGTGTGAAGGACCAACAAAAAATACTATCACTTATAGCACCTTCTTCACCACATGTTGTGTCTTTTTTGCTTCCAGCATTGTGTTCTTTCTCTTGAATTGAAAGTTGAGGTCTCTCGTTACACCACCCAATCCTCCATCAAAACCATTAAATAGGAATACATAACAATGAATTCATTGCCTATGTTGAAAGGGAACTAAGTAGAGAAACAAATGTGTCCACTTAAATTTGTATGAATAATGATATAACATTATGTTGAAAGGATTTGATGTTAATTTATCCCAAGTGTTGTCTCTGAAAATAAAAAACGGATTTTCCTAGTGGCTTTGTAAAAATATCTGCGAGCTGATCTCGAGAGCCACAAAATTGAAGTGCTATGTCACCATTAGTGACAAGCTCGCAAATGAAGTGAAATCGAGTGTCAATATGCTTTCTTTTCTTGTGAAACAGATGATTTTTGGATAGAGCAATTGCTGAGGTGTTGTCACAGAAGATAGGATTTGGCTCGTTTTCTGTGTGTGACATATCATTCAATATTCTTTTCAGCCACACAACTTGACAAGAAGATGAGTTAGTAGCGACATACTCTGCCTCTACATAAGATATCGATATAATTGGTTGCTTCTTTGATGCCCATGACATCAGGTTCGCGCCAAGGTGAAAAACATATCCTAAGGTCCTCTTTCTGTCATCTAGGCTACCTGCAAAATCACTGTCTGTGTAACCAAAGAGATGATTATCATCAGAATGAGTGTACCATAAGACAAAATTGAGAGTTGCTGCAACATATATCAAAATATTTTTCTCCATATTCCAGTGAGAATCTTTGGGGGATTCCATAAACTTGGAAACAAGGCTAGTTGCATACATTAAATCAGGCCTAGTTGATGTAAGATACAACAAACTACCTACTAAGATTTTGTACAGGGTAGAATCCACCGTAGGTCCTTCATCTTGCTTGCTCAATTTTGTGCCTAGGGTTATAGGAGTTTCTCCTGGATTGCACTCTTCCATGCAGAATATTTTGAGGATGTTTGTTGCATACTTTTGCTGATAGAAAAAAATGCCTTTGGTTGATTGATCAACCTCAATATGAAAAAAACATTTCATTATGCCAAGAACTTTCATCTCAAACTCAGATTGCATGGCATGCTTAAAAATCGTTAACTCAAGATTTCCAGTATATATCATGTCATCAACATATAAACATACAATCATAATTTTACCATGCTGATCCGTTTTGGTGTATAAAGTTGGCTCATTTTGGCTTCTACTGAAACCACTTTTGATTAGGTAAGTGTCAATTCTGTTGTACTAAGCTATTGGAGCTTGTTTTAAGCCATACAGGGATTTCTCCAACCAATATACTTTGGCTGGTTGTTCTTTGACTTCAAATCTAGGTGTCTGATCCACATAGACCTCTTCTTCTAAGAAACCATTTAGGAAAGCGGACTTGACATACATCTTGTATACTTTCCATTTGCATTGAGATGCTATGGCTAAGAGAGTCCTTACAGTGTCTAACCTTGCTACTAGACCAAAAGTTTCAGCATAATCAGTACCTGGTTGTTGTGAGAATCCTTTGGCAACAAGTCTTGCCTTGTGCTTTTCAATCTGCCCCTTTTCATTGAGTTTAGTTTTGTAAACCCACTTGACACTAATACATTTCTTGTGTCTCGGCAAATCAACAAGATCCCATGTCTTGTTCTTCTCAATGGAGTCAATCTCTTGGTTCATGGCTTGAACCCAGTGTGGCTCCTTATTCGCCTCTTTAAAATATGTATGTTGACATGGCATTAAAGAAAAAAGGTTTTGATGTTGAGTGTCATCCAACTGCTGATGGATTTCTCTGAAACTTCGAGTTCTCTGATTTTGAAGTTCAAAGGATGAGTCTCTGCTTGAAGTTGAGTGATCCTGATATTTTTTAGATTGTCCTTGTACCTGCAATCTTGGAAGGGCAGGTTGAGGTATGTAGGGGCCTAATAAATTAAACAACCATTTATTTTACAACATAGCAATAAAATTCAAGAATTTCTATAATTTAGCACATTTGCATACAAATTTATCAATAATAATAAAATTTTATAAGAGATTAAAAACAATTGCATAATTTTTAAATACCTGAACCTGATGCTAATAACCCTCTGTTTGTCCTTTACCTTCTTGACCGCTGCTACACTGTAAAACACTGCCCAAAACCTAGTTCCTCTCTGCCAACTAGGTAACTTCCTAGCTCCAGGATATCATATGGATATCCTAGCCCCCGTGCCCAAAACCTCCAGCAACCTCGGTGCCTGACTGATACAATCCCACCCCAAAATTTCACTTCTCTCTGCAAATCCCAGAGCTCCCAAAATCCATCCCCCCTCCCGTCAACCTCCTTCCCCTCCATCTTCCTCCTTCACCGACTCCTCGCCTCATTTACTCCCTACCTAACCCATTTATTACCTTCTTATCCTTTCCTGTTAATGCCCCTTATCCCCTTTATTTAATATCTTATCCCTTGTAGTTAATATGTTATCCCTTATCAGGTACGTAGCTTAATTTAATAATATAATTTATTATCCTCCTTTTATTTATTTACCTTATTAATTAATGAGTTAATTAATACTTAAATTAATCATTGGCAATCATGAATAAATAATTAATAATAATTAATTAGTTAATGTTATTTTAAGAAATAATTATGGTTTAGCTAATCTTTTAGGATAGTTATATTAATAAATTAATTATAATTAATAATCATATACATCTATTTAAGCAGGGTCGTTACATACACCCACCCTTCAGGAAACTTCGTCCCGAAGTTAAGGTATCTTATGGTACAAGGAAAAGAAACATGGTTTACACATTCATAACAATTAACCGACATTATCAGTAAGTAAGTTATGAAAACTCATACATACTAGTGTATATGTACAAGAAATGCATGTGTAGCTAGTACATGCAAATCTCATGCATGTACTAATAATCAAAACTGTCATCCTTTAGTAATTTATGTATGCATCCAATCCAGTCAGCAAGACTAGTCTTTTATAAAAGACAACAAACTAATCAATTGTTTGAGAAATCCTTTAATTACTATTATTGGGTTTGACAATGTTATTTTAAACAACTGTGGTTTAGTTACGTAATAATGAATATTCATATATACTTATTTCTTTTTTCTTTTTTTTGAAGGAAAAACATTAACTTCCACCACAAGACATATCTCCATACTTTCTCAACTATTACTACTCATCCTTCCTCCCTAACCTACTTCCATATCCATTCCTATCCGTCCTCTGCTAGACTATCTTGGAGCATCAACTATATTGACCTAACTCCAAATAGAACCCATAAGTGGAAGTGTCGCTATCTCGACCAAACTTCCCTAGCAGGCATCTGACAGTGATCATCACATGTCTTGGGGAGTGTGAACTAACACCGTCCTCCCATGACTTCAGGTTTCGGAGGATACACGGTGGGAAATGCCTCCACCCCTCCTAATGATAACTAGGGTCCACACCCTACAATGGAGGATACATAGTGGGAAATGTCTCCACCCCTCCTAATAGGACTAGGGTCCACACCCTACAATGGAATATACAGTGGCACCATGTTGCTGAAGGTTTTCTCATCATTTATTCGGTTTTGGGCAGTGTCGTCACCTGAAATCATGCACCGATCCACATATCATAGCAATGTATCCAAACCAATATAAATTTCACATACAATATTCATACCATAATGTTTCTCAGTTAGTGGTCCTGATATCCACTTTCA
>ML777783.1:238287-266972 GCA_009831015.1 Picea engelmannii
TATTTCTGCAAAAAAAAGAGTCTATACAGTGGCACAAAATATCTCCCAGTTTGAACCCTTGTCTCTTAGCAAAAATAGGCATTTATAGCCTTTTACAATCAGTTTTACAGATCCTAAAAACATGGATCTGTATTTAAAAATAGAAATTCAAATCTAACTAAACAACTTGATAATAAAGGATGAATATCTAAACTAACATTCAAATTGTCTTCAATCTTCAAAAATTGACATTTGTACTCTTCACCTCCTGGAATCTGTGATGTTATGAAACATGGCAAGGCACCTGTCTTGACAGTTGGATTTCTTCAACGTTCATAGTCGATACTTGAGGAAATTTGTTTAGCATGTGGTTCCCAAAATTCCCTCGAACCTCTGATGCCAAGTCCTTTGCAAGCAAGTTGTTATCCCCTTGATACTCCGGAACTCCTTTATAACCTGTGAAAAATGACTTGTTTCATCCTTGGCTTCCAAAAATGTTTTTCCTTCTTTCACCAGCTAACTCGCTTTATATTTCACTGGTTAGCTGGTGAAAGCGTTGCCTTTCACCAGCTAATTGGTCGCAAAATTACGCTGTGCGCTGGTGAAAGCCCTGCCTCAGCCCAAAATGAAATTTCACCTCAAAAATGCGATTTCAACAAGAACTCAATGTGTCTCTGATTTATCCCCTTGCATGTTTACAGCAACCTAAGAAAGCACTTTCAAATCTGGGTGGGATTTTTTCTTTTGCTTCAATCTTTTGATTTTTCTTTTAAGGTGCTTTGCTAGCCACCATAGACTGTTATAGTGTTTGGTAATTCTCTGTTTCCTCTTCTTTTCCTCGACACTTTCCCGAGCCAATTTTTCAAATGCAGCATTGGTTTTTGCAAAGTTATCAGACGGCTTCTTGTATCTTTCTTTAATTACCCGTTCTAAGACCTCCTACTGAGTGATTACCTCTTTAAGATGCTTGATTTTCTGTGTTTTCTTCGACTTAGTGCTCTTTGACGTTTCTCCTTCCTCAGTGTGAGTAAAGGTCTCATAATTCTGTACAAACTCAATTGAATGTTCAGGACTTTTGATGACAGGGCTCTCACCTTATTTCTCTGGTTCTGAGTCTGTGTAGGGCAGGTTTAATATGTTTGTTCTCTTCTCTGTAGGCTGCTCTGTAGTAGTCTCAAAATTCAGCTTTTTCTTTGACCTGTGAGATTTCACACAAGAGATTCTATCTTCTGGAGGTCCTGGAAGGGTCCTCCTCTTTCTTGAACTGCTTTGAGGAGTCAACTTCTTCTTACCAGCTTTCCCCTGTTCATTCATGAGCTGTGTTTGAGTTTCAAAGCCCTCCCAAAATAGAAAATGTTGCCAGCTCCTTCCCTTTTGTTTTATCTCCTCCAGAATGATCAATTTAATAAGGCCAAAGTGGCACAGAGTGTTCTTCATTCTTAGGGGTTGAGCCCTGATCTTTTTACAAACCTTAGTTAAGATCTTGTGTAAGAAAAAATGTAAATTGAGGAGAGTTTTACCTATGAAATGGTCTAGGATCTTGAAATGATACATCATGATTTTATCATACTTGCCTTCTGAAGTTATGTAGATTTGGATGCTCTTAAACAAATCCTGCCACTCATCCTCTAAATGGGAAACTGACATGCTCTTCTTCCATGCATTATGCTTGAACTCTTCCTTCAAATAAGCTCTGAAATTTAAGTTTTTGGTGGCAGTAGTTTTGAACCAACTCTGGCGCGATCTTGGTAGGTTGGTCGCTGCAGCAATGACAACTTCATCTACAATGATCTCCAAGGACCCAACACGAGCCTTATTCTCGTCGAATGTTTTAGCAAAAGCCTCTGCTGTTGACTGGTGAAAACCATTCTGAAGCCTCTCAACAAATTCAATACAACCTGCGTTTGAGAAGTGTTTCTTCACTTCGGGATGCGTTTGTAGGAAGGATAGTCTGTCCAACTCTTTTCTTAGTAAAGACCCACTTCGTCTCCTCGCCATATGCAACCCAAAATCCCAACCGATTCTGCACACACAACACAACAAACTTCTATTCGGGCCGAGGTCTTGCATTGGTGAAAGCACTCGACTCTGTCTTTCAACATTAGAAACTCAGCATACATTTGAGAGTTATGCGTGTTGGGGAAGCGATGAACCGATTTGATGTTGTCTGCCAGGTAGTATAGCTTCTGTACCTCCGTTAATGGATTTGAATTTTCCATTCCCGACGCCATGATTATGGATCATGATTTACTTAACCAGATCTGATTTATAATCCGATTTGGATGTGCAACTCGAGTTTTCATGATTATCCACTTTCACCACTGCGTCCTTCTTGATTGCATGACGTGGGTTGATCGTATCATCATTTGATTTCTGAAACGTGGATAAACGCACGTGATTCCCGCTTTCTCCAGCCAACGGTCTGTGGGAAATGCTCCTTAGTTGTTGAAACTCACCACTTTCAGCAACGCACAGCTCGTGAGAAATGCTCCTTAGCTGTTGAAAGTTACCACTTTCACCATCGTGCACCCCATGAGAAACACTCTTTGGATGTTTGAAAATCCCCTCTTTCACCAGCTAACGACTTGTGAGAAATGCTCCTTAGCTGTTGAAAGTTTCCACTTTCACCAGCTAACCATCATCTTTTAAGCACGCATTAGCTGTTGAAACATTTTATGAAAATTTTAAAGAGAAGACCTTTATGGGTCATCTTATTTCTAAAACAAAAATCAAAACCTAAGTCTTGCAGCTAGAAAAACTCAAAACCAATTTGAGAAAACTACCAATAGCCATGCTATCCACCACAAAATACGACCATAAGGATGGGTTCATTTTGGGAGCTAACATTTGGCTCCAACTGGGATGGGCATCTCCCTGTGAGGTGACCAAGAACCTAGCTAGACTCAGTAGCCTTATTACAATTTAAAACAGAAATTTGAATAATAGTTTTTCTAGTACCATTGGGCATGGAGTTATTGAAATGACAGAAATAAAGAAAACAGAACTAAAAAAAGAATATGTACAAGTAGAACAGGGCTTCAAAGGAAGCCTTATGAGAAATAGATCTTCAGGAAGCGCCCGTTGAAAGGGCCACCTGCTACTTCCTCACCTGAAAGGGTTTGGAGAACAAAGGTGTTGTTTTGTTGCACCGTTGTTATGACAAAAGGACCTATCCAGCGAGCCTCAAGTTTGTCGTGTTTCCCCTTCTCCTGCCTTGCTGCATCCCACTTTAAGACTAAATCCCCTGTTTTGAAGACATTTGATTTGACTTTCTTGTCGAAAGTTTCTTTGATTCTTTCTTGATGCAATTCTGTGTTTTCCAAGAGATGCTCTCTATCTTGCTGTAGTTCTACCAAATTATGAATTCTCCTGGTCAAATCACTTGGTTCAGAATCAGTTTCTTGTAAAAACTTTGCAACTGACAATGCAAGTTGAACAGGAAATATGGCTTCAGTACCATACACCAACTTGAAATGAGATGTACCAATTGATTTATTACATGTAACCCTGTCAGCCCACAAAGCAAACTTCAGCTTGGAATCCCAACCTATGGCATTTTGTTCAAGCAACTTCTTTATAATTCTGTCTAAACTCTTGTTGGATGACTCAACTAAGCCATTCCCTTGCGGATATTAAGCAGTGGAATGTACCAGCTGAATTCCATGCTCTTCACACAATTTCACCAAGTGTTTATCTTTGAATGCAATAGCGTTATCAGTGACTATTCTCTTAGGGCAGCCAAATATGGAAAATATGTTTTCTTGCAGAAAATTTATGATGACAGTATGATTGGCATTCCAGGTGGGAATAGCCTCAATCCACTTTGTAAAGTAATCGGTGGCAACAAGGATCCACCAGTGCTGACCACTAGAAGGTGGATGAATTTCACCTATGAAGTCCAGGCCCCACTGCTGGAAAGGCCATGTGACCACTATAGGTTTGAGGGGAAGAGACTTTAGTTGTTGTTTACCTTCGAATCTTTGACACTTGTCACATGTTCTCACAAAATCATACACATCTAAAAATAAGGATGGCCAGTAGTAACCAGATCTTAAGATTTTATGTGCAGTGGTTTTCCAATAGTGATATCCCCCGCATTCACTATTATGGAATTCAATCATGACCTTAGCTGCTTCTTCTTGGTTTATGCACCTCAACAATAAACCTATTGGATTTTTCCAGAACAATAAGTTGCCATTGATGCAGAAATTTACAGCTTTTAGCTTCAAAGCTCTTCCTTGTTTTCTTGTCAAATCTAATGGGACTAATAAAGTTTGCAGAAAATAAATAATGTTACTGTACCATCTACAATCAGCTAGGTGAGATGAGACCTGCATTTCTTCACCTTCCTTATCCTCTGAAGACTGAACATTTTCTGCATTAATACTCACCAAATTTATTTCGAGCAGCATGCAATTTTCCTCTGCCAGAAGTTTGGCAAGGCCCTGACCCTTCACAAGTTTTGTTGGTTTGATTTCAACATCGAATTCAATCAACCTAGCTATCCACTTACTTCTTTTTCCATCTATGTCAGGTTGGACAAGCACATCTTTAACTGAACTGGAGGGAACGAAAGCTATTACCTTTGCCTGAAGAATGTAAACTCTGAAATCTTTCAATGACTTGACAAGTGCATATGCTTGTTTCTCTAACAATTCATACTTTACCTCTTCATCCCTCAAGACCTTACTGAAGAAGGCAACCGACTACTCCTGATCATTGGCATTTTTCTGCAAGAGTACTGTTGCGATTGTATCACTTGAAACAAATGAAAAAAATTAAAATACCTTGGAGAAATCGGGGCTGATCAAAATAGGGGTTGTTGTGATGGCTTCCTTGATGGCATTGAATGAGTGTCTGGCTGCTTCAGTCCATTTTAACTCTGAGTCCTTTCTTAACATAGCAGTGATATGCTTTGTGAGTTCAGAAAAATTTACTATAAACCTTCTGACAAAGTTTATAGTCCCAAGGAAAGACTGAATGTCCTTCTTTGATCTAGGAAGAGATAGATTTTTAATTGCTTCTACCCTCTTTGGGTCAATTTTTACCCCATCAGCTGAAAAAATATGCCCAAGTAATTTCCCTTCCTTAAGTGCAAAATTTGATTTCTTTGGATTAAGAGAAATGCCATACCTTTGACATTTCAGAAATTTCCTTTTTAAGTGCTGCAAATGAAGTTCATGGCTGCTTGAGAAAACGGTGATATCATCGAGATATATCAGGAAAAATTTATCTTTCTCTCCAATGAAAGCAATGTCCATTACCCTTTGGAATGTCTCTCCTGCATTCATCAATCCAAAGGGCATCTTCTCGTACATAAATGTACCCCATGGAGTGGTAAAAGAAGTCGTTTCTTTGTCCTCGAGATGGACAGCAATCTGGTTGTATCCGGAAAACCCATCAATAAAACACATCACCTCTGAACCTGACACCTTCTGCAAAATATGCTCCATTTTAGGCAGAGGGTAGTTGTCCTTCCTAGAGCACTTATTCAAATCTAAATTTGATGTAAAGTCTGATCTCCCCATTCTTCTTCCTGATCGGTACGAGATTCACAATCCATTCTGAATACCTGAGGGGAATGATGATGCGGGCATCCAACAATTTTTTAATTTCCCTTTCCATTGTAGGCAGCAACAAAGGGTTGAAGGATCTAAGCTTCTGCCTGAAAGGTTTGGTGTCTTTATTCAAGGGAATCTTATGCTGAATTACCTCAGTGTCAAAAGTCTTCAAGTCATCATACTTCCAAGCGAAGATGTCCGCAAACTCCTTTAGCAATTCTCCATAATCAACCCTTTGTTTTTCAATCAAATGTGAGGCTAAGTTGACATGTTTAGGATCTTGCTCACTAGCCACATTATACTGCAAAACTTTTGAATCTTTTTCCCAACTTTCCAATTTGACAACAACATCATTATTATCGAACAACCTTTCCAACGGGACCAAACCTTTAGGAATTCTATTGGTGGACAACTGGACTATTTCATGTGCTGCAATTTTTATTCTGAATTCTGGCTTCTCAATTTCATTGTCATGTTCATTCTCCTGATCGATCTGCAGATCTACAAACTCATCTATCACTGCAGGAAATCTAGTGAGTTCAGGATCGTCTTCAAAAACCTTCCAAAATTTTACATTGTCAGGGAGAGAGGGCCTATATTTAACTTGAATTTCGTAAGTCAATTTATGAGGCAGAGGGGGTATGAATGCACAAGCGGACACAGCTAATAAATCATCCAATTCATTCATTTCTCTAGGCACATATGCAATTTTAAAATCTACAAAATTGTGAATTGCCTTCAACACTTCATCTCTGTATGCTTTCAACCTGACATGCTTTGCTTGAAAGGACTTATTCACCTGCTGAATAATCAAATCTGCATCTCCAAACACCTGCAATTTTTTAATCTTCCTCTCTTTGGCTGCATTCAGCCCCAAAAGTAGTGCCTCATACTCAGCAATATTATTAGTCACTTTAAAATCGAGTTTAAAGGACAAATGAGAAGTTTTCTTAGAAGGGGAAATCAATACCACTCCAGCTCCTGCTGACTCCTTAGTGCAAGCACCATCAAAGAACATGGTCCAAAGGTCTTCTTCTGTTGTTTCTGTGGGTTGACCTGTTGTCTGATCTGTGGGCTTTCTGAGCAGCAATGTACTAGGTAATGAATCATCAATTTGCAAAATACAAGATCCCATACCTGTGTCGACCGAATAGATAGGATGATTGGATGGATTTTTCTCGTCACTGATTACATATGCCAACTGAGATTCCCTATATAGCCTTCTGTTCACACCTCCAAAAACAGGGATAGTAGCATAGGAGAGATCCATTTGAAGAGTGCCACCTAGTCTCTTCATCCACGATCTTGATAGTATGCATCCAAATTTAGGGGGTATGTCAGCCACTACTATATCCATCACCATAGTCTTCATGGATGCTTGGGTTAAGGTTACAGCCAAATCCTTAATCAACCCAACACATTTGACTTTTCGAGAATCAAAAGAGAAAAGGTCATGATAAGACTTGGTGATCTCTAGCCCAAGCTCATCCATGACCGCCTTTGGCATCAAATTGTGCGAAGCACCGGAGTCCAACAAACAATTATGCAATGTTTTCTCATGAATATTTAGAGAGATGGAAAAGGGAGGACAACTTTCATCTATGTCTTCTATCATTTGGCCCAGAGTGATGGTTGGATTATCATCATATATGTTGAGGATATCATCAGAAAGGGATACAGATTGGGGATCTAGAGTTTTGAGGATATCCCTTTTGAACATTTCATTTTTCATCAGCTCGACTAGAGGAATAGGAATTTTATTTTTTTGTATTTCAGCCTCAAAGTTAAAAGAATATGGAACTTTATCAGAAGCTTTATCAGAAACCTTTACCTGATTTGAAGGGGCTTCCTAATTTCTTTGTTGTTCAATAGGAGGCTGACTTTCTAGAGTTTGATGCTTAACAGGGGCAACACTCTTCTTGGGAGGAGATGATGCTTTTACCTTTGAAGGATTTGCTTGCTGATTTTCTGATGTCTGATCTTTTTGCTTAATAGGGGTTGTGCTCTTTTTAGGAGAGGTTGGTGCATCTTGTTGAGCAGTATCAGATTTAGATCAGAGGTTATATATATTCATATCTTCTTTTGTGAAAATGTCATCATCAATCATATTATCTTTTGTCTATTCAGTCATCAAAGATTCCTCATAGGCGTGTTGTGTTAGATAATATTTCCCTGTCTCTTCTCCAACACAATGAATGTTACCTTCTCCGCCTTCTTGATCTTCACCATCGTCTTCGTCCATCACAACATTTTGAAGAGGGACCTTTATCCTCTGATATTCAGTAGGACTCTTTTCTCTTTGCAAGATCTAAGTTGGCTGATTATTTCTTCTGAAGTTGTTGGGATTTTGATTCGAATTTCTGCCTGCAGAATCATAAGTGCTTCTTCCCTTCACAGGCTATTTATTTTTTATCTTGAGCTTAGATATCTCAGAGGTTAGATATTCTAGCATCTTGGCCATTTTATCAAGTTTTGGATCAGCACTTGATGAAGATGAAGCCTCATTCTTTGGTCTTCTCCTATCAGAATCTCCTTTTCACTTCTGGGAGGATAGGATATTTGATTCCACCTCAAGGGTGGCATATTGCATGAGAGATAATGTTGGTGACATCCTTTCTCTCAACAGTAAACAGAAATCTGAGTCAAAAGCATCAGAATATGTGATCTTGGTAGAAGGATCTGACGGTTTTATCTCAGCTGGTATTTTCCCATACATCCGGTTAAATCTTTTAGTGAAATCAGAGACTGACTCACTACGTTGTTTCCTCAGGTTTCTGAATTCTGTGATATAGTAGACAAAATCTCTTCTGTCACCCCAATGTTTCAGAAATGTCTCATCCAATTGCTTGATTCCAGCTATGGAACTAGAACGGAGTTCTTTGAACCATTTCCTAGCATGGCCATCTAGGCTTTGGACAAAGACTAGTGTCCAAACATCTTCTTCTTCAATATTAAGGTTTTCAGCATAACTATAAAAGGCCTCAATATGTTCTTCAGTAGACACATCACCTTCGCCTGTGAATTTGGGCATATATTTCTGATAGTCTCCCATTGGCATGGTTGATACTGGGTTTGGAAATATGAGTGGTTCATACCTAGCAGCTAGGATTTGTTGCATCTTAGTCAAAAGAGGTGGTGCAGCCATGACTATCAAGGGTTAGGAAAATTATAGTTTCTTTTTCAAATCTTCAACACTGGAGGAATGTGAAAGAGGTGAATCTTCTAATGGGAAAGAGGTCTGATAAGAGGCTCTATAAAAATTTGCAAGTTGTCCAGCCAAATTTCCTTCACCTTTACCAGATAGCTCTTGGAGGAGATGTTCAACAACAAGGAGGCTAGTATAAATGTTAAAATGATCTTCTTGTTGCTGAGAGTGGAAAGACTCAAGGGAAGAAGAACTGTGGCTTCTTTCTAAAGTCTTAGATGTTTTTTCAATCAAATTAAAATCTATCAAATTATCATCACTAGGATTTTTCTGTTGATCAGAAAGAATTTGTTCTTCTACAGTATTTACAGTTGTTTTTTCATCAATGTTCTCTGAAAAGAAATCAAATTTTTCTATAGTAGATTTTCCAGAATTTAAAAGAGGATTACCTTCTGTATCTGATTTTGAAGTTTGACCCTGAATTGTCTTTCCTTTTCTGAGAATTAGTTCTGGATTGGACATTGGCATGACAGGTGATTCTTGAGGATTCACCCTAGTACTAATCCTCTTAGGAGCCAGGATGAACTTGTGGAGTCACCAGATAGATGATTACAACCAACTAAAAATGTCTAATCTTTGTCTATCATCAAAGATCATCTCTGTGTCGTATCCCAGGAAAGCAGAGCTTGAATTTCGTCTCCTCGGAAACATCGCCAATTTGTTATCACTCCAAGAAACTCCTTAGGGTTGTAGGCTAAGGATGCTTGGTAACTTAGAAATAATGTGTGTATATGCTTGGAACAATGGGGTCTCAAATTATCAATGTAATAGACAACTCATACATCTAAAGAAACAGTGCTTTCAGGAAACAATAATCAGATCAAGTAAATTGAAAGGAGAGGATGAAGAACACTATTCTTGATTGCCAAATACAACTGAATGTAGGGCTTAATGCAAGATAGAGAGGAATCCTTTAATTTCAAGTCTATGAGCTCAATAAAGAGATGACAGTCTTCATGAACTAAAATAAACTGAAACAAAGTACAGAAAAGGAAAGATGGACAATTCTGATATTGAAAATGAAAGGAAACTGAACTTTATTTCTGCAAAAAAAAGAGTCTATACAGTGGCACAAAATATCTCCCAGTTTGAACCCTTGTCTCTTAGCAAAAATAGGCATTTATAGCCTTTTACAATCAGTTTTACAGATCCTAAAAACATGGATCTGTATTTAAAAATAGTAATTCAAATCTAACTAAACAACTTGATAATAAAGGTTGAATATCTAAACTAGCATTCGAATTGTCTTCAATCTTCAAAAATTGACATTTGTATTCTTCAGCTCCTGGAATCTATGATGTTATGAAACATGGCAAGGCACCTGTCTTGACAGTTGGATTTCTTCAACGTTCATAGTCGATACTTGAGGAAATTTCTTTAGCATGTGGTTCCCAAAATTCCCTCGAACCTCTGATGCCAAGTCCTTTGCAAGAAAGTTGTTATCCCCTTGATACTCTCGAACTCCTTTATAACCTATGAAAAATGACTCGTTCTGTCCTTGGCTTCCAAAAATGCTTTTCCTTCTTTCACCAGCTAACTCGCTTTATATTTCGCTGGTTAGTTGGTGAAAGCGCTACCTTTCACCAGCTAACTGGTCACAAAATTACACTGTGCGCTGGTGAAAGCCCTGCCTCAGCCCAAAACGAACTTTCACCTCAAAAATGCGATTTCAACAAAAAACTCAATGTGTCTCTGATTTATCCCCTTACATGTTTACAACAACTTGAGCAAGCACTTTCAAATCTAGGTGGGCTTTTTTCTTTTGCTTCAATCTTCTGATTTTTCTTTTAAGGCGCTTTGCTAGCCACCATAGATTATAATAGTCTTTGGTAATTCTCTGTTTCCTCTTCTTTTCCTTGACACTTTCCCGAGCCAATTTTTCAAATGAAGCATTGGTTTTCGCAAAGTTATCAGACAGCTTCTTGTATCTTTCTTTGATTACCCGTTCTAAGACCTCCTGCTGAGCGATTACCTCTTTAAGATGCTTGATTTTTTGTGTTTTCTTCGACTTAGTGCTCTTTGACGTTTCTCCTTCCTCAGTGTGAGTAAAGGTCTCATAATTCTATGCAAACTCAATTGAATGTTCAGGACTTTTGATGACAGGGCTCTCATCTTCTTGCTCTGGTTCTGAGTCTGTGTAGGATAGGTTTAATATGTTTGTTCTCTTCTCTGTAGGTTGCTCTGTAGTAGTCTCAAAATTCAGCTTTTTCTTTGACCTGTGAGATTTCACACCAGAGATTCTATCTTCTGGAGGTCCTAGAAGGGTCCTCCTCTTTCTCGAACTTATTTGAGGATTCAACTACTTCTTACCATCTTTCCCCTGTTCATTCACGGGCTGTGTTTGAGTTTCAAAGCCCTCCCAAAATAGAAAATGTTGCTAGCTCCTTCCCTTCTGTTTTAGCTCCTCCAGAATGATCAATTTAATAAGGCCAAAGTGGCACAGAGTGTTCTTCATGCTTAGGGGTTGAGCCCTGATCTTTTTACAGACCTTAGTTAAGCTCTTGTGTAAGAAAAAAGGTAAATTGAGGAGAGTTTTACCTGTGAAATGGTCTAGGAGCTTGAAATGATACATCATGAGTTTATCATACCTGCCTTATGAAGTTATGTAGAGTTGGATGCCCTTAAACAAATCCTTCCACTCATCCTCTAAATGGGAACTGGCATGCTCTTCTTCCATGCATTATGCTTGAACTCTTCCTTCAAATAAGCTCTGAAATTTAAGTTTTTGGTGGCAGTAGTTTTGAACCAACTCTAGCCCGATGTTGGTAGGCTGATCGTTGCAACAATGGCAGCTTCATCTACAATGATCTCCAAGGACCCAACACGAGCCTTATTCCCATAGAATGTTTTAGCAAAAGCCTATGTTGTTGACTGGTGAAAACCATTCTGCAGCCTCTCAACAAATTCAATACAACCTGCGTTTGAGAAGTGTTTCTTCACTTCTGGATGCGTCTGTAGGAAGGATAGTCTGTCCAACTCTTTTCTTAGTAAAGACCCACTGCATCTCCTCTCCATATGCAACCCAAAATACCAACTTATTCTGCACACACAACACAACAAACTACTATTCGGGTCGAGGTCTTGCACTGGTGAAAGCACTCGACCCTGTCTTTCAACATTAGAAACTCAACATACATTTGAGAGTTATGCGTGTTGGGGAAGCGATGAAATGATTTGATGTTGTCAGCCAGGTAGTACAGCTTATGTACCTGCGTTAATGGATTCGAATTTTCCATTCCTGACACCGTGATTGTGGAGCATGATTTACTGAACCAGATCTGATTTATAATCTGATTTGGACGTGCAACTCGAGTTTTCATGATTATCGACTTTCACCAGCGTGTCCTTCTTGATTGTATGACATGGGTTGATCGTATCATCATTTGATTTTTGAAACATGGATAAACGCACATGATTCTCGCTTTCTCTAGCGAACGGCCCATGGGAAACGATCCTTAGTTCTTGAAACTCACCACTTTCAGCAACGCACAACTCATGAGAAATGCTCCTTAGCTGTTTAAAGTTACCACTTTCACCAGCGCGCACCCTGTGAGAAATGCTCTTTGGATGTTTGAAAATCCCCACTTTCACCAGCTAACGACCTGTGAGAAATGCTCCATAGTTGTTGAAAGTTGCCACTTTCACCAGCTAACCATCATCTTTTAAGCACGCATTAGTTGTTGAGAACATTTTATGAAAATTTTAAAGAGAAGACCTTTATGGGTCATCTTATTTCTAAAACAAAAATGAAAACCTAAGTCTTGCAGCTAGAAAAACTTAAAACCAATTTGAGAAAACTACCAATAGCCATGCTATCCACCACAAAATGCGACCATAAGGACGGGTTCATTTTGGGAGCTAACAACTGGAATTAATGAGAATGAATGCATTTGCTTTCAATGTCATTGCCTTGCCAGATTGTTTGTTATTTTAAACTCTCGGTTAAAATCAAGCAGATCGCTTCCTTCCCTATTTTCCTGTTTGTTAGGTCACATAAGAATATTAACGTATTATCTTCTCAAACCTTCCATAGGGAAATTAAATTAAATATGATTCTCTCGACTTTGTTTTAAAAATGAAAATAATTTGATGTTTTACAAGTGTAAAAAGCTATAATGTCTAGGATTGTTTACTTATTCCTTTTTTTTTTTCTTCTGAAAAAAAAACTGAAAACTGTTGTTAATTGATAATTGTCAAATAAGTATGGCATATGATACCATAAATGTTTGCTTGAAACACGGAAAGATAGATTAGCTTCATTTTTTTGAGTAAAATTTTTCTTCCGCTCGTATTCTGTAACAACCCTAGCAGTTAAAATTCATGTTAAAATTCGTATTGCATTTATTTTATTTTATTTTATTTTTTTAATTTCTATGTTTTGTTTGCAGGTTAAGCGTGGCTGGGGTTAGAGCTTGGATTTTTGGCCCTCAGGCCCAGATTTCAAACAATATCTCTGATACCATATGTAGGGGCCAAATAAATTAAACCACCATTTATTTTACAACATAGCAGTGAAATTCAAGAATTTCTATAATTTAGCACATTCGCATACAAATTTATCAATAATAATAAAATTTTATAAGAGATTAAAAACAATTGCATAATTTTTAAATACCTAAACCTAATGCTAATAACCCTCTGTTTGTCCTTTACCTTCTTGACCGCTGCTGCACTAAAACACTGCCCAAAACCTAGTTCCTCCCTGCCAACTAGGTAACTTCCTAGCTCCAGGATATCATATGGATATCCTGCCCCCGTGCCCAAAACCTCTAGCAACCCCGGTGCCTGACTGATACAATCCCACCCCAAAATTTCACTTCTCTTTGCAAATCCCAGAGCTCCCAAAATCCATCCCCCCTCCCATCAACCTCCTTCCCCTCCATCTTCCTCCTTCACCGACTCCCCACCTCATTTACTCCCTACCTAGCCCATTTATTACTTTCTTATCCTTTCCCGCTAATGCCCCTTATCCCCTTTATTTAATATCTTATCGCTTGTATTTAATATGTTATCCCTTATCGGGTACGTAACTTAATTTAATAATATAATTTATTATCCTCCTTTTATTTATTTACCTTATTAATTAATGAGTTAATTAATACTTAAATTAATCATTGACAATCATGAATAACTAATTAATAATAATTAATTAGTTAATGTTATTTTAAGAAATAATTATGGTTTAGCTAATCTTTTAGCACAGTTATATTATTAAATTAATTATAATTAATAATCATATACATCTATTTAAGCAGGGTCGTTACAAGGTATTGGTTGTCCCGAGTCTTTTACATTTTCAGGACTGGGCAACAATGGATTTTGACTGTCCATTTGTTGATTTTCAGATTCGTTCCAGAGTTGATTTTCCAGAAATTTTACATCTCTGCTGAGAATTAGTTTCTTTGAGATTGGATTGTAAAGCCTGTAAGCTTTTAATGTTTCATTGTATCCAGTAAAGATACATTTCTCACTTCTGTCATCCAGTTTCTTCCTTAATTCAGAAGGTATGTGAGTGTATGGTATGCATCCAAATGTCCTTAGATGAGCAACATTTAGCTTTGTCCCACTCCATGCTTCTTGAGGGACCTTCATTTTTAGACTAGTGGTTGGAGATCTATTCAAGAGATAAGTTGAGAATGCTACTGCTTCAACCCAAAAAATATTTGACAGACATTTCTCTTTGAGTAGGCTTCTTACCATGTTCATTATTTTCTTATTTTTCCTTTCAGCCACTCCATTCTGTTGTGGAGTATACCTGGCTGTAGTTTGCATGATGATGCCTTGTGATTTGCAGAAATTTGCAAATTCTTTAGAGCTGTATTCTCCTCCTCCATATGACCTGATTTCTTTTACATATTTACCACTCAATTTTTCATCTTTTACTTTGAATTCTTTGAATTTTGCAAAAGTTTCAGACTTGTGTCTGAGAAAATAGATCTAGATTTTCCTACTAAAGTCATCAATAAACAATAGAAAATAAAAGCTACCACCTATTGACTTTGTTTGCATTGGGCCACATAGGTTAGTGTGAACAAGTTCGAGATGTTGTTGGCTTGAGTGGAGGACTGTGGAAAACTAGTTCTCTTATGTTTTCCAAGTATGCAAGATTCACATGGGGGATTTTTCTCTTTGAAGACAGGGAGACCTTTGACCGTGGAGTTATTCTATAAAAAACTTAGACTCTGAAATGGTAGATGTCCAAATCTTGTATGAAAAACCATAGTTTCACTGGGGTGGATGCACTTTGTGCATATGTTTGGATCAGATTTGCAGTTCTGAGGGTTAGGGGAAACATCCTATTCTGAGTCATGTGGATTTCAGAGATCAATTTTCTACTGGGGGTTTTATCATATATCATGCATGAGGCTCCCTCAAAAAGTACCTTATAGCCATGTTCAATGAGTTGTCCTACACTTAATAGATTATGTTTCAGATCTGGAACATGATAGACATTGTTTATGTCTTTCTTTACATGTTGTTTAGTAAGAATAGGTACAATTCCTTTTCCTTGAACTTTGACTAAGAAATCATTTCCAAGTGTAATATCAGAGGAAATTGAAGAATCAATGCATGAAAGTAAATCTTTGTTACCTGTCATGTGATTGTTGCATACACTGTCCAGCAACCAGAGATCTCTATGTTGTTCTTCATTCTTGTGACATGAGAGAAACATACCTTCTAAGGTTTCTCCTGTATGATTTGAGACATGTTCTCTTCCTGAGAGTTGGTCTGCTTTCTTCTTCTGCCATTCATATTCATAGCGTCCAAAATTTTTGCAGTAATAGTATTGTATGCTTGATTTTTCATTTGATCTTCTCCCCCTACCTCTTTGAGGCTGGAAATTTTGATTCTGGTTCTGTTGTCTATGACCTTGGAAAGATTGATTCAGGTTCTGTTGTCTATGACCTCCACTTGAGTGAGGGTGACTTGGAATGCTCCCTCTTCCTTGGTGACCTCTGCCTCTCCTTTTGTTGAAAGAGAATTGAGTTTTGAAGGCATTGGCGATTGACTCATCTGTGAGATGTAGTCTGGTATCATGTGTCAACAGGGAACCAATTAGTTCATCTGTTTAAAATGGACAGATCCTTGGATTCAAGGATTGTTGTAATGACCATTTCGAATTTCTTTGGTAAACTTCTGAGGACTTTCTCAACAATGCGTTGATCAGGGATGGCTTCACTAGTCAATCTGATATGGTTCACGATTCCCATGACTCTGGTCATAAACTGATGAACATTTTTAGACCCTGTCATTCTTAAAGTCTTGAATTGCATCCTCAAGGTCTGCAGTTTCACTATTTTGACCCTGTCATTTCCTTGGTAGGCTAATTTAAGGATGTCCAAGGCATGTTTTGAAGTAACAATGCCTGTGATTTTTGAGAAAATTGAGTCATCCACTGAATTCTGAATCCAGAATTTTGCCTTGTTTTCTCTGTTCCTTTGTGTTGCCTGAGCAGTTCTCTGTTGGTTGGTCATGGCAGCAGGGTCTGATGGATCTAGTTCCACATATCCAAGATCCACTGGATCCCAACACTCTTGTGCTTTCAATAAGGATCTCATTTGAACAGACCAAAAATAATAATTCTTTCCAAGAAGTATCGGTCCTTGAGTTGGTCCTAAATTGCTAGACGTGGCCATCTTTTAAAAAATTTAACAAAACAAGAAAGATTGTTAGAAAAATTCATGTTTACCTGTTTCCTGCATGTAAAACTAGGTCTTAAAAGTTATTTCGGTGACTTCAGACCGAAATACGCGGTGTAGACCACTTCTTTTACTTCGATCTGGCTGGATCTGACTATCTGAGTGCAAGATTTGTGGATTCAGAGCTCCGAGCTCTGTTATTTTTCAACTGTTGAAAATATAATGGCTAAACTGGTCCAAATGTGAACTCAGCCCCACATGAATAAGCATTGAGCGTGAAGTCCTTCTCACATGACCATTGGCTTAACCCACAAAAGGCGCATCGTGTTTCGTGACCTCAAGAGTATTGGCGTGTGAGCCACTCTTGACTCTCCAACTCCCGAACTCTGAAAGGGGCTTAACGAGCCCTCAACTCCTCTCATATCCTTCCTCCACACGACCATGTTACTATGACCATGGTCCACTTTTTGATATTTCTCAATTAGTGAAGTTGCGATGCAACTCCAATTTTTCCTCCTTGGAATCCTGAAATGTGAAACTCTAATCTATCCTCTGTTGCGAATTGATAGTCCAGATCCTCCTATGATCTAATAGTCCAGATCCTTTCAGGATTTCGTGAATCGGTATTTTTTGACCCTTGAACTCTCGTCACGATATTCTCCAAACCCCGAACTTCGAAATGCTAAAAATCTGGAGCCTCCCAAATCAACGGTTCATCCTCCTCTGGATCTTACAGTCCAGATTTCGTCGAGATTTCACGTTTCGCGAAGTCGAACGACTTGCACCTCCATTTTCCCAATCCCCAAAATTTCGATGGCATTAGATCGATGATCTAGGCCTCTCTTTGATCAACAGTTGCGATCGAGTTAGGGTTTCACACTTCGCGACCTCAGAGGATGGCGCACCCCTGTCCTCCCGATTCCTGATTTCTCAATCGCGTTAGATCAACGGCTCATGATCTTTCTCGATCCAACGGCTCAGATCAAGTCGTGATTTCACAATTCGTGAATTCTCACCATAGTGTGCTCTGACCTTTACTCCCTGCAAGTCAGCGAAATGTCGAGATCTCGCCACGTGTCCTCCTTGATGGATGGTCCCAAAGATTTCAGGATTTCGTGACTTCGCAAGTCGGTTTTTCTCCTGTGCGCTCTAGAGGACTAAGCCTCGTGCACTTTCTCCCGGATCCGACAGCTATCAGTCCTTTGCGCTAAATCTGATAGTCCATATTTAATCTCCTACGCTTTGAGACTTGAATGGTCTTGTCGTTATCCTCCATGCAACTTCGCTTGATCCAACGATTGTAGGCTATATGCACTAGATCTTACGGCTGAAAATATTTTTCCTTTTCTGCGTGCTCCTCGTCCTTTCTGAACTCAATCGATGGTTCAGATTTATTCACAAGGGAGATCTTATGGCTATTATGTTTGTCCTTTGCTGCTTTAGCTTCTCCTTTGTTGCTCTCGTAGAATCTTCTCTGGAAGAAAGAATTTCATGAATTTTTTAAAGAACTCACGTGTCTTTAATTGTTTCTTCCCTGTGCAACTTTGCTTCATGAATCTTTCACGAATATTTAAATGCTCACGATTCTTTCAAGCGTATTGTGCTCTGCTTGCGTTTTATTTCTGCAGTGATCTTTAGAGCGTATTTCGGATTGTGCATTGTTCTCCAAGCTCTGTGAAGAATCTCGTGTCCTGTTCTCTCATTGACAGTTTAAGCTCTTCGCTACTTAGGATCGGGTTGTTCTCCAGTCTATGTGAAGAGGCTTACATCTGAAGCTCTTATACCATGATAAAATGAGAAGCAGAGAATACAGAGAAAGAGCAGAGAAGAAATCGTATTCAATATATTGAGTATATGAGAAAAGAGTACATTGAGAAAAGGGAAAAGAGTTGAGCTAAATAGGCTTTGGAAAATCAAGAAAATCAAGAAACGATAGTACAGTTGGCCAGGACAGCTAGCAGTGTACAGTGAGACTGTCGAGGTTACATTATATTTAACACTTTTGATGTCTCCTCCTTCCTCATAATGTCCAAGCTACTACATTCTTCATCATTTCCTAGCTGCTACATGTTTGATGTCTCCTCCTTCCTCATCCTATCCTGTCCTAAATGCTACTTATTTGACGCTGCCTCCTTCCTCATCTTGTCCTATAATTTGGAGGTCTCCTCTTCTACCAGGAATCAATCCCTTTGGCCAATAGCGAGTGGATCTCTAGTCTCGATCCCTTTGGTCAATAGCGAGTGGAGCTCTAGTTTCGGTCCCTTTAGCCAACATCCTTTGGGGCTACATCAAGAGATCCAACTTTGTTTTGTGGATTCTAGAGATGGATGGAGAGCTTCAAGGGGAGATAAAATATGTGAGTAAACTTGAATTTCTATTCCTTCATTTTTACTATTTCTGTAGCTAATTTTTTTTCTAAGATCACTGCAGAGAATGTTGTCTTCTCAAACCAGACTAGAAATTTTTGGAATTTAAAAATCTACTAATTTCTTAAAAATAAATACCTTCTTCATGTGTTTCTAATGGACATTAGGGATTCCTCTACTTTTTGTGATTATCTAGTGTGATGTTCCACGTTTATCCTCACGATCCCCTTCTTCGTTTCCTTTCGTCGTGGGAGTAGGTTGATCATCAATAGCGGCACCACCACGCCCACCTTGGCTCGCAAAAATGTGATCTTCCTACTGCCATTCGGCAAGGACACTATTGGGCTACTTTTATGTTTAAATGACATGGTTCGTTAGCTCATCATGCACACATGTGTTGTACATCCTACTGCAAAACATCCTTCATTTACTATAAAAAATTTCAATACCAAGCTCTGTGAAAACTATGGGCAAGGAACATGCACATTTAGGATCGGCAAGACAACTCTAAATAAATTTGATTCTCTATAATCTTCCTTCCTTTATGGGTATATTCTAGAAAATATTTTATCACAAGTTTTGAGCCATGGATTGTAGATGGTGAGGATTAGTAATTACTTCATGTTTATTTAAACTGCTACGGGCTTGCTTGAACTTGGGCATGGTGCGTTGTAGGGTGAATTACACACTATATTTTCCAATTTATTTGATGAAAACAATTCTGTATAACTGAAATATTTGTGCTAGTAGATGAACCTTTTTTTAATTTTTTAATTTTAATTGCGGAGATCTTTTTTCTTTTTGCTTTATATTCTTACATCCCATTTGTGTGAAGTAGAACAAAAAGTTGGCTTTGGTTCGAGCACATGGTTTCAAAACTGATGAAATTTTATCATGCATGATAATGTTCTTTACATCTTATACTTTGAAGTTGATCCATGGTTTATTAAAATTGTTATCTTGTATGGGTATGGTGTCGGTGAGTTGTGAGACAATTCGAAATAAATTTGATTTTCTCTGTACTATGAAGTATGGTATATTCTATGAAGTATGGTGAGGATTAGTGATTACTGCATGTTTATTTAAATTGCTACGGGCTTGCTTGAACTTGGGCATGGCCTATTGTAGGGTGAAGTTTTTTCTGTTTGAATAATAATTAAATATATTTTTTTCTGTTTGAATAATCATTAAATATACATCACATTTATTTTCTATGTAATCAAACTCGCATTAATAAAACGTAAGATTTTATTATACTCATGTCACAGCTTCAATATTCCGAGAATTTGTTCCTAATGTCCATTGATTAACAATGATAACGAAATATTTTGATATTTCTATTAACATGTACAAGTTCTTCGATCCTGATTTAAGTTAGTTTCGTCTGTTTCTTAATGGAAGATTGGAAAATAAAATTTCAATCAATGAGACTCATTGTGGTTTGGGGTTTTGTTTTGGTAACTTCCATAAGTTATTTGGGTCGAATTCCTGGGGATATTAATATTTAAAAACCCTGTGACAACCAAATGTCAAGAAAACATTGGGGACATTCTAACCTGCAGCTACAAAAAGTTACTGTCCTGTGTAGTTTTCAGTTATTGGAATCTTAGACTTTTTTTGGTTAATATGCATAATTGTCTCCCAACGATAAGTTTAAAAGATTCAATGTTAGATATTATGACTTACTCCTATACTTTTATTACAATGCATGCAGGTAGATTATGCTAGCAAGAAGTCTTGCTTCATATCTTCTAGGGCATGTAACAAATTAGAAAAATTTCCATATGGAAGGCACGTCAGTTAAGTGTGAGTGTTGATCTTGTATCATTAAATTTGTTACTACGAGTTAGATTTATTCTTTGAAGAGTTCTATCTCTTAAAGTTAGATCTGTCGGTGGATATACATATAAAATTTTGTAATTTAGTTTCGTTAATTATATTCCAAAACTGAAAATGCATGCATGAATCTTTTACATGATTGCAATCAACATAACTATTGAAGTCAGGGACTAGTTGTTATGCATCTATTTCCCTTGTTTAAAAAGAACATGGTTGAAATAATAATATATTTGGTTTTGATGTGGCATGGGAAAATGTCAAATTCTTAATCTCAAAAAAAGGCATATAGACTTATGTTATAAAATGGAGAATGAATGATGAAGTTTATTTGGAAAGTGAGACATGTTGGGTAAAATATGACATGGATTTAATAACATAATAAATATATAATAATATATTTATTTTTGAAGGCTTGGTATGACATGGAAAAAGTGTCAAAGTTGTAAGCTAAAGTTATTGTAATAATGTAATATTTAGGAAAAGATAGGCGTGAGATATTTTGCACGAGAGGGTTATGATCCCAAAAATTATAAGGTTAAGGATGTGAGAAAAGAGAAAATAGTCTCTTTCAAGTGATAGGTAAAGAACCACGACTTGTAAGGTCTCTTCCAACAGAGCCTTATAAAACATAAGTTTAATTAGAGACATGCTATCCTAACATCTTCACAATTTCCTTATTCAGCATATAATCATTCATATCCAACATATAACCATTCATAACCATTCAAAATAATTAAAAGTTATGAGCAGATCATAATAAATTACATAACACAGCAGAATAATTAAAATACATACATCTAACTGATGCTAGTGTTATTCTCCAACTCTGCCTGATGCTCTGCCAAAAACCGTCTAAACTCCCAGCCAGGTAGGAACAGAGCCTCTCTGGCACCCTAGCTCCAGGATTCCATAAGGATTCCTGGCCCTCGAGCCCAAAACTCCTAGCAACATGTGCCCCCTTGTAACAGTCCTACAACAAGCTTCTCCAGCCAAAACCAGTAATACAATCTTCCAATCTCCCAAAAACAATTCTCCAATACAGTCTCCCAATATGAAAATTAATGCTCACTCAAAAGTCCCCTTCTCCCGAGTGTTTTTCCCCTTCATATCCTCCTTTCCCCCTCTCCCATTCACTGCCTTCTCCCTTTCATTAAGACTCACCCACCTTATCCCTCCATTCAATGCCAAGCACCTTATCCCCTTCTCTTTATTGGTTCCATCATTCGATACAAAATAATAATTAATAATTTATTAAACTAGATTTTATTAAATAGATATTTAATCATTAAATTCATTAATTAGGTAATTAAACCAATTCACATTCAACAAATATTTAACCAGGACAATTAATTAATTAATTAATTATTTAAACCAATATACATTAAACAATTAATTAAACCATGACAATTGATTAATACTTAGGGTTGCTACATACACCCACCCTTCAGGAAGCTTCGTCCCGAAGTTAAGGTATTTTTTTGATACAAGGGAAAAGACACACGGTTCCCACATTCACATCAAATAACTGACATATTAGTAAGTAAGTCAAGTAAACTCATACATACTAGTGTACATATACAAGAAATGCATGTGTAGCTGGTACATACAAGTCTTGTGCATGTACTAATAACAATAATTATCACCCTTGTAGTAATTTATGTATGCATCAAATCCAATCAATAAGACTATTCATTTTATAAAAGATAATAAACCAATGAAATGTTCGTGAATTCACTTAATTACAATAATCTAGCTCAACAACTTTATTTAGACAATTATGGTTTAGTTACGTAATTATGAATATTCATATATACACATTTTCTTTTCAGAAGGAAAGACAATAAATTCCACCATAAGACGTATCTCCATACACTCTCAACTATTTCTACTCATCCTTCCTCCCTAACTTACTTCCATCTTCCATTTCTATCCTTCCTCTGCTGGACTATCTTGGAGCGTCAATTATATTGACCTAACTCCAAATAGAACCCATAAGTGGATCTGTCATTATCTTAACCAAGCTTCCCTAGCAGGCAACTGACATTTATCATCACATGTCTAGGGGAACGTGAGCTAACACCGTCCTCCCATGACTCCAGGTTTAGGAGGATACACGGTGGGAAATGCCTCCACCCCTCCTAACAGGACCAGGGTCCACACCCTACAATGGAATATATAGTGGCATTGTGTTGCTAGGAGTTTTATCATCGTTTATTCAGTTTTAGGCAGTCTCACCACCTGAAATCCTGCACTGGTCCACATGTCATAAGAATGCATTCAAACCAATATAATTTCACATACAAAGATTCATACCATATTGTTTCTCGGTTAGTGGTCATGACATCCACTTCCATTATCATTATACCTTGGCTATTTCATAGCCCAATAACCTGCAGATTAGTCTGTAACACAAACTCATACATATCTATGCATTATCATTATGTAATTGCATACAACCATAATTTCAATTCGGTATCCGCGTACCAACAACTTTAACATCAAATTTTTCAAGTTAGAAATAGATCTCATAATACCCCATAATTCAATTAACGTCAACCATTCATAGAATTATCATTTACATAATAGATTGCATTATATACAACATCATTCAAATAGCATTTAAACATTCATAGGATTCACATTCACACAATATATCGCATCATATCCATCATCATCAATAACATTTAAGCATTCATAGAATTTACATTCACATAGTAGATCACATCATATCCATCATCATCAATAACATTTAAACATTCATAAAATTTACATTCTCACAATATATTCCATCGTATCCATCATTATTTAAATATATTTAAACATTCATAAGTTTCATACGTCTTAAAATTTCAAGTGCATCATTTAATAGTTTCACTGTGAATAGAAAATAAAGGTGTTTAGGCCTCAGGTAATCCTAGCTGTCTAAGTCAAAAGGTGGAATTACATACACCCAACCTTTGAGAACATATTCTCGAGGTGGTCAAAAAGGTTAGGGAAAATCTCGTTGTAACATCTCGGCATCTTCCCAAGTAGCAGATCCTAGACTATACTTGTCCCACTGGACCTTAACTTGGTCTACCAGATGGTTCTTGAGCTGTCAGACTCTATGGTCCAATATGCGTAATGGTTCTACTGTGAGGTTTCCCACATCCAATACGTGCAATTCCTTCCAATTTAGTTTATGTGATTCATCAGCAACATAATGACGTAGAATAGATACATGAAAAACATTATGATTTTTATGCAGGTGGGGTGGCAGTATGAGACGATAGGCAATAGGTCCAGTTTTCTCTTGGATTCTGAATGGTCCTATAAATCGAGATGACAACTTTGTCCCCTTCCCGAACCGAATGGTACTCTTATTAGGCCTGATACGAATGAAAACTTGATCTCCCACTTTATAACTTCGATCAGTCATGTGCATCCGCATAACTTTTCTGTCTATCCTGTGCTTCCTTTAGTCTCTGCCTAATCTAAATCACCTGTTCCTCCATATCTTGAATCAATTTTGGCCCAACTGTTACTCGGTCTTATAATCTTTCCCAACTCAATGGTGTTCTTCATGGCCTTCCATACAGAGCTTTGTAGGGTGGCATTCTGATGGAGCTATGAAAATTGTTATTGTAGGTGAACTCCACCAAAGGTAGGTACTTCTCCCAATGGGTTTGATTATTCATGACATACATCCTAAGCATGTCTTCCATGACTTGATTTACTCTCTCAGTTTGGCCATCTGTTTCAGGATGATAAGTTGTGCTTAAGTTCAACCGAGTCCCCAACACTGACTGCAAACTTGTCCAAAACCTAGAAGTGAATCTAGAGTCCCTATCTGAAATTATCTTCTTAGGTATCTCGTACAAACAGATGACCTCACTTACAAACACACGTGCCACATCAGTGACATCGTAAGTGTCTCTAATCGGAATAAAATGAGCACTCTTGGTTAAATTATCAATTATCACAAGAATGACATTGTGTCTATGAGATGTGAGTGGCAACCCCACAACAAAAATCCATAGAAATGACTTCCCACTTGCACATAGGAACATCATGTGGCTGTAAGAGGCCTGCCTGGTGATGGTTGTTGGATTTCACTTGTTGACACTCTAGGCACTTGGCGATGAAATGGAATACATCGTGCTTCATGTCTACACAGAAGAATAGCTTCATCATGTCTGCATACATTTTCTTCACACCCGGATGCGCACAATAAGTTCTGTATGGGCTTCTTTCAAGATGATGCTTCGAATATACCCACCTTCAAGGATGTACATCCTTTCTTGATATCTCAATAGTTTGTCTGCTTCCAAACTATATCCTTCATACTTTGGATCTAATTTCCTCCCACTCTGGAGGTTTGAGGTAACCTTTAAATACCAACTGTCTCCAAGGAGTTGCGTCAACACACATTCTCTCAAATTGAGTTTTAAGGGTACCAAGGAGAAGACACATGGTCTCCTACTCAAGGCATCCGCGACCACATTTTCTTTTCCCTTGATGTAAGAAATACCAAAATCGTACTCATTCATGAACTCACTCCATCATCATTTCCTGGTATTCATATCCCATTGAGTGAAGAGATGTTTTAAACTTTGATGGTCTATTTTGAGCTCAAAGTTTCTCCCTACTAGATAGTGCCTCCAAAGTTTAAGAGCTAGCATTACTGCTGCCAACTCTAAATCATGAGTAGTGTAAAGTTTCTCCTCTTTCTTCATATTTCTTGATGCATTAGCTATCACTCCTCCATCCTACATTATCATGGCCCCCAAATCTTGCTTCGAGGCATCCGTGTAGAATGTGAAGTCCTTTTCCATATTTGGCACTCGTAGAATTGGTGCACTAATTAGTAACCTTTTAAGCTCGATGAATGCACTATCACATTCTTCTGTCCATTCATACCTGACCCCCTTGCGCTGCAAAGTGGTGATGGGTTTTGGTATTTTAGAGAACCCTTCCACAAATCTCCAATAATAACCTACTAGCCCCATGAAACTTCTTACCTCATAAGAATTTTTTGGCACTAACCATTCCATAATGGCCTTTACCTTTTCTTAGTCCACGAAGATTCCTTCCCCAAAAATGATATGACCTAAATAGTTAATTTCTTTCTGGAAGAAGGAACACTTCGACAACTTCCCATACAATTTGTTCTCTCTAAGGCAAGACAACACCACTCGCAAGTGTTCCTCATGTTCTCTTTCATTCTTGGAATAGACGAGGATATCATCTAGAAAGGCTTGTACAAAGCGGTCTAAGTACTTCCGGAATACGCCATTCATGAGGCTCATGAATACTGTTGGCGCATTGGTCAATCCGAAAGGTACTACAACAAACTCGTAATTCCCAAACCGAGTTCGAAAGGAAGTTTTAGGAATATGGCCTTCCTTAATCCTTAACTGGTGATACCCTGATCGCAAATCAATTTTTGAGAATATCGCTGCTCCTTTCATCTGATCAAAGAGGTCATCTATTCGTGGAATTGGGTACCTATTTTTCACTGTAGCTCAGTTCAAGTCCCTATAATCTATACAGAGTCGTAAGGAACCATCCTTCTTCTTCACAAAAATTACTGGTGCACCCCAAGGTGAGACACTAGGCCTTATTAGCCCTAAGTTGAGTGGCTCCTTCAACTGCATCTACAACTCACAAAGTTCTGGCGCTGTCATACTATACAGAGTCTTGGAAATTGGTTCTGCATTAGGTTTTAGCTCAATAGTAAAATCAAGCTCCCTCTCAGGAGGTAACCCTGGAAATTTGCTCGGAAAAATATCTTTAAACTCTGGAAATACTGGGTATTGATCCAAGGAGGGTCCTTTCCTTTCACTCATAGCTTCCACTACATAAATTTGACACCCTTTCCTCATGCACCATTTAACCTTCATAGCTGAGATAAAGCGTAGAGACACCTTTCTCCATACACCGTGGATCTCTACTGGCCTTCCTTCATCGTCAACACAAAGAACCCTTTTTGCAAAATAGTCTACCATGGTCCATAGCTCAATGAGCTTCTAACCAGTCCATTCCAATGATTAGGTCATATGTCTCGAGAGCAATGACGTATACCTTCAACCTGGTAGTACACACTCCTAGGTCTACTAGGCAATTATCAATGCTAGGTCCTATCGCTTTTTTTTCCCCTGAATCCATCTCAACTTGTTTAAAGTTGTCGCGCTCATAGGCTACCAACCCACTCTTTTCTAATGAAGATGGTGAAATGAAACTATCTGTTTCACCATAATCAAATAAAATTTTAACATTGATATGATTTAGCGTACCTAACGAATCCACCATCGTGGATTGATGTTCTGCTTGACGATTATTAACTACTGCATAAATCTGGTGGGCGTCACTTGCTCTTCCCATTGGGGCCTTTCCTGCTCTATGCACAAATCCTGATTGTAACTTTGGGGAGTCACGCTAGTAATGGGGTCCTCCACACCCCCAACACGTAACACAAGATGGAACCTGCACACTGCTCTGTGACGGTCTCTGAAATGAGCTCCTTCCCATGGAACCCCTGCCCCTACTAGCTTCTCCCTAAGATGGTCATGGACCTATCTGCGTTTTTGGTGATGAACGGGATGCTACACTCGCTACCATTGAAATACCCATGGAAATTGTCCTTGGTGCAGATCTATTACCATATGGAGGTGGCCTAAAGCTCCCTCCCTTGGAGAATGTCCTAGGGGCCTTCCCCACAAATCCAGGATGATGTGGAAAGGTCGACCTCATACCTCCATTTAAGTTCATGTTTTCCTCAGCATAACATGCATTTTCTACTGCTTTCGCTACTAGAGACGGTTTCCACATTCGTACCATGGCCCTTATCTTATGTTTTAACCCATAGACAAAGCGTTTTGCCTGTCGTTGATCATTATCCATGTATGAAACATATTTGAGCAATTCCATAAACCTGATCTCGTATTATTCTACGGTCATGTTTCCCTGTACTAGAACATGAAATTCTCCCACTTGTTGTTCCTCATAGTAAGTTGGTAGATATTTCCTTCGAAACCTCTCCTCAAAAAGTTCCCAAGAGACGGTGTCTATGGTAAGGTGCAATCTCCTCTCCAGGTTTCCCCACAATTTCAAGGCACTCTCTCTCAACTGAAAAATCACTATCTTCGCCTTTGATGCGAACACATAGTCTCTTAAGGAAAAACACCTTGTCATGCCTTCCAACCATGCCTCTGCATGTTCACTGGCATGACCCTCGTCAAACTCTAGAAGTTTGATCTTCTGCAGTTCTCTAGCGATGTCTTCGGGTGGAGGCCCTCCCCGTGAATCCCTCGATGCTTCATGATTACCCACTCCAGATGGTGGGGGTTCCACTTCAATCCCTGCTGGCTGATGCCCCTTTAAAGTCTCATTTATGGCCTCCAAAGAGCGTAGTATGAGATCTAATCCAGGTGATGGTGGTGGCGTTGGCAGTCCCTTTGACGATGCCCCTCGTCCTCGATTTCCTTTAGTCCTAACCATCCTGTATCATTGAATCTACATCAACCAAAAGTTTGTCAGGGAGCGTCTAGGGAAATTCACATTTGCACAACTTAAACTTGAAAACAGGGTTAGGCGTAAGTTTTTTTTTTACTTGTTTGTAAACAGACGTTACTCTCTTTAGGGGAAGTGGCTAGGTCAGGGTTGAAAGCCTCTAAGCTTGATGTCTTCACCTAAGAAAAATATTGGCTCCCTCGCTTGGTAGCTACAATAGCATCACACCACACTCGCCAATTCCTCTAGCTTGCCATCCTAGCGCGCATGAAGTCCCCTCCCGCTTATCTTTGTCTAGGTCTTTTTAAAATTTTCTTTAAAACTAGGTAAGGTGATTTTTTTTTATAATTAATCAACAATATAAAAAAGAAATCTAGATTAAACCTTAACCTAAGTTTCAGTCACCTTCAACAATGCATTTAATTAGACCTGAAATTTTAATATTATTGTTGGTATCCTACTTAAGTACCTAATTAATCACTTAATTAATCCCTAATTTAATTAACCAATTAAACTAATTAATCACCTTGATTATTCACATTAATTAGTTAATTAGTTATCACCTTGTATATATTTAATTTAAATATTATTATTATTAAATGAA
>ML777783.1:272265-287818 GCA_009831015.1 Picea engelmannii
TATATATATATATCAACATTCTCAAATGATCTCCTTCACATCCTAGGAAAAACAGATAACAGAGTGAACGCTCAACCCAAGGTGTTCGTCCCAATCCTGATGTGGTACAAATCTAGCTATGTGAATAGATGATTTGATGTCGAACATGGTAGAAACCACTTGATTACCGATCATTTAGGTACACCATTAACAATTGCGAGGGAAATCACCAGTGATGTCAATGAATCCCAAGGTACCCTAGTAAATTCTAGTGAATGTGAATAAATGAGCTGAGGTCGAACATTTGTAGAATCATTCGATCAGAGGTCAATGATGTAAACCTATTGTCGGAAGCAAGGAGGAATTCCATTGAGGCATGCAAGTCCCAAGGTACTAACTGGTTTCTAATTCTAATTCTCGGATGATGTGTTGAAGTCGACAAGAAAAGACTCTCGAAGGAGGGCCTTGATGTATCCCCCATCATCGACACAAAACTGACACAGGAAAGTGATGTAATATGGTGAATCGAATGAGTATGGACTAACACAGGAAATGGAAACTGGAAATACTGCAGATGGATGGTTTGAAGTGAAACTTCCCTTGAACATGATGAGGCACGACAACTGACTTGGCAGCATTGACTCAGCGAGTACCAATAATGTAATGTGATAGTAATAAGAGCACTCTTTGATTGGATGAAAAATTATGGTGACACATGGAATTGGTATGACTAAGAGAAAAGTGGATTACCAAACTATAAGACAAGAGGCAAACAAGTTTCATGTTCAAGGGTGACAAAATCTATCATAAAGGATTCGCAAAAACCTGACCCACTTCCTTCAATTTTTCCCCCACCCAGATAGACAAGTACCTCTTTTTGCATTTAATGAGACCGAGGAGGATAACACATGCCTAATGTAACTCACCTTCGGTAAGTTCCTCTTCCTTTGTTTAATGAAATGGAAGAAGTAAGGGTTCATCCCCATATGGGTCGTTCAATGTGTAGTTTAGCGATTCCAGGGAAGGAAAACTCGGTGGTTTTCCATGTTTAGAGAGTCTGAAAATAACTTAAAGGAGACTCTAGGGTTGTCCTTTTTCATAATTTTAGTTTCTGTGGCCCGAAAAAGAGATAAACTATTACTCAAAAGACGCCCTTTCGAACCTTTTAGCGAGTGTGAAAGGAAGCAATATCACTCATCAATATTTTCATGTTTAGAGAGTCTAAAAAGAAATTAAAGGAAACTCCAGGGGGTTCCTTTTTCGTATAGCATTTATGATTTCAAAAAAGTGATAAAAATTTACTTGGTTACATTATCATGTATTTACGAGCACGAGAAAGAACAAAGACTAAGCTCATAATTGGTTTCATTTTTACACAAGCTTGAAACAAAATAAACTATTCTTTTAATTTCCCAACGTAATTTCCAAAGGTTTTGAGGGATACCCATGGATGGTTGGTACTCTTCCCCAACTTGAAACGATGGTGTCTTAACTCCATAGTAACAATCAAAGGCTGAAGACATGTTCCCCCAAGCTTTGCTTCATCCGTCGATGCTTATATTGTCATCGATTTTTGTATTGAATGAGGAAAAAAGGTCAACCGACTAAAGAGGATGAAAGGAAGGTTCAAATACAAGACCCAATGAAAGAATCGACTCGACATCTATGAGATATAGCTAAAGAATCCACTTGATATCTATGGGATCTAGTAAAAAGACTCAACTTGATAGGAGAGGTGACTTTTTTATTTTTTAATGAGCTTGCCACAGAGAAGAAAAATTATGCTTAAGACCTATGTTTCATTTTTTAACGAGATTTCCACATAGAATAAAAACTATGCTCAAAACCTCTCCTTGATCATGGATTCCAAGGGGAAAATGTTATGGAAGGAATACATGCAAGGGACAAACGTCAATCATGGATTCTAGGATATCTTCGTTAGATGGAAGAAAACAACTCGAGAATGAATATATGTCAATGACCTCGATAAGGGTAGGGAGATATAGATCTAATATCCCTATCGAAGAGATGACCATGTCAACTATCGGATCTAAGTCGGGACAACTGAGAGATTCCCTCTTGTGAGGGGTTGAACGCATGGGGCAGTTCATTACATAATTGAACTGCGACGGGGAAGACATTGTTGGAATGTGTGGACCATTTAGGGAACGTAGATGGTTGACCATTAGATGAGGGTCAATGAATGAAATTTGGTCGATCGTTACTATGTTTCCGTTGTGAAGGAAACATATCACTCAAAAAAGAGTGGACACAAAAACTCTCATAACGTAGATGTAGTCTCGCCCTAGGAACAAATTAAAGTCCAAGAGTTCGTGAACTACCATCACATCGATGTAGACTATTTTTCCTCCCAAATTAATTGGAAACTAAGGAAGGATCCCTAAATCTTGACTAACTCTTCTGTCAAAGGTCAGCAAATTCTGAGTCATGAGCGCAAGCTACGGGGAACGAAGAGCTTGCCAAGAATTCATGGATAAGAGGCTAATAGAAGCACCTTCATATAATAGAGTGTTAGGAATATTCCTATGAAAAACCTGCACATTGATTTGGAAAGGCACATAAGAAGGAAGACAGGTTTCTGTCAAAATATTCCAATTAATAGAAATCATTTGATTATCACTTGAAGGGGGTGTTAGCGATATGGGAGGAGTTCCCCCTTGTCTGGGTGAATCAGTATTAATGAGGTAGACCTCAACAAAATATTCACTCTTTGAATGAGAAGTGGGATCGACCGATGATGGAATTAAATCGACCACTTTGGTTTCACTCTTCAAGGGAGGAGTGGGATTGATCGATGACGGAACTGGATCGACCCCTTTTTCACTCTTCGGATGAAGAGTGGGGTTGATTTATGACGAAACTAGATCATTCAATTGGGTTTCACTTTTCAGATGAAGATTGGGGCTGATTGATGAAAAAACTAGATCAACTACTTGGGTTAGTGGTTCAACCAAGGATGAAACCAGATTGACCACTTGATCAACCAGACTAACCAGGATGGAACCAAATTGACCAGTTCATCAAATAATGATGGTTTGGGGGATATCTTATCATGATAACCATTTGGAGGTTGAATCTTTTCCAAAATATAATAATCCTTGTCAATACGAGGGAAAAGGTGAGAGTGATGATCACCTTCACATAACATATAAGGAAATTTGATAGTTCTATTCTTCTTACCATCCATAACATCACTAGTTGATGGGGTATCACCAACATGTTCAACATGAGATGATGACATGGAACACCACATTTCTAATACCTTGGGGAGACTAGGGAAATCCCTTAGAAAGTAGTCACCCTTACAAATCCTACAATGGAATTTGGGTTTAGGATTCTTCATTTTAGACTTGTCGACTTTATCAACATTCCCAGTACAATTAACAGTATCTAATTGCTCGTATCCAACATGACCTGATGCAGTTGGAGGCTTGGTCTCTTTTAGATATTTCACTAGGCTAAGAAGGAGAAGGAAAGGAGACATGATGGGTGAAAAAGGCGAAAGGTCAACATGAGGTTGATTTGTGGGTGGTGTTCTTACATATGAAGCATTAGGTTCATTTGAAGCACTGGGGAAAATCTAGATCACCGAAGTGGAGAACAACCAAACCAACAACCCGGTGGTGAGTCCCAGAAGACTCAATGTGGAAATTCATGGAGAACCAACACTTCCAAAAAAAGGAAATGTGAAAGGTCCCTTGGGAAAATGGGTTCCTTCGTTGGTACTCCTGGGAATTGATGTCATTGAAACTGACTCAAACTAAGGTCCACTAAGGTAAAAAAACAACACACGCTACAAATCTGAGAATCAAACAATCAAACAAACCTTCCAAAAATGAAACCACTAGTTGGTGATGAAATACAACATCGCAAGATCAATATAGGAAGAGGCTGGGATAGAGCAGGTGGATCAGTTACGTTAGTGACCTTCTTAATGGACTTATTCCTTGGTGCAAAATAATGAGATACAAATATTTTTCTTCAATGAATCCTACATATGAGATGGTGAAGAGGTTCAACTTTCTTCAACAAAAACACCCAATTCCCAAATGAAATCTTCTAAATGTAATGTACTACACTACCCAAAAACAAGAGTGAAACTATCTTCTTTGTTTAATTCTAATATATAAAGAAAGAAAATGAAAATCCTTTAATGCTCCATTAATTTCAATCAAAATGAAATAGTTAAATGTAGTTACAAAAGACACAAAGAAAAAATATTCCAAACAAAGAATGCACTCACGGGATAATGAGAACTGAAAGAATTAATTCTGATAACTTACTCAATCAAGGATTCGACAATTGAGAAGCATTCAAGGAATACAAGAAAGTTCGGAGAAAAATACAAAAAATGATAGGGAGAAAGAGAAATCACTCAAATGTCTTGACAAAACAAGAAACAACAAAGAGAAATCCAAGCTAGGTTGTGATAAGAATAAAGTCGCAAATCATTAAAAGAGAAAAGATTTGAAAATTAACTTATGACCAACAAACATTTCCATACATTTTCAATCAGTCAGATAACTAGAAACTTCCCAATACTCAAACCAAACGAAGAAAAAACAAAGAGAATCAATCTTGTAGTTTGGAAAATGTTGCAAGATCAAACAAGACAACGAAAAAAGTGATAAGAACCAAATCCTCAACCCAAAACAAGTCACAAGAAAAAGTACAGACTCTGGGAAAAATACCTCCAACAATTTGTTAAGCAAAAAAGGGAAAAATCCCCTAGATCTACCCAAAACCAGTTAACAATACTCCCTAAAATAGAGAGACAGAGTGTTATAGCACTCCCTAATAGACCAAAGAGGAGAATTGATTTGATAACCAACACTCTGATAGCCACTCTGGGGGAGTGCTAGTCCTATACATGCTTGAAAATAAGCATAAAAAAGAAAAGAAAAAATCAACAAAGATTGTCTTGGTAACTATGACTACTACTTGATGAAGCAGAGGGAAGAGAGAAGACTCAAAAACAATCAATCAAGAAATATGAAACAATGGGAAGGTTCAGAAGATCCAAGGAAAGACAATTCAATGTCCTTCCCCAGTGGAGTTGCCGAGTTTTGTTACGAAATAATCCCTCTACGAACAGGTGAATATTCCCTTGGATAAATGACCCCTATACCAAGACAGAAAGACACAAATGGACACTAACATCCCTTTGATATTTATTTAACTAGTTGAAGAGAGAGAAGGATAAAAGGTGATTGTACCTATTTCTGGTGTTTGTCCTCGCTGCTCAAATTTGAGCTTGATCTCCAAACTCATTCGCACAGCTTGATACCTCCAAAATAACAAACAACAAAGAGAAACAAGGAAACTCTTACTCTAACATAATAGATCAAACAAATTCATCCATAATGGACAAGCATATGTAAATATACACAAACTAGAAGGGAATAGGCCAAGTCTATATTGATGAGAAATTTAAAAGACACTTACAATATGTAGATGTTGTTGCAACAACCTCTTCAATTTCTCCAAGTCCAACCCCTTGCTCGAAAGATCCACGATCATAATGACAATACCTTTTCTAATTAATTGCCTCCTTGTCTCTTCCATAATCAAAGGTTTGATACTTGAAAGCTTATTTTCTTTACCTTGGAATGGTCTCATTTCATAGGCTGGGGAGACTCAACCACTTTGAGTATATTTGGGGATTAGTCGAGGATATGAATCCTTTAGGTTAGGATCTGATCCTAGGATAGTGCCATAGGATAGTATTTGATCCAAACCAACCTCATTTTCAAGAGATGGCCTTCAGAAAGAGGTAAGATTCTTCAAATTTTCCTCTAACCAATATCAGGGTTCCCCTATAGTTAGAGATAGAGCATTTATCCTAGATAAACTCTCCCTAAATAAGGTAAAGGGGGAATTGATCTATGGGGTAGCACTCCCTAAGCATCCGGGGGGGATTTATCCTTCAAAAATGCCCAAAAAATGGTCGATTTTTCAAGTAAAACATGTGTTTCCGGCCTTGAAATGATGGGGTTCTTTCTCCAATATGACTTAGGGATTATGAAAAATGTCCTTTGATATTTTCAAGTGGTTAAAACACATATAAGAACATATAAAATTTCATGCAACACTTATTCAAGTGCATACGACACTTGACGACACTTGCGACACTTATCGAGGTGCATACGACACTTTTATGACACTTGTGGCACTTAGGATGAGATACTTAAGTGTGGAATTTTGATGTGTAACATGTACCCTTTCTATTGGAATAATCATTGTACCTCTAGGAATTTATCTCGTGGACTAACCGCCACCCTAGGAACATGGGACCAACCACCCACTCAATGTAAAGTTTTTGGTTTGAAAGTTTACTAACACCTGGGTGTTTTGGGGTAATGGAAAACCTTAACATGGTATCATAGCCTTGGCCCAGATTCAATTCCCTCGATTCACATCAGAGGGGGTGTTGAACTAACCACTGAACCTCTACAAATTGATCTCATGGAATAACCACAACCCTCAGAACATGGGACTAACCTCCCACTCAAGGTGATGTTGTTGGTTTGGAAGTTTACTAACACTTGCGAGTTTTGGTGTAATTAAAAACCTTATCACTTTCATATTCCTCACTCTTTCCTTGCTACTTGTTTCTAAAGAGATGGAAGTCTCTTTTTTCTATCCTAATAGTGTTTATACCGGACCATCTCTACACTTCTTTGAGGATGTCATTTTTGTTGTCAAAATCTAAGGCAATGAATTCACTTCAATATTATTCATTTCTTACACAATCAACCAAATGTAGTTTTCATCCATGGTAGCGTCAAATCACAACCACTTGAGATAGTTTTTCATGATCTAGGGAAGGAAGTGGGGATGATTCTTTGCCACCTATATCATTTTCTTATGCATGGCCATTGATTCCTTCTAACTAAATGATACTTGGTTTGGATTCATATTCACCCTCAAAGGCACATACATGATTGAGACTAGGCCCTTTTCTCTGAGAAGAATTTGGCACCCAAGAGACACTATATAATAGACATTAAAAAGGTGATTAAAAAGTAAACAATGTGGCCTCAATGAAATCATTAAGAAACAACTGGAACTAGTTTAGTCTCCACCCCTGTGAACATGCCTCTACTATAGAGACAACATTCAAATTGCACTCGGTCTTCCTCTATTTTCTCATAACTCAAAAATAAAAAATGTGTGTTTCCATCCTAATGGATAGTGAGTCAATGGTAGAAAATACAACCCCTTTTCTTCCTTTGTGTGTACCATATCATCTATACATGTCTTACTTTCCTACCATATTATTCCTCATATGTTGCTAGAATGTCTTGGTCACCTCTCGGTTGTCCATGGATAGACCATTCAAGTCTAGAATCATCTCCAAAGTATTATCTATGGATGATTCATATAGTATAACTTCCCTTGGTGAATTGTTCTAATTAATAACTTAATACATTTTTGTACTCGTGGGGAGGTGCCAAATGTCAATACTGTAAGAAATCTTAGTAATGATCATATCTTTAGTGACTGCATCTCTAGAAGTACTTCCTCGATTATGTCTCCATTTTCAACTTGAATTCATGCATGTAACATAAATTCTGTAATTCTAGAAACTACTTAACATTAGTGAATCCATACTCCACAATCAACCTTTGTTCAACCTTTCCTTTGAAATCACCTTCTTGTGACACTCTAGGGTCCATAGGCTGATTCGGGATGGCATATTTCCTTTCTGGTAAAAATTTCAAGTTTTTATTTCCCATATCTTCATCGCATGGTTCTATCCACTTGTAGACAATTGGTCGTGCTTCAATAATTATATGAGTTTGTGTTCTTTGTTATCTATCCTAGTGCATGTGAATTAGATAGTTCTTTATCAATCTTTTATCTCTTCCCTGCTCTTCTCAATAAACACTTTGAAGAATAAATTAGGAAGAAGGATAAGTTAGTTTAAATAGAGCAGAGAAAAAATCATATTGATTTAGTAGTCATGAATGTGAAATGTAGAAACATCTTTTTTAACCTTGAAAACTTGCCAAATCTATCACAAAAACCTAACAAATCAATGATAGCATCCAACCTTTAGCATTGGATTATTGCCACCATGAAAAGAAGTGACACATTAACCACTTCCAAACGATGGAATGAAATAACCTATCCAACTATCGACTTAACCCCTATGACTTATCCATAACCCCCTATAACAATCACATTGATACTTATGACCTAGTGTGTGTATTAAATGCATGTGGCTAACATTAATGAACCTGCACCTTGTGACACAACTTAACCTTGACATTATTGCATGATGGCATAGCTAAAAAAGACTTTATCTTGGTGCAAGCAAGAACACCTTTTGTATATGAAACCCTAAAACTTAGCATGGTTGAATGGAAGTCCCTTCCCCACTTCCAAACACAAAGGTAACACCTATTCTTTAGAAAAATGTAAGGAAAGCACCAACACAATGTTTGGCAAGGTTTACATAATTAAATTGACCTGATTGACTAAAAATAAAAATCCTTAACCAGAGAGTTAATTTTAGTCCATTGATGAAACCTAGATTGTTGTTTTGTTCATATGATTGAGCATTATTGTCTTTTGAGAACCTATACTATTGTACAAGTCCCCTTTTTAGGGGCATTACAACCTAGTGTTGAGGAGGGATGAAGGGTTTCAAGTGAGCACCATCCACCCATCCCTCCTTAAATATTCCATCCAATTGAGATAATCTCACTACCTTTGAATATTGAATGGTTGAAACCATCAATGGACACAACCAATGCATATTTATCTTACCAAGGTGCTTTTTATTCTTACTATTATATAGTAATACCAAATTTCCCCTGTCCAAGCTCTTGTCTTTGATATGGAGATCATGTGATTATTTTTGTCATAAATTATTAACCTCCTAATGATGTTGTTCCAAAAATTGGTCCTTTTCTAATTTCATGAGTTCCCAAAGTTAAATTTGTACTCATTGTTCATCTATCATCCTAGTGGCTCGCACAATGAATAAACTTGGAGCTAGGAATTTTGCGGGCACTACTACTTTGTTTTAGAACAAATTGAAGGGGTTATTTTTCTTGATATTATTGGCTATCATATAATATGCATTAGGTCATGCATGGGGGAATCACCATGTTGACCAATGTCTTCTCATGTTCATTCATAAAGGGGGTTTTTAAATTGTAAAAAATAAAGTCAATATATTGTAGGTATTCGGGGGGATGTGGGTTCCCAAGGGGTTTATAGGTATTGTGGGGTATAAAAAAGGATATCTAGTGGAAATAGGGGTTTCATTTATTGCAAAGATGTATTGGGAGGGTGTAATGTCCCGATTTTTGGATTCCCATGCTTTTCATTCAAAGGCAACCTTATGAGCATATGTGAGATTGACCAGAGGGGTAAAATGAGGTTAAAATGAGCTCACACGATTTGGAGGGGTTATATGGGGTCCAAACTAGTCCATTCACCATATTTCATCATCAGGATCATTTCCACACACCTCACTCTTGGTTCTGTGGCATTATGACGATTTCTGTAATTTTTTGTTATTATTGAGCATAGTTTAATTAAATACACTAAAGGTATTATATGGATCATTTTATCTCAGGGGATACCTTCATGTAATAACTCGTTGGAACCAGGATGAAAATATATAAAGGTTGGGATGATGAAAAAGGTGCTCCGACGTCCGAGAATGTCTTAAAATCCAATTAATTACTTTTCGACATTAAAAATGGGTTAATAAAAATAGGTGTTTTAAGTGACTTTAAGTTTATAAAGTCACTTTACTTTATTAAAAGGTTAAAAGGGTCCAAAAGGATCAACAAAGAGTTAAAAGGAGAATGAGGGAATTTTCTAAAATTGAGATGAGAGAGATCTTTTGTCTTTGGGACTCTTGGGATGAAAACCCTAGGAGAGATTTATGAGATCGGTTTCAGTGGTGAGACTATCCACCCTAGTTGGTCAGTGAGAGGAGATAATTCAAATCTTCTTCATTGTGCTTCACTATGGCTAAGTTTTTATTCATTTAGCAGCTGAGTTTTTATCTACATAAGTCGTTTTGACTTGAAGAGGGCTAGTTAGTTTGTGGCTACGTTTTTATGTGCGGTGGTTGCATTATCATGAGTTTGGGGGTCGTTTTTCTTCATAGAGGTTGAATTCCCATCTTGTTGGGAGATTTTATTAGTAGAGGGGGCTGAGTTTGAGAGTGTTGGTTGAGTATATAAGAAGAGGGGGCCAAGTTAGTGCGTGTTGGGTGAATTTTATTTGTTGTAAGACCTAGTTCCTTTGGGGTTGTCTTCATTGTTTTTGGGAGACAAGTTGTTGCAGTTAGAGAGGTTGAATACATGTTGTGTTCACCTACAAGAATGTCCATTCATTTTTTGGACTACTGTATAGTTCATTGTCAGGTCAATTCATGTGTTTATGGAACTGTTAAACCAGATAGAGAGTTGTTGCATTTATATTATCATTTCTAGGCATATCCCTTTCAACATTTGAAGAGGAAAAATTCAAAAATTATACCAAGTTCTTCATTATTTATTGTTTCACTAATTGTTGGGATTTTGTATTGTACTTGGTTGTCATAAATAATTAATGCAATAAATATATTAAGTTGTTAGTATTGGTGCTTCATTTGAAGTCACAACCGAATGAGTACTTGATATTTAGTTTGTTTATATATATATATATATATATATATATATATATATATATATATATATGGATGACAAATATATTTTAATGGGTTGCAGATTTTGCTAAAAACTTCTACACCAACAAACATTTTATAACGCTATGTAGCAAAGTGTTTGACAAAGTGTCTACACTATAAATGAAGAACAAATCCAAAAACAATGGTGGCGATATTATAATGGTATCAAATATTGTGATCCTCCCAACTTGTGAGGCTATACAAGGTTGGATATGGTAAGGCATCAAAATAATGCAGGGAATAATGGAGCTACTGGTTCAAAGGGGAAAAAAACAATACAACAAGAGAAAGATGATGAGTTTATAGATTGTTTAAGGGAATATATGGCACTTAGTGAGGAATTTGAAGCAACCATGTCATTCAAGGAATTTTGAAATATCAAAAATATTGAGTGGTATGAACCCCAAGGTTCAGTGGAAACTAAGGTGAAGGTGCCAAGTAAAAAGGTACTAGTTCCTAAATATATCGATACTTCTAAAAATGAGGAAAATGTTGACTCTTCATATTTTTATTCTCCTGCAAATGAGCACATGGATGCTCATGAGGCCATAGAACATGAGACAAAAAAGGAGAATTGGGTAGAAAAGGAAGAAGATAGCACTAACACAATATATTCCAATAGAATGACAGTGTGGTTTGGGGTGAGGAGCCAATTAATGGAACTCTGACTTGGGATGACAAAGAAGAAAATGATGTTTATGGTATGGGGGGCACAAGTCTCTTTGATGTTAAATAAGAGTCCATATTTGATAGGCCTTTTGAAGAGAAGGGTTTTCATTGATGAAGGGGTGCTTGATCATGACACTATCCCACCTTTTGGAGATTGCATGGTATCATCTAGTGAGCCAATTGGTTTTGATGCGGCTAGTGTTCTTACAGTGAAGCAAAAAAAAATCAATGATGGGACAAACCATGCCACTATGATGGATATGAAGAAAGGCCTTCAACAGTGCAGAACTTCAAGGAACAGTTATTACTCTCATAGGAGGAGATAATGGGGGTATTGACAAGAGTTGATGATACTCATAGATACATAAAATACCTTATTGGGCAGGCTCATATTGAGGAAAGGAAATGGGCAGTTGAAAATTGGATCACTAGTACTCAATTGCATCCAATTAAAGAATCCTAGGAAAGGATGAAAACATATTACTTGCAGTTGTTCATGGATAGGGACATTTGTCTCAAGTTTGTGGAAGAAAAGGAAAAGGAGGTTGAGGAGATTTGTTACAAGTTGAGTTGGGCATGCTATTCAACACTTAAAATGGAGACTCCATCATCTATGGCAGCCATGTCACATGAGGGAGTGAAATGCACTCATTATTTGAGGGGGGAGCCTCTTACGATGATCTTGCATGAGGAAAATTCAGATTTGCAGATGTTGGAGAGGTATGACATAGAGAGTTTTGATTATGCTCTTGTTTTTTATTATGGGGATCATGAGTTGTTTCTTTTGTAGAACCCACTAAAGGCTCAAGGCTTAGCTACGAAGGATATAGTTGAGCACATTCCTTGTGGACTAGCCCGCAAGGAAGTATATGAATCCATGGATTGGGTGTACATGTATATCACATTTATGAGAATTCTTCAGGATACATGTTCTGATGATATCAATAGAGTGGTGGATACAGTAGTGCCTCTAGGACATAGGATGGTACTGGACAATTCAGTGATCATAGGAATTGTGTAGGGGAATTCTTTAGCACATGGTAGTGTACAATGGATTTATTGGGTGGTTCCTCTAGAGAGACCTCCTGACAGAATCCTTGACAACGCCATTAAGTGGAGGTTTCCCAGGATTGGTGAGTGGATTATCGATCCTCAGGGAGAAGTATACCCCTTGATGATCAAAATTTATATGGCATATTACCAGATGAGGGATAGGGAGTAGGATATGTTGGAAGGTTTACAGTTGGGAGTAAGCTTGTCATTGATGGCAAGAATAGCAATGGCAAAGATCAATGATGGCAAAGAACAATGATGGCAAGAACAGTGAAATCGTGAAGTGGCGAAATCGCGAAGGTGGACGAAATTGCGAAGTGGAGAAATCATGAGAAGATCTGGGCCGTAGGATCTGGGGTATCTATGAAGGCTCAATAGCCGTTAGATATGGTGAAGCTGCAAGGTGGATTAGTCCAAGAGTCATCCAACTCCCCAAAACTGTGAAGGAATCATGACCATCCATCGAGGACAGTCGTGGAACGTTGGTCCATAGGACACGTGGCGAAAGATCGTCATGTCGCTGACTGGAAGTCAAAGGAACGGGGTTCCCTAACCTCTCGATTTCGCGATATGTGAAATCGTGAAAAAATCTTAGCTGTCAGATCGAGGTTTGATTTGGACCGTTGATCCGACTCCATCTCGGAGTTTTGCATATCACGACTTGGAATGACGAGAACCTCCATCACAGGAATCGTGAGTTGCGAACTCATGATAAGATCTGGACCGTTAGATCACCAAGGGTTCTGGACCGTTGATCTAAGCTCCATCTCGGAGCTTCGCATATCGCGACTTGAAGTGACGAGAACCTCCATCACAGGAATCGTGAGATGAGAACTCACGATAAGATCTAGACCGTCAGATCACCAAGGGTTCTGGATCGTTGATCTAAGCTCCATCTCGGAGCTTCGTCAATCGCAACTTGGAGAGTCAAGATGCTTCATCTCTGGATTCACGAAATGCGAAATCGCAAAAGTGCTTTATACATAAGTGCCTGGTCTCTGCCGGTGGTCACACCATTAAAGAGCTGAAAAGAAGAGTACGTGAAGACAAGCTTCTTTTCGGTGCTTCAGGGATCGCGACTTGGAGAGTCGAGATGCCTCATCTCTAGATTCACGAAATGCGAAATCACGAAAGCACTTTATGCATAAGCGCTTGGTCATAGCCATGGTCATATAAAGGAAGGAGCTCGCACAGAAAAAATATGTTTCATAGTTTCGAAACTCGTGACATGCAGACTCAAGATGTCTCATTGCAGAATCTTTGAATTGGAAAAGTGTGAAACGGGTAAATAATGCAAGAACTCATCAGTGTTAATCCAATGATGGAGGTTAACATGAGCACGATCGAAGGGCTAATGTTGTTCCTCATAGTGTAACTACTAGAAACCATTGATGGTTTCTACCAGAGGATGCGCAGAGACTTCGGTGTGATTTCCAGAGGAGCTGAAGAGTTACATGGAATCTGCCAGAGGAATGAAGACAATTCATGGAGGAAATTGACAGATGGATGAGGGTTGAATTTCGTAACTGAAACAGAAAGGATGAGCTCGACTGTAACAGAGAAGACGAAGAGTCTCAACTGCGAGAGAGAAAAATGAATCTCGGCATAACACCTAGTGATGATAGACATAGGGGTTGAACTGATAGAGAAGCTACAGAGTTGTGATGATGATCACGCAGAGAAATTGAGATGTGGAGGAGATTGGTGTGGTATGAGTATGCAAAGGAATGGCGAATATTGTATGCACAAGATGCACAAAAGTTATATATACACGATACATAGAAGAGATGAGGTTGTTGTTGTTGTTGGAATTGCTATGGATGTTGTTGTTGAAGGTGATTCATGCATGAAAAAGGATCAGAATGCAGCAGCTGAAAAGAACAGAAGAAGAATTGTGCAGCAAATGGACATGGCACACAGAGCATAAAAAGCAGAAGAACAGAATGGGCAGCGGATGCATACTGGAAGATAGTGAGGAAGTCTGAGTAGCAAAATCTTGCAGAACAGTAATGAGACTGGTAAGTTGTTATTGAACACTATATCACTATAATAGGTTTCAATATTTCATATTCATAATCTATGGTGGTTGGGAGGTGCTAGGGAGGAATGGTGTCCTCAGAGGTTCAAGTGGGGGATTGAACAGAGGGAGTTGGTGCTTCCTTGTAGTTGGTGCTAGAGAAACTAGGGTGTTGGTGCTTCTTTCTAGTTGGTTCTAGAGAAACCAAGGAGTTGGTGCTTCCTTCTAGTGGGTGCTAGAGAAAAACAGAGAGTTGGTGCTCTCAGCAAGTTGCAGCTTGCAAAATAGAGGTTGTAGCCTCACAATGAGTTGGTGTTCAAATGTATGATAATGTAAAGAATGTAAATAATACTTATCATATAAAGAAGAAGAGGTTTTTACCCTATATGGGTTTCCTTGGGAAATATTTGTCTCTGTGTTTCTTATATATGTAATTGATGTTGAATGTGCCATTGTTCATTTCCCTGCATGATTGTGATCATCATTGAGTGCCTTGTAAATATTTTAAAAGAAGCATAATAGTTTAAGCATGGTGATAACTGATTCACCCCCCCTCTCAGTTGTCCAACAATTGGTATCAGAGCCAGCCCCTTTTATCGAAGGGTAGATCCTAGAGCTTAAACATGTCAAGCCATGAAGGAAATTCAACCAATAAGGCCCCTCTATTCAATGGAACAAACTTTTCCTTCTGGAAAGTTAGAATGAGAACCTACATAATGTCTTTAGGTGTAGATGTCTGGGATGTGGTAGATACTGGTTATGTAAAGCCAGTTGTGCTAGCTAATAAGGATGACAAACTAGAATTTAGCTTCAATGCTAAGGCTATGAATTCTATATTGAGTGGGCTTGCAGAAGAAGAATTCATAAAAGTTATGCACCTAGGAACTACCAAAGAAATGTGGGACAAACTCATTAGCAGCTATGAGGGTAATGAGAAAGTAAAGGATGCAAAGCTTCAAACCTACAGAATACAGTTTGAACAACTGAATATGAAGGAAGATGAAACTGTTGGAAAATACTTTCTAAGAGTAGAAGAAATGGTAAATGCAATGAAGGCACTTGGTGAAACAATTGATGAACCTTCTTTAGTTCAGAAAATCTTGAGATCTCTCCTA
>ML777783.1:292128-324019 GCA_009831015.1 Picea engelmannii
GAAGATTCTAAACTTGTGGGTACACCTATGGTAACTGGATGTAAATTAAGCAAGGATGATGATTCACCTAATGTTGATCAAAGCTCATATCGATCAATGATAGGAAGCCTGTTGTACATCACAACATCTCGCCCAGACATAATCCATGTTGTAGGAATGGTAGGAAGATATTAGGCTACACCTAAACAGAGTCATTTGCAAGATGTCAAAAGGATATTCAGGTATTTGAAAGAAACAATGAATTATGGTCTGTGGTATCCTAGAAATCAAAATATTCAGTTGACTGCTTATTCAGATGCAGATTGGGCAAACTATGTTGATGAGAGAAAAAGCACCAGTGGAGGAGCATTCTTCCTGGGTGACTCCTTAGTAGCCTGGCTTAGTAAAAAGCAAGGTTCCATTTCTTTATCAACCACAGAGGTAGAGTACATTGCTGCTACTACCTGTTGCACTCAGGTATTATGGATGATTCAGACACTTGCAGATTTGGAGGTAAAATACACTGCAACGGTCCCAATTCATTGTGATAACACTAGTGCCATCAGTGTGTCTAAAAATCTTGTATTCCACTCCAAGACCAAGCATATTCCCATAAAATATCATTTTCTAAGAGAGAAGGTCACTAATCAGATTATTCAGTTCAATTACATTCCCACTACAGAACAAATTGCAGACATATTTACTAAACCTCTAGCAAAGACACCATTTTAAAATCTCAGATAGAAGTTGGGTGTCATCCCATCTCACATCTAAGAGAGTCCATCCTACTAGGGGGAGTCATGTATTGGTTGCATATCTGATACCTCCTAAAATTAATGCAGCAGCTCAGGGGGAGCGTTTTTTCTTTGACATTGATGTCAAAGGGGGAGAAAAGAACAGGGGTGCCTTTGTTGCCATCAATGCCAAAGGGGGAGATTGTTGGAAGGTTTACAATTGGGAGTAAGATTGTCATTGATGGAAAGAACAGTGATGGAAAATATCAGTGATGGAAAAGAACAACGATGGCAAGAACAACGAAATCGCAAAGCGACGAAATCGCAAGGTGGACGAAATCGCGAAGGTGGACAAAATCACAAAGCAACGAAATTGCGAGAAGATCTGGGCCGTAGGATCTGGGGTATATACGACGACTCAATAGCCATTAGATATGGTGAAGCTACAAGGCGGATAAGTCCAAGAGTCATCCAACTCCCCAAAACTGTGAAGGAATCCTGTCCATCCATTGGGGACAGTCATGGACCGTTGATCCATAGGACACGTGGCGAAAGATTGTCATGTCACTGATTGGAAAGTCAAAGGAACGGGATTCCCTAACCTCTCAATTTCGTGATATGAGAAATAGCGAAACAATCTCAGATCGAAGTTTGATCTGGACCGTTGATCTGAATCCATCTCGGAGTTTCGCATATCGCGACTTGGAGTGATGAGAACCTCCATCACAAGAATCGTGAGATGCGAACTCACGATAAGATCTGGACCGTTAGATCACCAAGGGTTCTGGACCATTGATCTAAGCTCCATCTCAGAGATTCGCATATCACGACTTGAAGTGACGAGAACCTCCATCACAGGAATCACAAGATGCGAACTCACAATAAGATCTCGACCGTCAGATCACCAAGGGTTCTGGACCGTTGATCTAAGCTCCATGTTGGAGCTTCACCGATCGCGACTTGTAGAGTCAATATGCCTCATCTCCAGATTCACGAAATGAGAAATCGCGAAAGCGCTTTATGCATAAGCACATGGTCTCAGCCGATGGTCACACCATCAAAGAGATGAAGAGAAGAGTACGTGCAGACAAACTTCTTTTCAGCGTTTCGGGGATCACGACTTGGAGAGTCGAGATGTCTCATCTCCAGATTCATGAAATGTGAAATCGTGAAAGTGCTTTATGCATAAGTGCTTGTTCATAGACATGGTCATATAAAGGAAGGAGCCAACGCAGAAAAACTCTATTTCAGAGTTTCGGAACTCGTGACATGGAGACTCAAGATGTCTCATCGTAGAATCTCTGAATTGCGAAAGTGAAAAATGGGTAAATAACGCAATAACTCATCAGAGTTAATCCAACGATGGAGGTGAACATGAGCACGATCGAAGGGCTAATGTTGTTCCTCACAGTGTAATTGCTAGAAACCATTGATGGTTTCTACTAGAGGATGCGAAGAGACTTCGGTGTGATTTCCAGAGGAGCTGAAGAGTTACGTGGAATATGTCAGCGGAATGAAGACAATTCATGGAGGAAATTGACAGATGGATGAGGGTTGGAGCTCATAACTGAAACATAAAGGATGAGCTTGACTGTAACAGAGAATACGAAGAGTCTCAACTACGAGAGAGAAAAAAGAATCTTGGCATAACACCTAGTGATGATGATCGCGTAGAGCACTTGAGATGTGGAGGAGATTGGTGTGGTATGAGCATGCAGAGGAACGGTGAATATTGCATGCACAAGATGCATAGAAGCTATATATACACGGTACAGAGAAGATATGAGGTTGTTGTTGTTGTTGGAATTGATGTGGATGTTGTTGTTGAAGGTGATTCATGCATGAAGAAGGATCAGAGTGCAGCAGCTGAAAAGAACAGAAGAAGAATTGTGCAGCGAATGGACATGGTGCACAGAGCATAAAAAGGAGAAGAACAGAATGGGCAGCGGATGCATGATGGAAGACAGTGAGGAAGTCTAAGTAGCAAAATCTTGCAGAACAGTGATGAGACTGGTAAGCTGTTATTAAACACTATATCACTGTAATAGGTTTCAGTATTTCATATTCATAATCCAGGGGTGTTGGGAGGTGCTAGGGAGGAATGGTGTCCTCAGAGGTTCAAGTGGGGGCTTGAACAAAGGGAGTTGGTGCTTCCTTCTAGTTGGTGCTAGAGAACCAGGGAGTTGGTACTTCTTTCTAGTTGGTGCTAGAGAAATCAGGGAGTTGGTGCTTCCATCTAGTGGGTGCTAGAGAAAAACAGAGAGTTGGTGCTCTCAACAAGTGGAAGCTTGCAAAACAAAGGTTGTAGCCTCATAATGAGTTGGTGCTCAAATGTATGATAATGTAAATAATGTAAATATTACTTATCATATAAAGCAGAAGAGGTTTTTACCCTATATGGGTTTCCTTGGGAAATATTTGTCTCCATGTTTCTCATATATGTGACTGATGTTGAATGTGCCATTGTTCATTTCCCTGCATTATTGTGATCATCATTGAGTGCCTTGTAAATATTTTAAAAGAATCATAATAGTTTAAGCATGGTGACAATTGATTCACCCCCCCTCTCAGTTTTCAAACAGGATAGTCATAGGTATGCTTCAAGATTTCATTATTATTTGTTTTTCATTCCCTTAGGGTTGAACTATGCACTAGTCACTTTCCAATATTGCAGGAAATGACATAGGCATCTATGGTTGTTATTTGATGCCCTCATTATATACAACAAGAAATGGGAGGTTCACCTAAGTTAGTTGGATGATACAAGTGGCATTGTGGCCATGATAGAGGTTTTTCATGTGATCAGTGTGTAGAGTGCATCAGAGGAGATCCAAAGTCTTTTGGATCAGTTCACAAAGATTTCAGCAGTAATTGGGAGAGGTGGACTTCCAATCTAGAGGTGGTATCCTTATTGAATTTTAATATGAGATGATGTGTGTGATCAATCAATTATTACAGTGATGAATGTGTCATATATAAAGAACATATGGTGACCATCCATGAAAGGATGTGTCCCTTGGATAATAAATAACTACTTATTTATTATATATATTTATACCTTATATTATAAATATATTATATTAATGATATTATTTAATAATTAATAATTACTAATATGGGAGAATGTCTTCCTAATGTTTTCCAAACATTAACACTCCCTCTCAACGAAGGAGACATTCTGCATCATTCCAATCTTGTCTCTGAAGTATACAAAATTCACCCTAGACTCATGACACCCATCTATCAGTCCTAGGAGATGCCTTTCTCCCACATGAACTGAGGGGAAAATCCCTTTGCAGCTCTCCCTCTGAGCCAATTGACTCTCTCCAAGATCATGATCACTCTAGGTACGCATGTGATCACATCTAGCATCTCGAATATTTATCATTCCTAGTCAAATAAACATGACTAAGGAAAAATACCACACCACGACCATTCACCATAGGTACACCCCTATGAGTGAATTCCAACCTGATACTATCTAACACATGGAAATCACCTCAATAACTTTGATTCCATATGACTCCTTGTCATGATCAAGGAAGGACTATGCCTGGGCCCATTTACCAAAGGTATACTCTTGCGATAAATGTATCTTATCTCCCTTGGTTTGCAGCCCAATCTAGGAGAAGTTTTTCTCAATGCTTATTAGGGCCATTCACCATAGGTACACCACTTTGGGGGAATGTCTTCCCAATGTTGAAACATCCACATTCCCTCTTAGCTAGGGAGGTATCTTTCCATGATGTCTTCCTCTATTAGTCCATTGACTAAAATGCAATCAACTAGTAGCACACAGCTACTACCAAGCAGTCTGGTAGTCTCCATGAAAATCAAATAGTATCACACAACTACTACAATGCCATTTAATGGAACACAACTGTTGCCAAATCATCGTATTATACAACTATTGTCTAGTGGTACACAACCTCCGTAGTAGCGCACAACCTCTGTTCATTGATACACAACCACCGTAGTAGCACACAAATAATGTCCAATGACACAAAGTCACCACCAGTGGTACAAAACCACTGTAGTAGCACACAACTATTGTCCAATCACACATAGTCACTGTTGGTGGTACACAACCAACATAGCAACACACAGCTATTGTCCAATGACACATAGTCACTTTGAATGGTAAACAACCACCGTAGTAGCACACAACTATTGTCGAATGAAACACAATCACTACGAGCCGTACACAACCATTGCAGTAGCACAAAAATATTGTTCAGTGACATAGAGTCACCATGGGAGTGGTCATGGACTTGCATTCCATCATCCCAAATATTTGAAGGATCGTGATAACATACTTACCTTGACCAAGGAAGATCCTTCTAATCTAAAAAAGTAATGTATTAAGACAAGATCATTTATTTTGAACTCAGGGGTTAATTTCCTTTTACACTTGAAGTACAAATTTGGATCAACATCATTTTTGGAGAAACCAAGACTCATTAGATATCCATCAATCTATGAATACCAATCTCGAGGTGCCTGCTTGAGTCCATACAAAGCCTTGTTCGGTATTCAAACATGGGACTCCCTACCATGTACTTCAAATCCCTAAGGTTGTTTTTATGTAAACTTCCTACTCAATCACACCATTGAGGAACACAATATTTACATCCATCTTGTGTAATCTCCAATCCATGACTATTGCAATGGAAATAATGGTCCTGGTAGAAGTGTACCCATAGACTTGAGCAAACTTCTCCTCATATTCCACTCCTTCTTTCTGGGGGAACCTGCTTTCCATGAACCTCACTTTGTACTTTCTGATGTTGACGTCTACTGCATGTTTGATCTTCTAGAGCCACTTGGAAGTCACGATGGACTTCCTCTCAAGTCTATAAGAAATGTATATTCTATTGGTCTCTATCACTCTTAGCAATAATCGATGTTCTCTCAACACCATAATTGTGCCTCCTCACTGACCTCTCTTGATAACCTTTCCACTTTCCAAAGCACACAACATCATGGTAACCAGTGCCACATTAACACTTTGATACAAGCTTCATGTAATCTTGACTATAAATGGTTTTGTCACTACTTCTCATGTCCATATTGATCACTCCTCACTAAATACACTTGTTGATATAGAACACCAACAACACCCATTAAAACTATTAAATAATCTATTGAAAATAGGTATAAACTCCCACTGGTATGGTGCTTAACCAAGCCCAACCTAAAAGCCAAAAGATTTTATTCAACTACAACAATTATTGTTCTTGGATTCGTCATCCTCCCCATTTCCTTAATAACTATTAAAGTAGGGAGGTTTGTTCGGGTATTTTCAATTGATGATATTTCCTCCACCAAAGAAAATATCTAGGTTCCAAATTCAAATTGTACTCTAGAGAGAGAAATGGATGTTTATGCACCCAGTTGCAGGTAAATAATTAACAATTAACAATTATTAATTATTAATGATTAATTTGGGAGAATGTCTTCCCGATGTTGTCTAAACAACAACAATCTTGGCATTCATGGAGTGATAAAATGCTCCAAATGATGAGGAGGATCGACAGGGTCATTGTTGAGCTTTGTTATATATGTCCATGTAGATTTCCTCACACGATACCCAAGATCGAGTCTATATGTGGGTTACAAAACTTTGACCTCAATAAGATGCTTTGGTGAGACATGATCTAGGATGATCAGTTCAACACTTTCAGGGATTTCAAATTGGGGGTCTAGGGGAGGAGAGTGTAGTATGAGCATGGTGAACAGATGGTCATGGTCAAAGGGGTGCAACATCAACATGACAACTCCCCTTAGAGATTAGCTTGGGACCCTGGGGCTACAATTTTTGAAAACTTGGAAGCTAACATAGATGGGATAGCCAAATTTCGTGTTCTAGAGTGTACTATGAGGATTCTTACGACTGGTTTCTTGGGGGAGTGGTCTCTTGAGGAGTTGACCAAGTTTATGCAGCTTATGATTTCTTGGATTGTTAGGGGAAGTTATGTGGACTATTGTGTTAGTACCTTGCATATCAGTGATGCAAGTAGAGGGTGATCCACATCATACAAGTCAATTTGGGACCCTCGTTACTTTAGTACTTACATGTATAGGTTCGCATGGAGAGAATTTGCAAACGATGTGTTGGGAGATGTGGAGGAGTGTATGACTTGGAAGTAGAGTAGGTCTTGGCACACCCATCTAGCAAGGTTGATGCAGTTCTTGCCCATTTTTTAGCAAGAGTGGGAGCTGTCCATGTTGATAGATTGCATCACAGGTTTACCGAGGGTGCACTAGAAAGATAGTATGTATGCAATGACTGACCAATTAACACACTTCCTGATGGTTTATTCAGAGTATGGGATAACATAGGTGATAGAACTATCTAGTGGAGAGGGGTTTAGAGTCCATGAGTAGCCTGGTGTCATTGTCAGTGATTGAGACAAACTTCCTTTTTCGATATTCGAGATCGAGTATGGAAGTGGATTTGCAGGTCATGAATACACCTGGATGCCTATGCCGACTACTAGTCATGGAAGTAGGGTCATTCCTTACAGGGATTTCAACATGGAGTTCCAGGAGAGGAGGATGCAGAGTGGGCATAACGGTCAAAAAGTTATGATAAGATTGGAACAATGTCAGCATGGTTGATCCTTTATGAGATTAGCTTGGGACTCAGGGATTTCCATATTATATAGTCCAACAGCTAACACAGAGATGAGAGCCATTTTTTTCTTTCATGAGATTGGTTTCCTAGTAGATCAATTATTTGGGGTGTTGGGCGAGTTGTTGCAGGAACGAGTTTCTCTTCTTCTCAGCAGTATTCAGGAGGGCTCATATGTTCATACCTTGCAGGACCATGTATTGAATGGAGGATTCTTCACATCATCCAAGGTGGTTTGAGATCCTCATATCATTTTTAGTTTTAATCTGGTTGAGTCAATGGAGTGTCAGTTTGTGATGGAATTGATTGAGGAAAAACAATCTTTGGGAAGGGAGAACTATACTGTCCCAATTTTTGGATTCCCCTACTTTTTATTCGGAGGCAACCTTATGTCAAATTAACCAAAAGGGTAAAATGAGGTTAAAATGAGTTCGGACGATTTTCCACATTATTTTGTACATATTCATGCCTCAAATCAACACTCATCATATGATCGTGGTTGGGCTAGTGTCTAAAACGATACCTATTAACTCCATCAATATCTGCAAAAAAAGGGAATGAGACGATGTCCTACTCACCCACCTGGCACCCACAAAAAGTAAAGAAGGGAATGATCCACTCAAGGAAAAAGCATAGTAAGAAGTTAAACGTAAAGTGGGTGAATGGAATAAAAAACCTAACCTCGTTAAAAATCTAAATTTATAACTCCATGAATGGGATGGCGTCAAAGAAGGGGAACACCCCATTCAACGGTGGTTAAAATTCCTAAGCATAGTAAAACTTTTAATCCAAAGTGGACCACTGGAATAAAATACCTAACCTTAGTAAAAAATTAAATTTAAAGTGATCATTAGTAACATCATTCTCATTATTATTTAATGATATTAATCTGTTTTTTTAGTGATTATGTAATCATATTAATATTTTTTTTTAATGACTAAGTGAAATCTTTTATCATGTAAGGAAGTTAATGGTTGAAATCACAACCTTTCATTTATTGTGAGGAAGTTAATGGTTTAAATCACAACCTTTCATTTATTGTGCGGAAGTTTATGGTTTAAATCACAACCTTTCATTTATTGTGGAGGAGAAGAATGATAACTCACCTCTACTTCTGCAACAAAAGAATAAATACTACCATTGCATATTGAATGGAATGGAGGCTGCAACAAACTATACTATTGGATTTCCAAGTGGCAATATAACAAAGTAGAAACAAGGTAAAATGAGAAAATATAAAACATATTACTACCATTTCATATTGAATAACATGGAGGCAACAACATAGGATAATTTGAAAAGAGTAGAGTTGGATGGGGATTTATAGAGGAAGAGGGTTTTCTAAATAAATAAGAAGAATGATAACTCACCTCTGCAACAAAAGAATAAATATTACTAACATTGTGTATTGAATGCCATGGAGGTGGCAACAGAGAAGAAATTGAAAAGAGAAGAGCATAGAAGAAATTGAAAAGAGAAGAGTTGGCTAGAATGCCAGTAAGAGATAAAGCAATGTTGTGGATTTATAGAGGAAGACGATTTAAAAAAAAAACAATATTCTGGGGGAGAAAAATGATAACTCACCTATCTCTGCAACAAATGACTACTCTTCCTATACAAAGTATGTCTATCTCAAACTAGTGCTCCTACTCCTACAATGCAATTCGAAGTCTGTCTATCTCAAACCGGTGCTCCTACTCCTGCAATGCAATTCTAAGTCTATCTATCTCAAACCAGTGCTCCTACTCCTGCAATGAAATTTGAGGAATAATTAAATAGAAACAACATAAGACCTACAATACCTTACCATGGTGGAAACAACAAAAGGACAACCATACCTCTTCCTCCTTTTCCTTGGCCGTCAGTAGAAGCTATGTAATACAACCTTAACCCTAAACTGAACACCAGTATAGATGGTGAATAGAAACCTTGTCATAATTATTACTAAGATCTAGCTTCTTCCCTAGCCATTAGCAAAGACCGCCTCTGACACAACCACTAAGGATGCCACCATCACAACCATAACCTCATAAGCCACCACCACTACCACCACCCAAGCTGCCACCACCATGGAAGCCAGACCCTGCTCCAAAGCCAACAACAACTCCCATACCTTTGCTTATCATCATATATGATTCTTCATTGAAGATGCATTTGTTGTCTACAGATCCATGTTAACATCTGCATCAGAACACCCAACAAATTCAAACAACAATAATTCAACACAAAATTTAACGTCAACTTCAAGAAACCTGCAACTTCTTCCCCATCTCTCTAAAAAAATGAGAATCAGAGAAGATAATACAAAGAATATGAAATTGGAAAGCATGAATGATCAGAGCGCAATTCATTAAAGGAAAAGAGCTAAGCTAAATAAGCTTTAGCGAATCGAGAAAATCAAGAAACAATTATACAGCTGGCCAGGAAAGCTGCCAGTGTACAGTCACATACTGTTGAGGTTACAGATATAATTAACATTCCCTCTTAAACTCAATAGTTACAAACATCAGCACTGATAATGCCCAAGTGTTGTCTCTGAAAATAAAAAAATAGACTTTCCTAGTGGCTTTGTAAAAATATCTGTGAGTTGATCTCGTGAGCCACAAAATTAAAGTGTGATGGCACCATTATTGACTAGCTCGTGTATGAAGTGAAAATGAGTGTCAATATGTTTGTTTTTCTTTTGAAACACATGGCTTTTGGATAAAGCAGTTCCTGAGGTGTTGTCACAAAATATAGGAGTTGGCTCATTTTTTGTATATGACATATCATTCAATATTCTTCTTAACCACACATCTTGACAGGAAGCTGAAGTAGCAACGACATACTCTTCCATTGCAAAAGATATTGATACAATGAGATGCTTCTTTGATGCCGAAGAAATGAGGTTCGTGCCCAGGTGAAAAGTATGTCCAGAGGTGTTTTTCCGGTCATCTAGGTTGCGTGAAAAAACACTTTCTGTGTAACCAGAGAGATGATTATCATTAGACTCAATGTACGACAAGCCAAAATTGAGAGTGGCTACAACATATCTCAGAATCCTTTCCGCCATCTTCCAGTGAGAATCTTTGGGGGATTCCATGAACCTGGAAACAAGGTCGGCCGCATACATAATATCAAGCCTAGTTGCTGTAAGATACAACAAACTTCCTACTAAACTTTTGTACAAGGTAGAATCCACTGTGGGGCCTTCATCTTGCTTGCTCAATTTTGTGCCTAGGGGTGTAAGAGTTTCTGCTGGATTGTAGTATTCCATGCGGAATATTTTGATGATGTCTACTGCATACTTTTGCTGACAAACAAAAATTCCTTTGGTTGATTGATCAACCTCAATCACCAAAAAATATTTCATTATGCCAAGATCTGTCATCTCAAACTTAGATTGCATGTCATGTTTAAAATTGGTTAACTCAATATTTCCAGTATATATCATGTCATCAACATATAAACATACAATCACACTCAACACTCTCCACCAAGACCACCTCCAAGGCCACCATCATCATGACCACGACCTCCAATACCAGGACATCACGTTGTTTCTCCTCCATGCCTCGAGCGGGGAATCATCCCCACGACTAATTTTTGAAGCATTGCGGCTTTGTTGATGATTTATGGCTGCCCTAACAGCTGCCCACCAACTGCCTTATGATGACGACACATCGTTGGCTGATGCATTTTCGCAGCTACCATCAGATCTTGACAACTGGTCTCACCTTGAAGAAACTAGCTAAAGAATTACATTTAATTTGTTGATTTAATTTCTAAAATCTTAATTTGGCATACGGTTTGATTGAGATTATATGAATGGATTTAGGTTTAAATTAGGTTAGTTGTTACTATAAATTTTGAGTTAGCATTAATAGTAGGCAAATCTTAGTAGGAAGCTTATGTCTTAGCAAGAAATAAAACATTTACAAACACATATAAGAAAGGGTCTCAATCAAGACGCACTCAAGAGATGCCTATCTTTTTAACCTTATCCCAATGGACCAAGGTCTCATTGAAAATTTTCTTAGAACCAGTGCATAGCGGTAAAAACTTGGATCCGCGGCGCGCAAGAAAAGTGTGCACAATGTAGTGACCAAATACTGCCCGCCACAAGCTTCGTCACTGAACTCTGAGGACTTGTCGCTTAGTTCACAGACTACACGAAATTCTGCGCGCTGTAAAATAAAAAGCTTTCAAAGCTGGGTTTGTGGGATTCCAAAAGCAAGGTATATACCATCAACATTTTGGAAAGTTTCTTCTTCTGTGTGTTTCGTTTTTGTTTTGTTGACCACAGTTTTACGCCACTTTTCGGAAAGGTTCTGCTTCTCTGCGTTTCATTTTTGTTTTCTTGACTATAGTTTTACGCCAGGTCCAAAGGGATTGCATTCCTGAAAACAAGTCAAAAACTTAGTTGTTGATTGTCACTTCATTAAGCAATGGTTGAACTCGAATCTTTGAACAATGGCTGAAGAGTTAATAACCGTGGGGTGCTAAATCATTTGCGCCATTTGAAATTTGAGAATTAGTGGTTACAAGCAGGATAGGAATTTGAAAATAGATTTACATCGTCAAATTTAAACAAAACTGTTAACGATATTCAGCATTTTACTTAAGATCTGGATTTTTGACAGTATCCACTCCTTCTTTCAAGTCCTGCCTTCGAGATTAACGATAGGTTTCGAGTCTCGAAAATCCAGTTATAATTGCTTTTCTGCTGTTGGAACTGTTTCTTTACTCGATTTTGTTCCGACAATTTTCCATTAATCTTGTTGGAAGGCTAATATTTTTTCGTTCACTGTCATTAGTTTATTAAGGTTTCGTTCACATATTTTTTCACGAGTTTAAGCCACTCAAAGCATTGCACAAGCGGTTTTAACATTTTAACCTTATGAATTCATATTAACCTCTGAAAGCATTGCACAAGCGGTTTTTAACATGTTCACATTCCTTCGTATTGACTACTAAAATCTTGTACATTTTATTGACTTTATTTTAAACTTTATCATATATTAAGATATATAGCACCACAACAAGAGCACAATACTTTGAAACAATGAAGAATGTTACAGTCTCCATGAGAAGCTATCACGACGGATATCAATTTAATCTTTCTCATTTCTCTTGGAAGTCATTGATTTCAAACAGACTCATATATTAAATATCGAATTCACCCAATATACATGCTGAAATCATTCAACGTTATTTAGATTAAAGGATAGGAATAAGGAGGTATTGATATATAATGAGGAGAAATCACGCCGAAAATATGGAAATAAATATAGTGATGATTATGGGATTATTTGATGGATAGAACAGGCTAGCTAATTACCAATCACATGGAGAGATAGAAGAAGCTTAGAACTAAATCAAGCAAGTGGCCATGACAACAACCTGTGCTGATAGCCGTTGGTTATCAGACGCACTGAATGCAAGGCTGTTGACGAATGGCTGGTTTAATAATGGCTGTCCCAGTGTAGTCAGCTGGTTGAGGCCCGGCTGTACGTTCACCAGTAGCTGGCTGAAGGCCGGTTGGACGTTTAATGGAGAGAAGGGCTGACTGAGAAAGCCAGGTTGGTTAGTCAATGGCTGATTCACTAATGGAAATTGCTGGCCGATTTGGGAATTTGCAGGCAGCTGATTGACTAAGGGCTGGCCGTTAAAAGGCGTGTAAGGCTGTGCGTTCAATGGCTGATTCGATGGAGATAGAGGCTGATTACTTAAAGGATTACTGGAGCCATCTTCAGAGCAACCCTTGATCACAATGTTCATGAAAACTGACACCCCAATCAAAACGTTGATGACCGCAATTTGCAGATTCAGAAACAACATATTGTTTCTGCTAATGAGCTGAAGTTCTTGAATAGAATCTCGTGATGTGTCCTCCTTTGGTGAAGCCAGGAGAGCAGGACAACATATATATAGAAACATATACTTAACTGTGAAATGTTGTGGAGAGTTGATAATGGTGCAGGTCGTTGGAGGGGCAGTCGTGTGAGATTTGGTTAGTGTTGCAGGTGATAGACCTTGTATTTTTCCATTTTAAAATAACAATAGAGTCGGCAAGGGTGGATCCATGGGGAGTTGTGAGTATTACTTCATTTAATCAGATGATATGCAGGATGATTGATTATAATCATTTTCAAAAAATTAGATGAGCTTAAATGGCAAGTTGCAACCACCCAGTGACAATAATTAGCTTAGTCCGAAGCGGGGAAGGTTGGGAAATCGATTCGGATGAATCATCATAAAGGACAGGAAGGAGTTGCATATTTTTGTTGGATGTTATGGTAGTATTGAATATTTTTCAGAATTTAAAATAAGTAATTGGATTTGTTTGTTTCATTAATGTTTGTTGAGGGGTTGTAAAGTTGAAAGGAACAAAGGGTAAAATTACGAAATTATGGATGCTAAATTCTGAAATTGTGTTATCCTTTATCCTTGACCTTATTGATTGGGGTCGTTGATTATATATTTTTAAGCCGTTGATTATATATTTGTAATATATGATTATATATTTTGCTCATAAGATTAAAATATTTTAAGCATTCTTGTTTTGAGCATGCATATATTGTTATTTTGTGTCTAAAGTAATTAATTGCATTGCTCCAATGTCTTGTAAAAATGATACCATTTTGGTAATAGTTACGAATGAAACATTTTGTATATAGAAGTATGTTTAAAACATATTTTGTGATCCAATGATATTAAATAGAAATGGTGGTTTTTTTGGGGGAATAAAACATACAAGAAGCTATACTCTTTTCCTCTCACCTATGGTTAAAGAAAATCACAATTGAGTGGAAGTGGGGGAGGTGGTTGAAGATACAAATTTTCCTTCTAAAAGTGATAAAGAAGATACACATATCTTCCTTTTTCTTGGAGCTGGACATATTCACTATCTTTCATTTTTGCATAATGTTCAAAGGAGAATAATGATGCTTTTCAAATTCTTGCTACAGATGTGGTGTGTGACAATGTCATGAAGGTCAATCTTTGAGTTTTAATGTTCCACAAATTATGTTTAATGGTGGGTGGGATTCTCAAAATGCAAGGTATTATTATGTCTTTCGATAAGGAGTCATGGATTCACAAGGTCAACATTTAGTAAACCTTTCTAATATGTTCTCCTCTCATCATCTCTACATTGAGATCAATGTTAATTATCTAGTAAGGTAAATGCATCCCCCCAACAACCCCCCAACAACCTCCTTAAATACAATCAAATATGATGGAAGAACTAGGTGAATCATCTGTTTGGTTTTGACGTTCACAACATGATTATAACTAGTTGAATCATGTGCTTGTTTCCCAAGTTCAAGGAATGAATATAACCAAATATGATGGAAGAACCAATTGAATCATGTATTTGGTACCCATGTTCAAGGATCAAGTTTGAGTCGCTAATTTATAGATTATTGATCCGGATAATTTTCGGCACGAAATGAGAGCAAAGATATAATAAAGAAATGTACAACGATATCTCAGATATCCAATAATATAACATAAATATATCAGAGATGCAACCATAAACAAAAAGGTAAAGTATTACACAATTTCTATTAATTAGTGAAATGTACAATACTGTAGAAAGACAGAGTGAAATACTCGCTAGAATGGTTGTAGCTTATCTTTGAAAAGAGATGTGATGGATACTCACATTCACAAGAAGATGATTTTACAATGAGGCTCCAAAGGCCTTTTTTATCATAAATAAAATCTAAAACCCTAACCTGGAAGATGAAAAGCCAACAGTTTTGTGGACCCCATTTTGGGTAGCTTGGTGTATCAACTTCTCAGGGGCGTAACTTTGGCATACTATCTTTGTTTGGGGTTCACGATAGCTCGTTGGAAAGGTATTTTCTAGTAGATTCATTTTGGGGGATAAATGAGAGCCTTCAACTATAATTGAGGTGCTCTATCCCAAAAAAAATCATTTGCTCCCTCAAAATGGCACATGAAGTTTAGGAACCGAAAAACTGCTAAAACTAGTAAGTTACCAGAAGACTATTTTGAACCAATTGGAATAGGTGGGTGGCCATCGATATCAGCTTGGATCAACCCCCTATCCTTAGGAAGAAATGGTATCCATTGCGTTGAGTTTCTAGGGGAGAGGGGAAAGTGATTGTTGAATTTGAATCTTGGTGAGTTGCTTTCTTTACTAGAGACATTGCACTTCTTGGCTTGTGGAAGGTTGTCACGAACCTGTTGCTGGCGAGGTTGAATCTATTCAACCAGTCAGGCTACATGAGGTGAATTTTTGTAGAAGGAATATTTTCAATTTGCTGCAATATTATCGACCTTCTTCTATTGGATAGAAGGTTTTTAGACCTAGGTTGTAGTGGTCACAGTGTCCTTATGTTTTCCCTTTGAACAGATTGTGAAGAAGCTAAATTTTGTGGTATGAGATACTACCTTCTGGCAGTATTTAGGTCGGACAATAGTTGTAACTACCTCTGGTATCTTGTAGAGATGACCCCCCAGAGTAACAATGACACTACGGGGTCCAAACTCAGAGATAACATGTTACCTCCACATATATGGTTGGCCCAAGAGAGCATCACATACATCCAGTGGGGAAAAATCACATAATACCTCATCCTTGAAGGGTTGGATGTTGTATGACAATAGACACTACATGATGACATGAAGATCACATTTGTGGAAAAACCACTTGATTTTGTATGGATGTGGGTGTGGTGTTGTCAACTATATCAACTATTTGAAGACCTTTGTTGAGATGAGGTTCTTCTGGATTCCAACAATAAAATGCAGTGGGATCCCCTTCACCCACATATGTGAATGAAAAAGGCACTCCCCCTCCTCAGGATCTATTGGTTATTTTGGTTGAATTGTTGAGGTCGTGACAGTAGCAGTGCGGTCTGCATTGATGATCTGTCTTATGCCAGTATTTTCTGAATCAGATTCTGAATCAAGGTTCGGCTCCTTGTCTTTGATCTTGGCTACCGATGATTTTTTTGAGAGACATTTATCAGTGTTGTGCCAGGGGATTTTCTGGAAATCACACCACTTTCTAATGTCTTTCTTCATCTTCCCATGACTCTTATTTTCCTGTGGCTTGGACTGATTTTCGAGAGGCTATTTGTAACAACATCAGGTGTCTTTGCATCCCTCGCGAAGCCACTCGATGGTGTATGGTTGTGGGTGTGGTGTTGTCGAAAATCCAAACTGTTTGATGACCTCTGTTGAGATGAGGTTATTTTAGTTTTGGCTATCAAAAATAAAATGTAGAGGGGTCCCCTTCACCCACATCTATGAATGAAAAATACGCCCCCCTCCTCATGATCTGTTGGTTCTTCTGGTTGAATTGTTGTGGTTGTGATAGTAAAAGTGGGGTCTTTGTTTATGATCTGTCTTATGTCAATATTTTCTGAATCAGATTCTGAAAAAAGGTTCAGCTACTTGCCTTTTATCTTCACTACCAACGATTGTTTTGAGCAACATTCATCATTGTTGTGCCAAGGGATTTTGTGGAAATCACACCACTTTCTAGTTTCTTTCTTTTTCTTCATGTGACCCTTCTTTTCCCGTGTCTTGGAATGGTTTTCAGGAGGTTGTTTGTTAGGGATGTATTTATCATACTTTGGTTGTTGCAGATTTTCATAACCAAACTCCTGTTTGTTTTGGTACCTAAATTTTTACTCAATTTTGACAGCATATTGATAGGAAAATCCCATCGATGAGATTTCTAGAAACTCCATTTCAGTTTCGATGTATCTGTGTAGAGTCCCACAGTCTTTCATAACCAAAATTCACTTAGAATATTTGATACCCAACTTGGTGCGCAAGGTATGGAAGGTATTGGTGAACTTTGGCGCTGCTTGGCTCCTCTCTTGACACAACATGGTCCATCTCATGTACTGGTCGTCATAGTTACCAACAAGGTGATATTGTTCCTTGACCACATCCACAAAAAAATACCAAGTGGGTTCGATCCCATATATTCCAGACTCCTCTATGGAACTTTTCTCCCAGTAAGTTTTCCACCAGTGTTTGACATGGGGGAGATCCTTAAGGAGTGTGAAGGTGATCTTTTCCTTGTTGAAAAAATTGTGAATAGAGAAAAAACCTTCTATCATATTTAACCATTTTTCTAGGGCATTTGCATCTATCTTTCCTTCAACTACAGGAATATGAAAATTAACTTGTACCTTAAAAGGCGAGATTGTACCTTAAAAGGAGAGCTTGTGAGAGCTTGTTCAAGAAACATATTAATAGAATTGTCTGCTCTGTCATTTTTCTTTTCTTCTGCCATGGAGGGTTTCTTGGGCATGATAGAGAAATTGTCCTCAAGAGAGACAAGCTTGAGACCCAAATTTATATACTTAGACCTCGTCGGGGATGTGCACTGGAAAAAAAGATCAAGAGAAACCTTCTTTGATACCACTAATCTAGATTATTTTCAGCACAAAATGAGAGAGATGATATAATAAATAAATGTATAGAGATATCTCAGATATCCAATAATATAAAAGAAACATATCATATATTCAACCATAAACACAGAGGTACAGTAATACACAATTTCTATTAATGAGCGAAATGTACAAAACTATAGAAATACAGAGTGAAAGACTCGCTAGAATGGTGGCAACTTATCTTTGAGAAGAGATCTGATGGCTACTCACATTCACAAGAAGATGATTTTACAATGAGGCGCCAAAGGCCTTTTTATCATAAAGAAAATCCAAAACCTGTTGAGATTCAACAAGAAGATCCTAGTGAAAATTATGCACCTACACTAGGATGGAGCCTCGGTCTATTTTTAGGTGGAAGTCTATTTTTAGATGATGAGAAAATTCTATTTATAGATGATGTCTATTTATAGATGGTGAGTGAATTCTATTTATAGATGTATGTCGACTATTATTATCCCTTAATAATATTTGGACAATAAATATTTGTCTCTTCTGAATGAGCACTTGGAAATAGTTAACTAAAGTGGAAAATCAGATAGCTATAGGAAATTTGAGTTCAAAGGTTGATTGGTGGGACATGCAAGTCGAATTAGTTGTAACTAAGTGATTCGAAGTTGTAACAGAGTTATATTTGTAGTTATGTGAGTTGTGAAGTAGTTTAACTCAATTAAGTGAGTTAAGCTTAGTTGTACTAGTTGTAACTGAACTTACACTAGTGAGAGATCAATGAATTCATTATTAATTAATTCACAATCAATGATCTCACAAGGAACTGAAGATTTACCACTGTTAATTACATGCATATCAGATCCAGTGGAGACCCAATTGAGAGAACAAGTGAAAGGGACATTTTGACTATCAATTGTGACATTAGTGAGTGCATTCATTCAACCACACACAGTGGATGTGCCCATGAGAATTGCACAGCCTAGGAAAGAGGAATTCATTCATTGCATGGATTTCCATCAGCAGGGATTGTGCAGAGGAGGGAGGTTGTCTAGAGGTAGTATTGGCACATGCATTTGTCAATTTTTGTATGACAGTGTGAGACGATTGTATATAGTATTGAGAGCTCTTGGATTATATTTTTTTATGACATTGTTTCATGATCCATGATATATACATAGTATATGATAGTGGGGATTTTAGCTTTATGCTTTCCCTGTAAAACATATGTGTTATGTGTGATTGATGTTTCTTCTTGATATTGCAATTGGCGATTGTGTTTTAAATTCCATTGAATATTAGTAGAAGAGATTTTGTATTTAACAGTGGCATATAATTGTTAGATCAGGAGAATCTAGGCAATATATAATTTGTATTAAAATTTCTACATGGTATTAGAGTGCAGAAGATTGCAGAAGTTGAGTTTGTGATTTGATAGAATTTGAATTTGCAGAAAGACTTTCTCGGTGCTACAACTAATTCAAGATCGAAATGGATTTCAATGGCTTGAGGTTAGAGTATGCACTCGAGGGCATCACAAACTACATTTCTTAATAGGACAGGATGGAGGTAGTAATCGAAGACAATGGCTTGAATGAATTCATTGACAAAGATGTTCCTAAGCCAGATGCTGCAAATGCTGCAAATCTTGATGCATGGCAAAAGAAAGTGGCAAAGGCGAGAAGGATACTGTTGGAAGGAGTACGAGACCACATTGTCTCAAGCCACCATGGGAAATTCACACCATATGCAATGTGGAATACTTTGATGAATCTATTCAAAAATAACAATGACCATAGGAAATTGGCGCTCAAGGAAAAAACTCAGGAAGATCAAGATGGAGAAGGGCGACTCCATTCCAAAATATCTCACGAAGTTTGTCCAATGTCGAGATGAGATGGGGAGTGTGGTAATAATATTCGTTGATGATGATTTGTTGAGCTTATCTCTCCTAGGACTTCCCAATAGTTGGCACAATTATCAAGACTTTATCAATGGAAAGGAAAAATTTTCAGATTGGGAATGACTATGGTCAGATCTAGTGCATAAGGAGTTCAGGCGGAACACTAGATATGGCTCTTCATCAAAGCATGATGATGAAGATGATTGTTCTTTGGATTCGAAGGCAAGGAAAGGTAAGGGGAAGAAATTCCATTCAAAATCCGAGTCTAAAGGCAAGAAGTTGGATTTGTCCAAAGTGAAGTGTTTTCATTGTCATGAACATGGGCATCTCGCCACTAATTGTCCGCAGAAGAAGAAGAACAAGAAGGTTGTTGGAGCTGCAGTTGGTAAGGCCCTTGTCTCACAATTTGAACTTGACTTCTCCTTGATTGCATTCATGGCATCAATTTCATTGGGATCGGTGTGGTATTTGTGTAGTGGCGCTTCCTTCCACATGATGGGAGATAAGGAGATTTTCAGTGACTTGGAGGAGAGAGATCTCAAAATGCATATAGAGATGGGAAATTATGGACGATACAGTGCAACTGGCATTGGTATCATTACCTTTCAGAGGGAGTCAGGTAAACCATTTCAATTGAAATATGTTATGCATGTTCCAGGTCTGAAGAAAACCTTGGTCTTAGTTGCAATATTGGAGGATAGAGGCTATGATGTTGTTTTCAACGATGGAAAATCCTTTTTGCGACATACAACAATGGCTCAAGTCAAGAAGATAGGGATTCAAGTTAAGAATCTCTACAATATGGAGGTATATGGTTGTGCTTCCATGATGGGCAAGGAAGAAAAAGTTGTGAGCCCGGATGAGGGTGAATTATGGCACAGGTGATTGGGCCATCTTCATCATGGAGCCTTGAAAATCATGCAGCAAATATATACTAGAATTCCAATAGAAACACTTGCTCAGGTAGATCAGTGCAAGGGTTACACCATGGGGAAGTATGTAAAATCCACCTTTCATGAAAAGGAGAACCGTGCTTCGGTGATCATTGAGAGAATTCACATAGATGTGTGTGGACCATTATCAGTTGATTCAATAGAAAAAAATAAGTATTATGTTATTTTTGTTGATGACTTTTCTCATAAATGTTGGATCTTTTTCATGCAAAAGGAGGATCAAACATTCTCAAAGTTCTTTAAGTTTAAAGAATTGGTGGAGAAATATTCGGGGAAGCAAGTGAAGGCTCCGAGGAACGATAATGATGGAGAATACATATCTAACGAATTCAAAGACTTCTGCAGCAAAGAAGGAATTTGAAGAGAACTCATAGAGCCTCATAACCCACAACAAAATGGGGTCGCGGAGAGGAATAACGGAATGATCGTGGGTGCAACATGAGCAATGTTGCATGATCAGGGCCTACCAATGAATTTGTGGGTAGAAGCATGCAACACTGTGGTTTATGTGAAAAATCGTTGTCCTCATAGAGTAATTGGCATGAGTACACATGAAGAAGTTTTCACTGGTAAGAAACCTGATGTTTCTCATTTTAAGATTTTTGGCTCATTTGTTTATGTTCATGTGACCATGAATGCAAGGAAGAATATGGAGCCGACTGCTGAATTTGGGATATTTGTGGGGTACACAGAAACACTCCATAATTATCGTGTGTATTTTCCTAACAGTAAGATGATTGTTATGCAATGGGATATAAAATTCAATGAGGGGAAATCCATGTGGTTGTCGCTTGAGAGGGAGCTAGACTTGCATGTAGAGGAGGAATTGTTGGTTCCCAAAGATGAGTCTGAAGATGTGGATCAACCACATGAGGAGGTTCATGGACTGGATAAATCCACTCATGCAAATCCATCCATCAGAAATGGCAGAAATCACACCATGGAAGCTAATAGATTGAGACTAGATGTTGCATAGAATGTAGGAGGTTGTACTTCACAATGCAGACAGAGACAATCTCTTGATCGATTTACTGGATACATGGCTCTCATGAGAAAATGTATTGTGACTGAACCATCTTCCTTTCAGAAAGCAGTGCAGGATCCCACTTGGATTGATGCAATGGTGGAGGATTATGACTCCATTGTCAAAAATAGTGCATGGGGAATTATTCCAAGACCGGTTGACAAATCAGTGGTAGGTTCGAGATGGATCTACAAGGGTAAGATTTTAATCATTTATCTTTATGTTGATGATTTAATATTGTCTGGTGATGAGCAGTTGATACACTCATGCAAGGAGGACCTTGCAAAGGAGTTTGAGATGAAGGATATGGGCCTCCTTCATTATTTCCTTGGATTGGAAATATGGCAACGAGATGGTGAAATTTTTGTGTCTCAAGGAAAGTATGCAAGGGAGATACTAGGTAAGTTTCACATGGAGGGCTGCAAACCCATGGATACTCCTCTTCCAGGAAACTGGAGAAAAGAGGGTGCTACTTCTAGAGAGGTAGCGGATGCTACTTTCTATCGATAGTTAGTGGGTTGGCTAATGTATCTAGTGAACACGAGACCAGACATTTGCTATGCAATTAACTAGCTGAGTCAAGAGATGGTTAAGATTACCAAGCTATTTTGGAAGGAGAGTAAGCATGTACTGAGATACCTAAGGGGCACATATGAGTATGGATTATGGTACAGACAGATGGATGAGGTGAAGTTGCATGGATTCACAGATGAAGATTGGGTGGTCAACCCAACAGACAGAAAGAGCACATCAGGGGGGATCTTTAGTATCAGATCTTTAGTTGTTTCTTGGTACAAGAGGAAACATAGATCCCTGGCACTCAGTTTAGTGGAAGAGGAATACATGGCAGTGAGTCAAGCTGCATGTGAGGCTATCTGGATGAGAAAGATCTTGGTTGGTTTGTTTGGTTCTCATTTATATCCGATAGTGATTCATTGTGATAATCATAGTTACATTAAAATATCGATTAATCTTGTGTTTCATCATAGATCTAAGCATATAGATATTTGGTATCATCATATCAGATATTGTGTGTAGCAGAAGATCGTTTTGCTTCAGTACATTCCTATGGAAGATCAGGATGCAGACATTCTGACGAAGGCGCACACCAGGAGAAAATTCAAATACCATAGAGACAAGATCAGGGTGAAGGATAATCCCTTTCTTGTTGAGAGGGAGTGTTGAGATTCAACAAGAAGATCCTAGTGAAAATTATGCACCTACACCTGGATGGAGCCTCGGGATATTTTTATGTGGAAGTCTATTTTTAGATGATGAGAAAATTCTATTTATAGATGATGTCTATTTATATATGGTGAGCGAATTCTATTTATAGATGTATGTCGACTATTATTATCCCTTAATAATAGTTGGACAATAAATATTAGTCTATTCTCAATGAGCACTTGGAAATAGTTAACTGAAGTGGAAAATGAGTTAGCTATAGGAAATTCAAGTTCAAAGGTTGACTAGCGGGACATGCAAGTCGAATTAGTTGTAACTGAGTGATTCGAAGTTTTAACATAGTTATATGTGTAGTTATGTGAGTTGTGAAGTAGTTTAACTCAGTTAAGTGAGTTAAGATTAGTTGTACTAGTTGTAACTAAACTTACACTAGTGAGATATTAATGAATTAATTATTAATTAATTCACAATCAGTGATCTCACATGCAATTGAAGATTTACCACTGTTAACATGCATGTAGTTCCAGTGGAGACCCAATTGAGATAACAAGTGAAAGGGACCATTTGACTATCAATTGTGACATTAGTGAGTGCACTCATGCAAGCACACACACAGTGGATGTGCCCATAAGGATTGTGCAGCCTAGGAAAGAGGAATTCATTCATTGTAGGGATTTCCATCAGTTGGGATTGTGCAAAGGAGGCAGGTTGTCTGGAGGCAGTGAATTGGCACAAGCATTTGTCAATTTTTGTATGATAGTGTGAGACGATTGTATATTGTACTGAGAGTTGTTGGATTAGAGTTTTGTATGAGATTGTTTATTGATCCATGATATATACATAATATATGCTAGTGGGGTTTTTACCTTTATGCTTTCCCAGTAAAACATTTGTGTTATGTGTGATTGATCTTTCTTCTTGATATTGCAATTGGCGATTGTGTTTTAAATTATGCAAGAATATTAGTAGAAGTGATTATGTATTTAATAGTGGCATATAATTGTTAGATCAGGAGAATCCAGGAAATACATAATTTGTATTAAAATTTCTACAAAACCCTAACCATGGAAAATGAAAAGACAACATTTGTGTAGACCCCATTTTAGGTAGTTTGGTGTATCAACTTGTCGGGGGCTTAACTTTAGCATACAATCTCTATTTGGGGTGCACAATAGCTTGTTGGAAATGTATCGTCGATAAGATTCATTTTGAGGGCTCAATGAGAGCCATTGGCCATAATTTAGGTGCTCGATCCTGAAAAAACTTCATTTAGGCCCTCAAAATGGCCCTGGAAGTTTAGGAACCGAAAAAATGCTAAACATAGTAAGATACAAGAAGATTGTTTTGAGCTAGTTGGAATAGGTGAGTGGCCACCGATATCCATATGGATCAATTATGGATTTGAAATTATTTTTTCTTTGTTAACTTATATATATATATATATATATATATATATATATATATATATATATATATATATATATATATATATATATATATATATATATATTATGGCTTTAAAATTATTATTTCTTTGTTAACATATATGTGTTCTTTGATTCAATATTTCTTGGTGATATAATCAGAGTAAATGCATGATTTCCAATTTCCAAAGAAATTTTGTTAGTTTTAAGTGAGGAGACTTGAAAATACAATCAAGAAAGGATAATATGCATAGTTTCCGGTATTATATACCCATGAAATTATTCCATTGGCGATAAGATTACTTAGGTATCCATGGCCACCCTCGATAGGAAATTCGATGTATTGTTATGTCTTCTTCAACTCGCATATTTTCTTGGATCTTCAAAGAATGTTCATGTCTTTGTATGAATTCCTTTCTATTTTGTTTCTTCTAATGCATGAGATTTTATTGGTGTTGCTAATCCCTGCAATTTTGTATGTGTTAGTGAATTATATCACTGTCTAAGAAACTAGGATAACAAATAATTAGATTGTATTAAATTAAATGATTATGAATCAAAGCATGGAACCTATCCTTATGATTTAGATTAATTTGTTATAGATTGTTCAACATGAGACCTTTCCTAGTGGTTTAGATTAAATCATTATAAATAAAAGTGTAGAGCCTCCCCCTATTGTTTAGATTGCACTGATTGTATGTGAAGGACCAAAAAAATTTACAATCACTTATAAAACCGTCTTCATTGCATGTAGAGTTTTGTTGCTTCCACCATTGTATTCTTTCTCTTAGACTTGAAATTCAAGGTGTCTCACTACACCACCCAATCCTCCATCAAAACCATTAAATAACAAGAAATAGGAATGCATAACAATGAAGTCCTTTCCTATGTTGAAAGGGATCTAAGTAGAGAAACAAATGTATACACTAAAATTTGTATGAATAATGATATAACATTATGTTGAAAGGTGTTTGTTTGCAATATGGTTTATGTTTATGAATAGTGGATGACACAGTCCAAGTAGGAATGCCTTTGTGAATTAAAGCTAAAATATGGCATATACACATGGAGATTTGTTTATAAATACAATGAGTAGTATGCAATCACATAATTCAAGAAATAACAAGTGCAAAGAAAGGTAGATCTAGTGGCAGAAGAATTTGAAAAGGTTTATTTGGAAGGAAAATACTGATGATGTTTTTATCTCAAAAGTAGGGAGGGAATATTTAGTTCGATGAAATAAAAGGTTGAAGGCGTCGGTGAGAGAAGAATTATGTGTTTAAAAACATAGTTCAATTTGAGTTTATGCTTCAAAAATGTAGCAGTTGAAGAGAATAGATAGTGCCAAGTGATCCGGATTATTTTCGGCACGAAATGAGAGCGGAGATATAATAAATAAATGCACAAAGATATCTTGTATATCCAATAATATAATAGAAATATATCAGAGATGCAACCATAAGCATAGATATATAGTAATGCATGATTTCTATTAATGAAAGAAATGTATAGAGACTGTAAAAATACATAGTGAAAGAATCGCTAGAATGCTGGCAACTTATCTCTGAGAAGAGATGTGACGGCTACTCGCATTCGCAAGAAGATGATTACAATGAGGATTTGAAGGCCTTTTTACAATTAAAAAGATTGCCAAAATCCCTAGACATCCAAAAAACCTAACCCTACGAGATGAAGCGCCAAAAGTCACGTGGGCCCCATTTGGGTAAGTTAGCACATCATCTTCTCGTGGTCGTAACTTTTGCATACAATCTCCGTTTTAGGCGTATCATAGCTCGTTGGAAAGGTATCATCACGGAGATTCATTTTGGAGGTTCAATCATGCCTTTGGCTATTATTGAGAACCTTGATCTCAAAAAAACTTCATTTAGGCCCTCAAAATGGCCTCGGAAGTTAAAACCTACTAAAAATAGTAAATTGCCAAAATTGCCAGAAAACTGTTTTGAGGCAGTCGAAAAAGGTGGGTGGCCACCAATATCCACCTAGATCAATCCTCCCTCCTTAGGAGGCAATGGTCTCCATTAAATTGAGTTCCTGGGGGAGAGGAAAAAGCATTTGTTGGATCTGCATCTTGGTGAGCTGCTTGTATTGTTGGAGACGTCGCGCTACTTAGTTTGTGGAAGTCTATCATAAACCTGTTGAAGCTGAGGCTATTCAACATGTTGCGATACATGAGAGGAAGGTGTGAAAAAGTAATCTTTGTGCTTTGCTACAACCTTTTCGACCTACTTTTGTTGGATAGAAGGTGCAGGGGGTGAGGCTGTAGTGGTTGTAGTGTCCTTATGTTCCCCTTTTGAGCAGATCGTGATTTTATAGAGATGACCCCCCAAAGTAACAATGATACTACAGGGTCGAGACTCATAAAAAACATGGCGTCTCCACATATATGGTTATCCCAAGAGAACATCACAGACATCCAGTGGGACAACATCACATAATACCTCATCCTTGAAGGGTTGGATGTCGTATGATAATCAAAACTGTTGGCTAACACAAAGATATCGTCCTTGCTGAAGCCACCCAATGTTGTATGGTTGCGGGTGTGGTGTTGTCGACAATCCCAACTGTTTGAAGACCTTTGCTGAGATGAGGACAATAAAATACAGTGGGGTCCCCTTCACCCACATCTTTGAATGACAAAGGCACTCCACCTCTTCAGGATCTATTGGTTCTTCTGGTTGAATTGTTGTAGTCGCGACAATAGCAGTGGGGTATGCGTCAATGATCTGTCCTTTACTAGTATTTTCAGAACCATATTCGGAATCAGGGTTTGGCTCCTTGTATTTGATATCCGCCACCAATGATTGTTTTGAGAGACAGTCATCGGTGTTGTGCCAGGGGATTTTGGGGAAATCACACAATTTTCTGGTGTCCTTCTTTGTCTTCCTATGACCCTTCTTTTTTTGTGTCTTGGACTAGTTTTTGGGAGATTGTTTGGTAGGGCCATCTTTGTCATACTTTGGTTGTTGCGGATTTGAAGACCTGAATTTCCATTTGTTCTGGAGCTTAAATTTCCGCTCAATTTTAACAACATATCGATAAGCAACACCGAGTGATGAGATGTCCAAAAATTCCATTTCAGTCTGGATGTATCTGTGGAGAGCCCCACGGTATTTCAGAACCAAATGTCTCTCGGAGTCTTTCATACCCAGCTTGGTGTGAAAGGTATGGAATGTATTGGTGAACTCCAGAACTACTTGGCCCCTCTCTTGCTGCAGTGTGGTCCATCTCATGTACTAGTCCTCATAGTTTCGAACAGGGTAATATTGTTCCTTTACCGCATCCACAAAAAAATCCCAAGTGGGATCGGCCCCCTATATTCCAGACTCCTCTGTGGAACTTTGCTCCCAGTAAGTTTCCAACCAATGTTTGACATGAGGGAGAGCTTTAAGGAGTGCGAAAGTGATATTTTCTTTGACGAAACAATTGTGAACAGAGAAATAATCTTCTAGTAGAGTTAACCATTTTTCTAGGGCTTCTTCATCTATCTGTCCTTCAAATACAAGAATATCAAAATTAACTTGTACCTTAAAAGGTGAGGTGCCTCCAAAGTGGTCGCCTGATGAAGATGTACCTGATTCTATCGACAGACATTTAAGGATGTGGGAAAAATTCTCCATTATTTCGTCCCTCTGTCGCGTGAGAGATTGCACAAGCAATAGATTGATAGGATCGTCTGCTCCATCCTTTTTGTTTACTTCTTCCATTGAGGGTTTCTTGGGTGTGCGAGAGCGATTGAATTCAAGAGAAAAAATCTCGAGACCCAACTTTATATACTTGGACCTCGTCGGGGACATGCACTGAAAAATTGATTAAGAGCATCCTACTCTGATACCACTGATACGGATTATTTTCAGCACGAAATGAGAGCGGAGATATAATAAAGAAATGCACAGAGATATTGCGTATATCCAATAATATAATAGAAATATATCATAGATGCAACCATAAACCCAGAGATACAGTAATACATGATTTATATTAATGAAATAAATGTACAGAGACTGTAAAAATACAGAGTGAAAGACTCGCTAGAATGGTGGCAACTTATCTCTGAGAAGAGATGTGACGGCTACTCACATTCGCAAGAAGATGATTGCAGTGAGGCCCTGAAATCATTTTTACAATAAACAGGAATTCCAAAAACCCTAGACATCAAAAAAAACTAACCCTAGGAGATGAAGTGCCGAAAAGTCATGTGGGCCCCGTTTGGGTAAGTTAGTACTTCAACTTCCGAGGATCGTAACTTTTGCATACGATCTTCGTTTTAGGTGTATGATAGCTCGTTGGAAAGGTATCATCGAGGATATTCATTTTTGGGGCTCAACCATGCTTTTGGCTATCATTGAAAACATCGATCTCTAAAAACATTCATTTAGGGCCTCAAAATGGCCCCAAAAGTTAAAACCTGCTAAAAATAGTAAATTGCCAAAATTGCCAGAAAATTGTTTTGAGCCAGTCGAAAAAGGTGGGTGGCCACTGATATCCACCTGGATCAATCCTCCCACCTAACCTTAGTAAAAAATTAAATTTAAAGTGATCATTAGTAACACCATTCTCATTATTATTTAATGATATTAACCTGTTTGTTTTAGTGATTATGTAATCATATTAATATCTTTTCTTAATGACTAAGTGACATCTTTTATCATGTAAGGAAGTTAATGGTTGAAATCACAACCTTTCATTTAATGTGAGGAAGTTTATGGTTTAAATCACAACCTTTCATTTATTGTGGAGGAGAAGAATGATAACTCACCTATGCTTCTGCAACAAAAGAATAAATACTACCATTGCATATTGAATGGAACGGAAGTTGCAACAGACTATACTATTGGATTTCCAAGTGGCAATATAACAAAGTAGAAACAAGGTAAAATGAGAAAATATAAAACATATTACTACCATTTCATATCGAATAACATGGAGGCAACAACAGAGGAGAATTTGAAAAGAGTAGAGTTGGCTAGGGATTTATAGAGGAAGAGGGTTTTATAAATCAATAAGAAGAATGATAACTCACCTCTGCAACAAAAGAATAAACATTACTAACATTGTGTATTGAATGCCATAGAGGTGGAAACAGAGAAGAAATTGAAAATAGAAGAGCAGAGAAGAAATTGAAAAGAGAAGAGTTGGTTAGAATGTCAGTAAGAGATAAAGGAGCGTTGTGGATTTATAGAGGAAGACGATTTAAAAAAAAAATTATTCTGGGGGAGAAAAATGATAACTCACCTATCTCTGCAACAAATGAGTACTCTTCCTATACAAAGTCTGTCTATCTCAAACCAGTGCTCCTACTCCTGCAATGAAATTTGAGGAATAATTAAATAGCAACAACATAATACCTACAATACCTTACCATAGTAGAAACAACAAAAGGACAACCATACCTCTTCCTCCTTTGCCTTGGCTATTAGTGGAAGCTATGTAATACAACTTTAACCCTAAACCAAACACCATAGATGGTGAATAGAAACCTTGTTGTAATTATTGCTAAGAGCCAGCTTCTTCCCTAGCCATTAGCAAAGACCGCCTCTAACACAACCACTAAGGATGCCACCATCACAACCATAACCTCATAAGCCACCACCACTACCACCACCCAAGCCGCCGCCACTGTGGAAGCCAGACCCTGCTCCAAAGCCAACAACAACTACCATACCTTTGCTTATCATCATATACGATTCTTCATTGAAGATGCATTCGTTGTCTATAGATCCATTTTAACATCTGCATCAGAACACCCAACAAATTCAAACAACAATAATTCAATGCAAAATTTAATGTCAACTTCAAGAAACCTGCAACTTCTTCCCCATCTCTCTAAAAAAATGAGAATCAGAGAAGATAATACAGAGAATGTGAAATTGGAAAGCATGAATGATCAGAGCGCAATTCATTAAAGGAAAAGAGCTAAGCTAAATAAGCTTCAGCGAATCAAGAAAATCAAGAAACAATCGTACATCTAGCTAGGAAAGTTGTCAGTGTACAGTCATATACTGTTGAGATTACAGATATAATTAACACTCCCTCTTAAATTCAATAGTTACAAACATCATCACTGATAATGCCCAAGTGTTGTCTCTGAAAATAAAAAATGGACTTTCCTAGTGGCTTTGTAAAAATATATGTGAGTTGATATCATGAGCCACAAAATTGAAGTGTGATGTCACCATTATTGACTAGCTTGTGTATGAAGTGAAAATGAGTGTCAATATGTTTGTTTTTCTTTTGAAACACATGGATTTTGGATAAAACAATTCCTGAGGTGTTGTCACAAAAGATAGGAGTTGGCTCATTTTTTGTATATGACATATCATTCAATATTCTTCTCAGCCACACAACTTGAAAGGAATCTGAAGTAGCAACGACATACTCTTACTCTGTAGAAGATATTGATACAATGAGATGCTTCTTTGATGCCCAATAAATGAGGTTCATGCCCAGGTGAAAAGCATGTCCTGAGGTGCTTTTCCGGTCATCTAGGTTGCCTGAAAAATCACTTTCTGTGTAACCAGAGAGATGATTATCATCAGATTCAATGTATGATAAGCCAAAATTGAGAGTGCCTACAACATATCTCAGAATCCTTTCCGTTCATCGAGGCTGCCTGAAAAATCACTTTCTGTGTAACCAAAGAGATGATTATCATCAGACTCAATGTATGATAAGCCAAAATTGAGAGTGTCGATGATTATCTCAGAGTCCTTTCCGCCATCTTCCAGTGAGAATCTTTGGGGGATTCCATGAACCTAGAAACAAGGTCGGTCGCATACATAAGATCAGGCCTAGTTGTTGTAAGATACAACAAACTTCCTACTAAACTTTTGTACAAGGTAGAATCCACTCTAGAGCCTTCATCTTGCTTGCTCAATTTTGTGCCTAGGGGTATAAGAGTTTATGCTAGATTGTAGTATTCCATGCAGAATATTTTGATGATGTCTGCTGCATACTTTTGCTGACAAACAAGAATTTCTTTGGTTGATTGATCAACCTCAATCGCCAAAAAATATTTCATTATGCCAAGATCTGTCATCTCAAACTCAGATTGCATGGCATGTTTAAAACTGGTTAACTCAATATTTCCAGTATATATCATGTCATCAACATATAAACATACAATCACACTCAACACTCTCCACCAAGACTACCTCCAAGGCCACCATCATCACGATCACGACCTCCAATACCAGGATATCACGTTGTTTCTCCTTCATGCCTCGAGCGGGGAATCATCCCCACGACTGATTTTTGAAGCATGATGGCTTTGTCGTTGATTTTGGGTTAGCATTAATAGTAGGCCAGTCTTAGTAGGAAGCTTATGTCTTAACAAGAATTAAAACGTTTCCAAACACATATAAGAAAGCGTCCCAATCAAGACTCAAGAGATGCCTATCTTTTTAACCTTATCCCAATGTACCAAGGTATCATTGAAAATTTTCTTCGAACTAGTGCATAACGTTAAAAGCTTGGATCCGCAGCGCGCAAGAAAAGTGTGCACAAAATACTGCCCGCCATAAGCTTCGTCACTGAATTCTGAGGACTTGTCGCTTAGTTCACAGACTACACGAAATGCTGCGCGCTGTAATATAAAAAGCTTTCAAAGGTGGGTTTGTGGGATTCCAAAAGCAAGGTATATACCATCAACATTTTGCAAAGTT
>ML777783.1:325569-336181 GCA_009831015.1 Picea engelmannii
ATAGTGGTGCAGGTCGTTGGAGGGGCAGTCGTGGGAGATTTGGTTACTGTTGCAGGTGATAGACCTTGTATTTTTCCATTTTAAAATAACAATGGAGTCGGCAAGGGTGGAACCATGGGGACTTGTGAGTGTTGCTTCATTTAATCATTGATATGTAGGATGATTGATTATAATCATTTTCAAAAAATTAGATGAGCTTAAATGGCAAGTTGCAACCACCCACTGACTTTTCCTTGACAAGCGTCGAAAGGGACAATAATGCATCATCATAAACGACAGGAAGGAGTTGGATATGTTTGTTGGATGTTATGGTAGTATTGAATATTTTTCAGATTTTAAAATAAGCAATTGTATTTGTTTCATGAATGTTTGTGGAGGGGTTGTAAAGTTGAAAGGAACAAAGGGTAAAATTACGAAATTATGGATGCTAAATTCTGAAATTGTGTTATCCTTTATCCTTGACCTTATTGATTGGGGTCGTTGATTATATATTTGTAAGCCGTTGATTATATATTTATAATATATGTTAATATATTTTGTTGATTATATATTTGTAATATATGATAATATATTTTGTTCATAAGAATAATATATTTTAAGCATTCTTGTTTTGAGCATGCTTAAAATCGCTTCTGCCATACGCTTATTCTCTCACGAGGTTGTGTGTGGCATGATTACCCTCGCGCTGGTCAGTCATGATGGCTCTACGGATAGGTGGTTCACCTCCCCATCCCCCATCAAGCCATCAACCTATCGGCCTGCAAGGCATTAATTTCAGGGCTAGCAAGCCGCTTTTGGTTCTCCGGGCCAGTGGAGTCCAAATACGGTATTTAATTCTTGGTGGAAGTTAACACCCCTTTTTCCAGGTGCCCTCCACCACCATCGTGGTCTCTTTTCTGCACATCCCCTCTCGGCAGTTCTGCAATAAATTAAAACTGTTATTTACATTCATTGTCCTCTTCATGCAGGTCCATTTACATCACATATTCATACTTATGAGTTTTTCCATAGTCCTTGGCCAGTTCAGTTATATTTACAATCTGGGGGAAACAAGGTATTACACAAGGAAAGGGAGGTTGAGGAGATTTGTTACCAGTTGAGTTGGGCATGCTATTCAACACTTAAAATGGAGACTCCATCATATATGGCAGCCATGTCACATGAGGGAGTGAAATGCACTCATTATTTGAGGGGGGAGCCTCTTGCGACGATCTTGCATGAGGAAAATTTAGAGTTGCAGATGTTGGAGAGGTATGACGTAGAGAGTTTTGATTATGCTCTTGTTTTTAATTGTGGGAATCATGAGTCATTTATTTTGTAGAACCCACTAAAGGCTCAAGGATTAGCTACGAAGGATATAGTTGAGCACATTCCTTGTGGACCATCTCGTAAGGAAGTATATGAATCCATGGATTGGGTGTACATGTATATCACATTTATGAGAATTCTTCGGGATACAGGATCTGATGACATCAATAGAGTGGTGGATACAATAGTGCCTCTAGGACACAGGATGGTACTGGACAATTCAGTGATCATAGGAAGTGTGTAGGGGAATTCTTTAGCACATGGTAGTGTACAATGGATTTATTGGGTGGTTCCTCGAGAGAGACCTCCTGACGGAGTCCTTGAGAATGCCATTAAGTGGAGGTTTCTGAGGATTGGTGAGTGGATTATCGATCCTCGGGGAGAAGTATACCCCTTGATGATCAAAATTTATATGACATATCACCAGATGAGGGATAGGGATTAGGATAGTCATAGGTATGCTTCAAGATTTTATTATTATTTATTGGTCATTCCCTTAGGGTTGAACTATGCACTAGTCACTTTCCAGTATTGCAGGAAATGACATAGGCATCTATGGTTGTTATTTGATGCCCTCGTTATATACAACAAGACATGGGAGGTTCACCTGAGTTAGTTGGATGAGACAAGTGGAATTGTGGCCATGATAGAGGTTTTTCATGTGATTAGTGCGTAGAGTGCATCAGAGGAGATCCAAAGTCTTTTGGATCGGTTCACAAAGATTTCAGCAGTAATTGGGAGAGGTGGACTTCCAATCTAGAGGTGGTATCCTTGTTGGATTTTTATATGAGATGATGTGTGTGATCAATCAATTATTATAGTGATGAATGTGTCATATATAAAGAACATATGGTGACCATCCATGAAAGGATGTGTCCCTTGGATAATAAATAACTACTTATTTATTATATATATATATTTATACCTTATATTATAAATATATTATATTAATGATATTATTTAATAATTAATAATTACTAATCTGGGAGAATGTATTCCTGATGTTTTCCAAACATCAACACTCCCTCTCAATGAAGGACACATTTTGCATCATTCCAATCTTGTCTCTAAAGTATACAAAATTCACCCTAGACTCATGACACCCATCTATCAGTCCTAGGAGATGCCTTTCTCCCACAGGAACTGAGGGGAAAATCCCTTTGCAGCTCTCCCTCTAAGCCAATTGACTCTCTCCAAGATCAGGATCACTCTAGGTATGCATGTCATAACATCTAGCATCTCGAATCTTTATCATTCCTAGTCAAATCAACATGACTAAGGAAAAATACCACACCACGAACATTCACCACAGGTACACCCCTATGAGTGAATGTCAACCTGATACTATCTGACACATGGAAATCATCTCAATAACTTCGATTCCATATGACTCCTTGTCTGGATCAAGGAAGGACTATGTCTGGGCCCATTTACCAAAGGTATACTCTTGCGATAAATGTATCTTATCTCCATTAGTTTGCAACCCAATATAGGAGAAGGTTTTCTCGATGCTTATTAGGGCCATTCACCATAGGTACACCACTTTGGGTGAATGTCTTCCCAATGTTGAAACATCAACATTCCCTCTTAGCTAGGGAGGTATATTTCCATGATGTCTTCCTCTATTAGTCCATTGACTAATATGCAATCAACTAGTAGCACACATCTACTACCAAGAACTCTGGTAGTCTCCATGAAAATCAAATAGTATCACACAACTACTACAATGTCATCTAATGGAACACAATTGTTGCCAAATCATAGTATTATACAACTATTGTCTAGTGGTACACAACCTCCGTAGTAACACACAACCTCTGTTCAGTGACACACGACCACCGTAGTAGCACACAAATAATTTCCAATGACAAAAAGTCACCACCAATGGTACAAAACCACTGTAGTAGCACACAACTATTGTCCAATCACACATAGTCATTGTTGGTGGTACACAACCAACATAGTAGCACATAGCTATTTTCCAGTGACACACAGTCACTGTGAATGGTAAACAACCACCGTAGTAGCACACAACTACTGTCGAATGAAACACAATCACTACGAGTGGTACACAACCATCGCAGTAGCACAAAAATATTGTCCAGTGACACAGAGTCACCATGGGAGTGGTCATGGAATTGCATTCCATAAGCCCAAATATTTGAAGGATCGTGATAACATACTTACCTTGACCAAGGAAGATCTCACCTAGATTATGCATACTTCTAATCCAAAAAAATAATGTATTAAGCCAAGATCCTTTATTTTGAACTCAGGGGTTAATTCCCTTTTACACTTGAAGTACAAATTTGGATCAACATCATTTTTGGAGAAACCAAGACTCATTAGATATCCATCAATCTATGAATACCAATCTCGAGGTGCCTGCTTGAGTCCATACAAAGCCTTGTTTAGTCTTCAAACATGGGACTCCCTACCATGTACTTCAAATCCCTAAGGTTGTTTTTATCTACACTTCCTACTCAATCACACCATTGAGGAACACAATATTTACATCCATCTTGTGTAATCTCCAATCCATGACTATTGCAATGGAAATAATGGTCCTGGTAGAAGTGTACCTAGAGACTCGAGCAAACTTCTCCCCATATTCCACTCCTTCTTTCTGGGGGAACCTGCTTTCCATGAACCTCACTTTGTACTTTTCGATGTTGACGTCTACTTCATGTTTGATCTTCTAAAGCCACTTGGAAGTCACCACTGACTTCCCCTCAAGTCTATGAGCAATGTATATTCCATTGGTCTCTATCACTCTTAGCAATAATCGATGTTCTCTCAACACCATAATTGTGCCTCCTCACTGACCTCTCTTGATAACCTTTCGACTTTCCAAAGCACACAACATCATGGTAATCAATGCCACATTAACACTTTGATACAAGCTTCATGCAATCTTGACTATAAATGATTTTGTCACTACTTCTCATGTCCAAATTGATCACTCCTCACTAAATAAACGTGTTGATATAGAACACCAACAACGCCCATTAAAACTATTAAATAATCTTTTGAAAATAAGTATAAACTCCCACTGGTATGGTGCTTAACCAAGCCCAACCTACAAGCCCAAATGTTTTTTCAACTACAACAATTATTGTGCTTGGATTCGTCATCCTCCCCATTTCCTTAATAACTATTAAAGCAGGAAGATTTGTTCGGGTATTTTGTACTGATGAGATTTCCTCCACCAAAAAAAATCTCTAGGTTCCAAATTCAAATTGTACTCTAGAGAGAGAAATGGATGTTTGTGCACCCAATTGCACGTAAATAATTAACAATTAACAATTATTAATAATTAATAATTAATTTGGGAGAATGTCTTCTCGATGTTGTCCAAACATCAACAATCTTGGCATTCATGGAGTGATAAAATTCCCTAGATGATGAGTATGATCGATAGGGTCATTGTTGAGCTTTGTTCTATATGTCCATGTAGATTTTCCCACACGATACCCAAGATTGAGTCTATATGTGGGTTGCAAAACTTTGACCTCAATAAGATGCTTTGGTGAGACATGATCTAGGATGGTGAGTTCAACACTTTCATGGATTTCAGATTGGGGGTCTAGGAGAGGAGAGTGTAGTATGAGCATGGTGAACAAATGGTCATGGTCAGAGGGGTGCAACATCAACATGACAACTCCTCTTAGAGATTAGCTTGGGACCCTGGGGCTACAATTTTTGAAAACATGGAAGCTAACATAGATGGGATAGCCAAATTTCATGTTTTAGAGTGTACTATGAGGATTCTTAGGATTGGTTTCTTGGGGGAGTGGTCTCTTGAGGAGTTGGCCAAGTTTATGCAGCTTATGATTGCTTGGATTGTTAGGGGAAGTTATATGGACTATTGTGTTAGTACCTTGCATATCAGTGATACAAGTAGAGAGTGATCCACATCATACAAGTCAGTTTGGGACCCTCGTTACTTTAGTACTTACATGTATAGGTTCGCATGGAGAGAATTTGCAAATGATGTGTTGGGAGATGTGGAGGAGTGTATGACTTGGAAGTAGAGTAGTTTTTGGCACACCCATCTAGCAAGGTTGATGCAGTCCTTGCCCATTTTCTAGAAAGAGTGGGAGCTGGGCATGTTGATAGATTGCATCACAGGTTTACCGAGGGTGCACTGGGAAGATGGTATGTATGCAATGACTAACTAGTTCACACACTTCCTGATGGTTTCTTAAGAGTATGGGATAACATAGGTGATAGAACTATCTAGTGGAGAGGGGTTTAGAGTCCATGAGCAACCTGGTGTCATTGTCAGTGATCGAGACAAACTTCCTTTTACGATATTCGATATCGAGTATGGAAGTGGATTTGTAGGTCATGAATACACCTGGATTCCTATGTCGACTACTAGTCATGGAAGTAGGGTCATTCCTTACAGGGATTTCAACATGGAGTTCTAGGAGAGGAGGATGCAGAGTGGGAACGACGGTCAAAAAGTTATGATCAGATTGGAACAACGTCAGCATGGTTGATCCTTTCTAAGATTAGATTGGGACTCAGGGATTTCTGTATTATACAGTCCAACAGCTAACACAGAGATGAGAGCCATTTTTTTATTTCATGAGATTAGTTTCCTAGTAGATCAATTGTTTGGGGTGTTGGGAGAGTTTTTGCAGGAACAAGTTTATCTTCTTCTCAGCAGTATTCAGGAGGGCTCGTATGTTCATACCTTACAAGACCATGTATTGAATGGAGGATTCTTCACATATTCCAAGGTGGTTTGAGATCCTCATATCATTTTTAGTTTCAATATGGTTGAGTCGATGGAGCGTCATTTTGTGATGGAATTGATAGAGGACAAAAAATCTTTGGGAAGGGAGGACTATAATGTCCCAAATTTTGGATTCCCCTACTTTTTATTCGGAGGAGACCTTATGTCAACTTGACCAAAAGGGTAAAATGAGGTTAAAATGAGTTCGAATGATTTTCCACATTATTTTGTACATATTCACGCCTCAAATCAAGACTCATCATATGATCGTGGTTGGGCTAGTGTCTAAAATGATACCTAGTAACTCCATCAATACCTGCAAAAAGGGAATGAGACGATGTTCCACTCACCCACCTGGCACCCACAAAAAGTAAAGAAGGGAATGCCCCACTCAAGAAAAAAGAATAGTAAGAAGTTAAACGTAAAGTAGGTGAACGGAATAAAAAACCTAACCTCATTAAAAACCTAAATTTATAACTCCATGAATGGGATGGCATCAAAGAAGGGGAACACCCCATTCAACTGTGGTTAAAAATTCTAAGCATAGTAAAAATTTAAATCCAATGTGGACCACTGGAATAAAATACCTAACCTTAGTAAAAAATTAAATTTAAAGTGATCATTAGTAACATCATTCTCATTATTATTTAATGATATTAATCTCTTTTTTTTAGTGATTATGTAATCATATTAATATATTTTTTTAATGACTAAGTGAAATATTTTATCATGTAAGGAAGTTAATGGTTGAAATCACAACCTTTCATTTATTGTGAGGAAGTTTATGGTTTAAATCACAACCTTTCATTTATTGTAGAGGAGAAGAATGATAACTCACCTCTCCTTCTACAGCAAAAGAATAAATACTACCATTGCATATTGAATGGAACGGAGGCTGCAACAAACTATACTATTGGATTTCCAAGTGGTAATATAACAAAGTAGAAACAAGGTAAAATGAGAAAATATAAAACATATTACTACCATTTCATATTGAATAACATGGAGGCAACAACATAGGAGAATTTGAAAAGAGTAGAGTTGGCTGGGGATTTATAGAGGAAGAGGGATTTCTAAATCAATAAGAAGAATGATAACTCACCTCTGCAACAAAAGAATAGATATTACTAACATTGTGTATTGAATGCCATGGAGGTGGCAACAGAGAAGAAATTGAAAAGAGAAGAGCACAGAAGAAATTGAAAAGAGAAGAGTTGGCTAGAATGCCAGTAAGAGATAAAGCAACGTTGTGGATTTATAGAGGAAGATGATTTAAAAGAAACAATATTCTGGGGGAGAAAAATGATAACTGACCTGTCTCTGCAACAAATGAGTACTCTTCCTATACAAAGTCTGTCTATCTCAAACCAATGCTCCTATTCCTGCAATGCAATTCGAAGTCTGTCTATCTCAAACCAATGCTCCTACTCCTGCAATGAATTTTGAGGAATAATTAAATAGAAACAACATAATATCTACAATACCTTATCGTAGTAGAAACAACAAAAGGATAATCATACCTCTTCCTCCTTTGCCTTGGCCGTCAGTGGAAGCTATGTAATACATCCTTAACCCTAGACCGAACACTAGTACAGATGGTGAATAGAAACCTTGTCGTAATTATTACTAAGAGATAGCTTCTTCCCTAGCCATTAGCAAAGACTGCCTCTGACGCAACCACTAAGGATGCCACCATCACAACCATAACCTCATAAGCCACCACCACTACCACCACCCAAGCCGCCGCCACCGTGGAAGCCAGACCCTGCTCCAAAGCCAACAACAACTCCCATACCTTTGCTTATCATCATATACGATTATTCATTGAAGACGCATTCGCTGTCTATAGATCCATGTTAACATCTGCATCAGAACAACCAACAAATTCAGACAACAATAATTCAACACAAAATTTAACGTCAATTTCAAGAAACCCGCAACTTCTTCCCCATCTCTCTAAAAAAATGAGAATCAGAGAAGATAATACAGAGAATATGAAATTAGAAAGCATGAATGATCAGAGTGCAATTCATTAAAGGAAAAGAGCTAAGCTAAATAAGCTTTAGCGAATCGAGAACATCAAGAAACAATCATACAACTAGCGAGGAAAGCTGCTAGTTTACAGTCACATACTATTGAGGTTACAGAAATAATTAACACTCCCTCTTAAACTCAACAGTTACAAACATCAGCACTGATAATGCCCAAGTGTTGTCTCTGAAAATAAAAAAACGGACTTTCCTAGTGGCTTTGTAAAAATATCTGTGAGTTGATCTGGTGAGCCACAAAATTGAAGTGTGATGTCACCATTATTGACTAGCTCATGTTTGAAGTGAAAATGAGTGTCAATATGCTTGTTTTTCTTTTGAAACATGGCTTTTGGATAAAGCAATTCCTGAGGTGTTGTCACAAAATATAGGAGTTGGCTCATTTTTTGTATATCATTCAATATTCTTCTTAGCCACACATCATGACAAGAAGCTAAAGTAGCAACAACATAATCTTCCTTTGCAAAAGATATTGATACAATGAGATGCTTCTTTGATGCCCAAGAAATGAGGTTCGTGCCCAGGTGAAAAGTATGTCCAGAGGTGCTTTTCCGGTCATCTAGGTTGCATGAAAAATCACTTTCTGTGTAACCAGAGAGATGATTATCATTAGACTCAATGTATGATAAGCCAAAATTCAGAGTGCCTACAACATATCTCAGAATCCTTTCCACCATCTTCTAGTGAGAATCTTTGGGGGATTCCATGAACCTGGAAACAAGGTCGGCCACATACATAATATCAGGCCTAGTTGTTGTAAGATACAACAAACTTCCTACTAAACTTTTGTACAAGGTAGAATCCACTGTGGGGCCTTCATCTTGCTTGCTCAATTTTGTGCCTAGGGGTGTAAGAGCTTCTGTTGGATTGTAGTATTCCATGCGGAATATTTTGATGATGTCTGCTGCATACTTTTGTTGACAAACAAAAATTCCTTTGGTTGATTGATCAACCTCAATCGCCAAAAAATATTTCATTATGCCAAGATCTGCCATCTCAAACTTAGATTGCATGGCATGTTTAAAACTGGTTAACTCAATATTTCCAGTATATATCATGTCATCAACATATAAACATACAATCACACTCAACACTCTCCACCAAGACCACCTCCAAGGCCACCATCATCATGACCACGACCTCCAATACCAGGACATCACGTTGTTTCTCCTCCATGCCTCGAGCGGGGAATCATCCCCACGACTAATTTTTGAAGCATTGCGGCTTTGTTGATGATTTATGGCTGCCCTAACAGCTGCCCACCAACTGCCTTATGATGACGACACATCGTTGGCTGATGCATTTTCGCAGCTACCATCAGATCTTGACAACTGGTCTCACCTTGAAGAAACTAGCTAAAGAATTACATTTAATTTGTTGATTTAATTTCTAAAATCTTAATTTGGCATACGGTTTGATTGAGATTATATGAATGGATTTAGGTTTAAATTAGGTTAGTTGTTACTATAAATTTTGAGTTAGCATTAATAGTAGGCAAATCTTAGTAGGAAGCTTATGTCTTAGCAAGAAATAAAACATTTACAAACACATATAAGAAAGGGTCTCAATCAAGACGCACTCAAGAGATGCCTATCTTTTTAACCTTATCCCAATGGACCAAGGTCTCATTGAAAATTTTCTTAGAACCAGTGCATAGCGGTAAAAACTTGGATCCGCGGCGCGCAAGAAAAGTGTGCACAATGTAGTGACCAAATACTGCCCGCCACAAGCTTCGTCACTGAACTCTGAGGACTTGTCGCTTAGTTCACAGACTACACGAAATTCTGCGCGCTGTAAAATAAAAAGCTTTCAAAGCTGGGTTTGTGGGATTCCAAAAGCAAGGTATATACCATCAACATTTTGGAAAGTTTCTTCTTCTGTGTGTTTCGTTTTTGTTTTGTTGACCACAGTTTTACGCCACTTTTCGGAAAGGTTCTGCTTCTCTGCGTTTCATTTTTGTTTTCTTGACTATAGTTTTACGCCAGGTCCAAAGGGATTGCATTCCTGAAAACAAGTCAAAAACTTAGTTGTTGATTGTCACTTCATTAAGCAATGGTTGAACTCGAATCTTTGAACAATGGCTGAAGAGTTAATAACCGTGGGGTGCTAAATCATTTGCGCCATTTGAAATTTGAGAATTAGTGGTTACAAGCAGGATAGGAATTTGAAAATAGATTTACATCGTCAAATTTAAACAAAACTGTTAACGATATTCAGCATTTTACTTAAGATCTGGATTTTTGACAGTATCCACTCCTTCTTTCAAGTCCTGCCTTCGAGATTAACGATAGGTTTCGAGTCTCGAAAATCCAGTTATAATTGCTTTTCTGCTGTTGGAACTGTTTCTTTACTCGATTTTGTTCCGACAATTTTCCATTAATCTTGTTGGAAGGCTAATATTTTTTCGTTCACTGTCATTAGTTTATTAAGGTTTCGTTCACATATTTTTTCACGAGTTTAAGCCACTCAAAGCATTGCACAAGCGGTTTTAACATTTTAACCTTATGAATTC
>ML777783.1:340376-420741 GCA_009831015.1 Picea engelmannii
GAAGGAGTTGGATATGTTTGTTGGATGTTATGGTAGTATTGAATATTTTTCAGATTTTAAAATAAGCAATTGTATTTGTTTCATGAATGTTTGTGGAGGGGTTGTAAAGTTGAAAGGAACAAAGGGTAAAATTACGAAATTATGGATGCTAAATTCTGAAATTGTGTTATCCTTTATCCTTGACCTTATTGATTGGGGTCGTTGATTATATATTTGTAAGCCGTTGATTATATATTTGTAATATATGTTAATATATTTTGTTGATTATATATTTGTAATATATGATAATATATTTTGTTCATAAGAATAAAATATTTTAAGCATTCTTGTTTTGAGCATGCATATATTGTTATTTTGTGTCTAAATGTCATGTAATTAATTGCATTGCTCAAAACAATGCAATTACATGATAACAATATACAAATTTTCCTTTTAAAAGTGATAAAGAATATACACATATCTTGAAGATACACATATCTTCCTTTTTCTTGGAGCTAGACATATTCACTATCTTTCATTTTTGCATAATGTTTAAAGGAGAATAATGATGCCTTTTAAATTCTTGCTATAGATGTGGTGTGTGACAATGTCATGAAGGTCAATCTTTGAGTTTTAATGTTCCACAAATTATGTTTAATGGTGGGTGGGATTCTCAAAATGCAAGGTATTATTATGTCTTTCGATAAGGAGTCATGGATTCACCAGTTCAATATTTAGAAAACCTTTCTAATATGTTCTCCTCTCATCATCTCTACATCGAGATCAATGTTAATTATCTAGTAAGGTAAATGCATCCCCCCAACAACCTCCTTAAATATAATCAAATATGATGGAAGAACTAGGTGAATCATCTGTTTGGTTCTGACGTTCACAACATGAATATAACTAGTTGAATCATGTGCTTGTTTCCCAAGTTCAAGGAATGAATATAACCAAATATGATGGAAGAACCAATTGAATCACGTATTTGGTACCCATGTTCAAGGAACAAGTTTGAGTCGCTAATTTATAGATTATTGATCCGGATAATTTTTGGCACGAAATGAGAGCAAAGATATAATAAAGAAATGTACAGCGATATCTCAGATATCCAATAATATAACATAAATATATCAGAGATGTAACCATAAACAAAAAGGTAAAGTATTACACAATTTCTATTAATTAGTGAAATGTACAATACTATAGAAATACAGAGTGAAAGACTTGCTAGAATGGTGGTAGCTTATCTTTGAAAAGAGATGTGATGGATACTCACATTCACAAGAAGATGATTTTACAATGAGGCTCCAAAATCCTTTTTTATCATAAATAAAATCCAAAACCCTAACCTGGAAGATGAAAAGCCAACAGTTTTGTGGACCATGTTTTGGGTAGTTTGGTGTATCAACTTCTCGGGGGCGTAACTTTGGCATACTATCTTTGTTTGGGGTTCACGATAGCTCGTTTGAAAGGTATTGTCTAGTAGATTCATTTTCGGGGATAAATGAGAGCCTTCAACTATAATTGAGGTGCTCTATCCCCAAAAAAATCATTTGGTGCCTCAAAATGGCACATGAAGTTTAGGAACCAAAAAACTGCTAAAACTAGTAAGTTACCATAAGACTTTTTTGAACCAATTGGAATAGGTGGGTGGCCATCAATATCAACTTGGATCAATCCCCCATCCTTAGGAAGAAATGGTATCCATTGCGCTGAGTTTCTAGGGGAGAGGGGAAAGTGATTGTTGAATATGAATCTTGGTGAGTTGCTTGCTTTACTAGAGACATTGCGCTTCTTGGTTTGTGGAAGGTTGTCATGAACCTGTTGCTGGCGGGGTTGAATCTATTCAACCAGTCGGGCTACATGAGGTGACTTTTTGCAGAATGAATCTTTGCACTTTACTGCAATATTGTCGACCAACTTCTATTGGATAGACGGTTTTTAGACCGAGGTTGTAGTGGTCACAGTGTCCTTATGTTTTCCCTTTGAACAGATTGTGAAGAAACTAAATTTTGTAGAATGAGATACTACGTTGTGGCACTATTTAGGTCGGACAATAGTTGTAACTACCTCTGGCATCTTGTAGAGATGACCCCCCAGAGTAACAATGATACTACGGGGTCCAAACTCAGAGATAACATGTCACTTCCACATATATGGTTGGCCCAAGAGAGAATCACATACATCTAGTGGAGAGAAATCACATAATACCTCATCCTTGAAGGGTTGGATGTTGTATGACAATAGACACTACATGCTAACACAAAGATCACATCTGTGGAAAAACCACCTGATGTTGTATGGATGTGGCTGTGGTGTTGTCAACAATCTCAACTATTTGAAGACCTTTGTTGAGATGAGGTTCTTAGGGATTCCAACAATAAAATGTAGTGGGATCCCCTTCACCCACATATGTGAATGAAAAAGGCACTCCCCCTCCTCAGGATCTATTGGTTTTTCTGGTTGAATTGTTGAGGTCGTGACAGTAGCAGTGCGGTCTGCGTTGATGATATGTATTATGCCAGTATTTTCTGAATCAGATTCTGAATCAAGGTTCAACTCCTTGTCTTTGATCTTGGCTACCAATGATTTTTTTGAGTGAAATTTATCAGTGTTGTGCCAAGGGATTTTCTGGAAATCACACCACTTTCCAATGTCTTTCTTCATCTTCCCATGACTCTTATTTTCTTGTGGCTTGGACTGATTTTCGAGAGGCTATTTGTAACAACATCAGGTGGCTTTGCATCCCTCACGAAGCCACTCGATGGTGTATGGTTGTGGGTGTGGTGTTGTCAAAAATCCAAACTGTTTGATGACCTCTGTTGAGATGAGGTTATTTTAGTTTTGGCTATCAACAATAAAATGTAGCGGGATCCCCTTCACCCACATCTATGAATGAAAAATGCGCTCCCCTCCTCATGATCTGTTGGTTCTTCTGGTTGAATTGTTGTGGTTGTGATAGTAAAAGTGGGGCCTTTGTTTATGATCTGTTTTATGCCAGTATTTCTGAATCAGATTCTGAAAAAGGGTTCAACTACTTTCCTTTTATCTTCACTACCAACGATTGTTTTGAGCAACATTCATCATTGTTGTGCCAAGGGATTTTGTGGAAATCACACCACTTTCTAGTTTCTTTCTTTTTCTTCATGTGACCCTTCTTTTCTCATGTCTTGGAATGGTTTTCAGGAGGTTGTTTGTTAGGGATGTATTTATCATACTTTGGTTGTTGCAGATTTGCATAACCAAACTCCTGTTTGTTCTGGTACCTAAATTTCTACTCAATTTTGACAGCATATTGATAGGAAAATCCCATCGATGAGATTTCTAGAAACTCCATTTCAGTTTTGATGTATCTGTGTAGAGGCCCACAGTCTTTCATAACCAAAATTCACTTAGAATATTTGATACCCAACTTGGTGCGCAAGGTATGGAAGGTATAGGTGAACTTTGGCGCTGCTTCGCCCCTCTCTTGACACAACATGGTCCATCTCGTGTACTGGTCGTCATAGTTACCATCAGGGTAATATTTTTCCTTGACCACATCCACAAAAAAATACCAAGTGGGTTCGATCCCATATATTCCAGACTCCTCTATGGAACTTTTCTCCCAGTAAGTTTTCCACTAGTGTTTGACATGGGGGAGATCCTTAACGAGTGTGAAGGTGATCTTTCCCCTGTCGAAAAAATTGTGAATAGAGAAATAAACTTCTAGCATATTTAACCATTTTTCTAGGGCATCTGCATCTATCTTTCCTTCAACTACAGGAATATGAAAATTAACTTGTACCTTAAAAGGTGAGATTGTACCTTAAAAGGAGAGCTTGTGAGAGCTTGTTCAAGAAACATATTAATAGAACTGTCTTCTCTGGCATTTTTCTTTTTTTCCGCCATGGAGGGTTTCTTGGGCATGTGAGAGAAATTTTCCTCAAGAGAGACAAGCTTGAGACCCAAATTTATATACTTAGACCTCGTCGGGGACATGCACTGGAAAAATAGATCAAGAGCAACCTTCTCTGATACCACTAATCCAGATTATTTTCAACACAAAATGAGAGTGAAGATATAATAAATAAATGTATAGAGATATCTTAGATATCCAATAATATAAAAGAAACATATCATATATGCAACCATAAACATAGAGGTACAATAATACACAATTTCTATTAGTAAGCGAAATGTACAAAACTATAGAAATATAGAGTGAAAGACTCGCTAGAATGGTGGCAAATTATCTTTGAGAAGAGATCTGATGGCTACTCACATTCACAAGAAGATGATTTTACAATGAGGCTCCAAAGGCATTTTCATCATAAAGAAAATCCAAAACCTGTTGAGATTCAACAAGAAGATCCTAGTGAAAATTATGCACCTACACTAGGATGGAGCCTCGGGCTATTTTTAGGTGGAAGTCTATTTTTAGATGATGAACAAATTATATTTATAGATGATGTCTATTTATAGATGGTGAGAGAATTCTATTTATAGATGTATGTCGACTATTATCATCCCTTAATAATATTTGGACAATAAATATTTGTCTCTTCTGAATGAGCACTTGGAAATAGTTAACTGAAGTAGAAAATCAAATAGCTATAGGAAATTTGAGTTCAAAGGTTCATTGGTGGGACATGCAAGTCGAATTAGTTGTAACTGAGTGATTCAAAGTTGTAACAGATTTATATTTGTAGTTATGTGAGTTGTGAACTAGTTTAACTCAATTAAGTGAGTTAAGATTAGTTGTACTAGTTGTAACTGAACTTACACTAGTGAGAGATCAGTGAATTCATTATTAATTAATTCACAATCAGTGATCTCACAAGGAACTGAAGATTTACCACTATTAACTACATGCATGTCAGATCCAGTGGAGACTCAATTGAGATAACAAGTGAAAGGGACAATTTGAATATCAATTGTGACATTAGTGAGTGCATTCATTCAACTAGAAATAGTGGATGTGCCCATGAGGATTGCACAGCCTAGGAAAGAGGAATTCATTCATTGCATGAGTTTCCATCAGCAGGGATTGCGAAGAGGAGGGAGGTTGTCTAGAGGTAGTATTGGCACATGCATTTGTCAATTTTTGTATGACAGTGTGAGACGATTGTATATAGTACTGAGAGATCTTGGATTATATTTTTTTATGACATTGTTTCATGATACATGATATATACATAATATATGATAGTGGGGGGATTTTAGCTTTATGCTTTCCCTGTAAAACATATGTGTTATGTGTGATTGATGTTTCTTCTTGATATTGCAATTGACGATTGTGTTTTAAATTCCATTGAATATTAGTAGAAGCGATTTTGTATTTAATAGTGGCATATAATTATTAGATCAGGAGAATCCAGGCAATATATAATTTGTATTAAAATTTCTACATGGTATCAGAGTGCAGAAGATTGCAGAAGCCGAGTTTGTGATTGGATAGAATTTGAATTTGCAGAAAGACTTTATCAGTGCTACAACTAATTCAAGATCAAAATGGATTTCAATGGCTTGAGGTTAAAGTATGCACTCGAGGGAATCACAAACTACATTTCTTGGAAGGATAGGATGGAGGTAGTACTCGAAGACAATGGCTTGAATGAATTCATTGAAAAAGATGTTCCTAAGCCAGATGTTGTAGACGCTGCAAATCTTGATGCATGGCAAAAGAAAGTGGCAAAGGCGAGAAGGATCCTGTTGGAAGGAGTACAAGACCACATTGTCTCAAGCCACCATGGGAAATTTACACCATACGCAATGTGGAATACTTTGACGAATCTATTCCAAAATAACAATGACCATAGGAAATTGGCGCTCAAGGAAAAAACTCAGGAAGATCAAGATGGAGAAGGGTGACTCCATTCCAAAATATTTCATGAAGTTTGTCCAATGTCGATATGAGATGGGGAGTGTGGTAATAATAGTCATTGATGATGATTTGTTGAGCTTGTCTCTCCTAGGACTTCCCAATAGTTGGCACAATTATCAAGACTCTAACAATGGAAGGGAAAAATTTCCAGATTGGGAACGACTATGGTCAGATCTAGTGCATAAGGAGTTTAGGAAAAACAACAGATATGGCTCTTCATCAAAGCATGATGATGAAGATGATTGTTCTTTGGATTCCAAGGAAAGGAAAGGGAAGGGGAAGAAATTCCATTCAAAATCCGAGTCTAAAGGAAAGAAGATGGATTTGTCCAAAGTGAAGTGTTTTCACTGTCATGAACATGGGCATCTCACCACTAATTGTTCACAGAAGAACAAGAACAAGAAGGTTGTTGGAGCTGCAGTTGGTGAATCCCTTGTCTCACAGTTTGAACTTGACTTCTCCTTGATTTCATTCATGGCGTAAAGTGCATTGGGATCGGTGTGGTATTTGTATAGTGGTGTTTCCTTCCACATGATGGGAGATAAGGAAATTTTCAGTGACTTGGAGGAGAGAGATCTCAAAATTCATATAGAGATGGGAAATTATGGACGATATAGTGCAACTGGCATTGGTACCATTACCTTTCAGAGGGAGTCAGGTAAACCATTTCAATTGAAATATGTTATGCATGTTCCAGGTCTGAAGAAAAACTTGGTCTTAGTCACAATGTTGGAGGATAGAGGCTATGATGTTGTTTTCAATGATGGAAAATCCTTTGTGCAACATACAACAATGGCTCAAGTCAAGAAAACAGGGATTCAAGTTAAGAATCTCTACAAGATGGAGGTATATGGTTGTGCTTCCATGATGGGCAAGAAAGAAAAAGTTGTGAGGCGGGATGAAGGCGAATTATGGCACAGGCGATTGGGCCATGTTCATCATGGAGCCTTGAAAATCATGTAGCAAATATCTACTAGAATTCCAACAGAAACACTTGCTCAGGTAGATCAGTGCAAGGGTTACACCATGGGGAAGTATGTAAAGTCCACCTTTCATGAAAAGGAGAATCGTGCTTCAGTGATCATGGAGAGAATTCACATAGACGTGTGTGGACCATTCTCGGTTGATTCAATAGAAAAAAAAAGTATTATGTTATTTTTGTGGATGACTTTTCTCGTAAATGTTGGATCTTCTTCATGAAAAAGGAGGATCAAACATTCTCAAAGTTCTTTGAGTTTAAAGAATTGCTGGAGAAATATTCGGGGAAGTAAGTCAAGGCTCTGAGGAACGATAATGATGGAGAATACATATCTAACGAATTCAAAGACTTACGCAGCAAAGAAGGAATTTGAAGAGAATTCATAGTGCCTCATAACCCACAACAAAATGGGGTCGCGGAGAGGAATAACAGAATGATCGTGGGTAATGTTGCATGATCAGGGCCTACCAATTCATTTATGGGCGAAAGCATGAAACACTGTGGTTTATGTGAAAAACCATTGTCCTCATAGAGTAATTGGCATGAGTACACATGAAGAAGTTTTCATAGGTAAGAAACCTGATGTTTCTCATTTTAAGATTTTTGGCTCATTTGTTTATGTTCATGTGACCATGAATGCAAGGAAGAATATGGAGCCAACTGCTGAATTTGGGATATTTGTGGGGTACACAGAAACACTCCATAATTATAGTGTGTATTTTCCTAACAGTAATATGATTGTTATGCAACGGGATATAAAATTCAATGAGGGGAAAGCCATGTGGTTGTCGCTTGAGAGGGAGCTAGACTTGCATGCAGAGGAGGAACTGTTGGTTCCCAAAGATGAGTTTGAATATGTGGACCAACCACATGAGGAGGTTCATGGACTGGATAAATCCACTCTTGCAAATCCATCCATCAAAAATGGCAGAAATCACACCATGGAAGATAATAGATTGAGACTAGATGTTGCATAGAATGTAGGAGACCCTACTTCATAATGCAGACAGAGACAATCTCTTGATCGATTTACTAGATACATGGCTCTCATGAGAAAATATATTGTGACTGAACCATCTTCCTTTCAGAAAGCAGTGCAGGATCCCACTTGGGTTGATGCAATGATGGAGGATTATGACTCCATTGTCAAAAATAGTGCATGGGGAATTGTCCCAAGACCGGTTGACAAATCAGTGGTAGGTTCGAGATGGATCTAGAATGGTAAGATTTTAATCAGTTATCTTTATGTTGATGATTTAATACTATATGGTGATGAGTAGTTGATACACTCATGCAAGGAGGACCTTGCAAAGGAGTTCGAGATGAAGGATATGGGCCTCCTTCATTATTTCCTTGGATTGGAAATATGGCAACGAGATGGTGAAATTTTTGTGTCTCAAGGAAAGTATGCAAGGGAGATATTGGGTAAGTTTCACATAGAGGGCTACAAACCCATGGATACTCCTCTTCCAAGAAACTGGAGAAAAGAGGATGCTACTTCTGGAGAGGTAGTGGATGCTACTTTCTATCAATAGTTAGTGGGTTGGCTAATGTATCTAGTGAACACGAGACCATACATTTTATATGTGATTAACTAGCTGAGTCAAGCGATGGTTAAGCCTACCAAGCTATTTTGGAAGGAGAGTAAGCATGTCCTGAGATACCTAAGGGGTACATCTAAGTATGGCTTATGGTACAGACAGATGGATGAGGTGAAGTTGCATGGATTCACAGATGAAGATTGGGTGCTCAACCCAACAGACAGAAAGAGCACATCAGGGGGGATCTTTAGTATCAGATCTTCAGTTGTTTCTTGGTACAAGAGGAAACAAAGATCCCTAGCACTCAGTTTAGCGGAAGATGAATACATGGCAGTGAGTCAAGCTGTATGTGAGGCTATCTGGATGAGAAAGATCTTGGTTGGTTTGTTTGGTTCTCATTTAGATCCGACAGTGATTCATTTTGATAATTAGAGTTGCATTAAAATATCGATTAATCTTGTGTTTCATAATAGATCTAAGCATATATACATCTGGTATCATCATATTAGATATTGTGTGTAGAGGAAGATCATTTTGCTTCAGTACATTCCTATGGAAGATCAGGATGTAGACATTCTGACGAAGGCACTCACCAGCAGAAAATTCGAATACCATTGAGACAAGATCGGGGTGAAGGATAATCCCTTTCTTGTTGAGAGGGAGTGTTGAGATTCAACAAGAAGATCCTAGTGAAAATTATGCACCTACACTTGGATGGAGCCTCGGTATATTTTTATGTGGAAGTCTACTTTTAGATGATGAGAAAATTCTATTTATAGATGATGGCTATTTATATATGGTGCGTGAATTCTATTTATACATGTATGTCGACTATTATTATCCCTTAATAATAGTTGGACAATAAATATTAGTCTATTCTCAATGAGCACTTGGAAATAGTTAACTGAAGTGGAAAATGAGTTAGCTATAGGAAATTTGAGTTCAAAGGTTGACTAGCGGGACATGCAAGTCGAATTAGTTGTAACTGAGTGATTCGAAGTTGTAACATAGTTATATGTGTAGTTATGTGAGTTGTGAAGTAGTTTAACTCAGTTAAGTGAGTTAATCTTAGTTGTAGTAGTTGTAACTAAACTTACACTAGTGAGATATTAGTGAATTAATTGTTAATTAATTCACAATCAATGATCTCACATGCAATTGAAGGTTTACCACTGTTAACATCCATGTAGTTCCAGTGGAGACCCAATTGAGATAACAAGTGCAAGGGACCATTTGACTATCAATTGTGACATTAGTGAGTGCACTCATGCAAGAAAACGCATAGTGGATGTGCCCATAAGGATTGTGTAGCCTAGGAAAGAGGAATTCATTCATTGTAGGGATTTCCATCAGTTGGGATTGCGCAAAGGAGGCAAGCTGTCTGGAGGCAGTAAATTGGCACAAGCATTTGTCAATTTTTGTATGACAGTGTGAGACGATTGTTTATTGTACTGAGAGTTGTTGGATTAGAGTTTTGTATGATATTGTTTATTGATCCATGATATATACATAATATATGATAGCGGGGTTTTTACCTTTATGCTTTCCCGGTAAAACATTTGTGTTATGTGTGATTGATCTTTCTTCTTGATATTGCAATTGGCGATTGTGTTTTAAATTCCACAAGAATATTAGTAGAAGTGATTATGTATTTAATAGTGGCATATAATTGTTAGATCAGGAGAATCCAGGAAATACATAATTTGTATTAAAATTTCTACAAAACCCTAACCATGGAAAATGAAAAGACAACATTTTTGTAGACCCCATTTTAGGTAGTTTGGTGTATCAACTTGTCGGGGGCGTAACTTTAGCATACGATCTCTATCTGGGCGCACAATAGCTTGTTGGAAATGTATCGTCGATAAGATTCATTTTGAGGGCTCAATGAGAGCCATTGGCCATAATTTAGGTGCTCGATCCCGAAAAAACTTCATTTAGGATCTCAAAATGGCCCTGGAAGTTTAGGAACCAAAAAATTGCTAAAAATAGTAAGATGCCAGAAGATCGTTTTGAGCTAGTTGGAATACGTGGGTGGCCACCGATATCCATATGGATCAATTATGGATTTGAAATTATTTTTTCTTTGTTAACTTATATATATATATTATGGCTTTAAAATTATTATTTCTTTGTTAACATATATTTGTTCTTTGATTCAATATTTCTTGGTGATATAATCGGAATAAATACACGATTTCCAATTTCCAAAGAAATTTTTTTAGTATTTAGTGAGGAGACTTGAAAATACAATCAAGAAAGGATAATATGCATAGTTTCCGGTATTATATACCCATGAAATTATTCCATTGGCAATAAGATTACTTGGGTATCCATGGCCACCCTCGATAGGAAATTTGATGTATTGTTATGTCTTCTTCAACTCACATATTTTCTTGGATCTTCGAAGAATGTTCATGTCTTTGTATGAATTCCTTTCTATTTTGTTTCTTCCAATGCATGAGATTTTATTGGTGTAGCTAAGCCCTACAATTTTGTATGTGTTAGTGAATTATATCACTGTCTAAGAAACTAGGATAACAAATAATTAGATTGTATTAAATTAAATGATTATGAATCAAAGCATGGAACCTATCCTTATGATTTAGATTAATTTGTTATAGATCATTCAACATGAGACCTTTCCTAGTGGTTTAGATTAAATCATTAGAAATAAAAGTGTAGAGCCTCCCCCTATTGTTTAGATTGCATTGATTGTATGTGAAGGACCAAAAAAATTTACAATCACTTATAAAACCTTCTTCATTGCATGTAGAGTTTTGTTGCTTCCACCATTGTATTCTTTCTCTTGACTTGAAATTCAAGGTGTCTCGCTACACCACCCAATCCTCCATCAAAACCATTAAATAACAAGAAATAGGAATGCATAATAATGAAGTCCTTTCCTATGTTGAAAGGGAACTAAGTAGAGAAACAAATGTATCCACTAAAATTAGTATGAATAATGATATAACATTATGTTGAAAGGTGTTTGTTTGCAATATGGTTTATGTTTATGAATAGTGGATGACACAATCCAAGTAGGAATGCCTTTGTGAGTTAAAGCTAAAATATGGCATATACACATGGATATTCGTTAATAAATACGATGAGTAGTATGCAATCACCTAATTCAAGAATGAACAAGTGCAAAGAAAGGTAGATCTAGTGGTAGAAGAATTTGAAAAGGTTTATTTGGAAGGAAACTACTGATGATGTTTTTATCTCAAAGGGAGGGAGGGAATATTTAGTTCGATGAAATAAAAGGTTGAAGGCATGGGTGAGAGAATAATTATGTGTTTAAAAACGTAGTTCAATTTGAGTTTATGCTTCAAAAATGTAGCAGTTGAAGAGAATAGATAGTACCAAGTGATCCGGATTATTTTCGGCATGAAATGAGAGCGGAGATATAATAAAGAAATGCACAAAGATATCCTGTATATCCAATATTATAACAGAAACATATCATAGATGCAACCATAAGCATAGAGATATAGTAATACATGATTTCTATTAATGAAAGAAATGTATAGAGACTGTAAACATACAGAGTGAAAGAATCACTAGGATGGTGGCAACTTATCTCTGAGAAGAGATGTGACGGCTACTCGCATTCGCAAGAAGATGATTACAATGAGGCTTTGAAGGCCTTTTTACAATAAAAAAGAATGTCAAAATCCCTATACATCTAAAAAACCTAACCCTAGGAGATGAAGCACCAAAATTCATGTGGGCCCCGTTTGGGTAAGTTAGTACATCATCTTCCCACGATCGTAACTTTTGCATACGATCTTCGTTTTAGGCATATGATAGCTCGTTGGAAAGGTATCATAAAGGAGATTAATTTTGTGGGCTCAATAATTCCTTTGGCTATCATTGAGAACATTTATCTCGAAAAAACTTCATTTAGGCCCTCAAAATGGCCTCGGAAGTTAAAACCTACTAAAAATAGTAAATTGCCAAAATTGCCAAAAAACTGTTTTGAGGCAGTCAAAAAAGGTGGGTGGCCACCAATATCCACCTAGATCAATCCTCCCTCCTTAGGAAGCAATGGTCTCCATTAAATTGAGTTCTCGGGGGAGAGGAAAAAGCATTTGTTGGATCTGCATCTTAGTGAGCTGCTTGTATTGCTGGAGACATCATGTTGCTTAGTTTGTGGAAGTCTGTCATAAACCTGTTGAAGCCAAGGCTATTGAACAAGTCGAGATACATGAGAGGAAGGTGTGCAAAAGTAATCTTTGTTCTTTGCTACAACCTTTTTGACCTACTTTTGCTGGATAGAAGGTGCAGGGGTTGAGGTTGTAGTGGTTGCAGTGTCCTTATGTTCCCCTTTTGAACAGATTGTGAAGAAGCTGAATTTTGCACTATGAGATACTACCTTGCGACACTTTTTAGGTGGAACAATAGTTGGAACTACCTCTAGTATTCTATAGAGATGACCCCCCAAAGTAACAATGACACTACAGGGTCGAGAGTCATAAACAACATGGCGTCTCCACATATATGGTTAGCCTAAGAGAACATCACAGACATCCAATGGGACAACATCACATAATACCTCATCCTTGATGGGTTGGATGCCGTATGAAAATCGAAACTGTTGGCTGACACAAAGATATTGTCTTTGTCGAAGCCACCTGATGTTGTATGGTTGCGGGTGTGGTGTTGTCGACAATCCCAACTGTTTGAAGACCTCTGCTGAGATGAGTTTTTTATGGCTTCCGCTATCAACAATAAAATACAGCGGGGTCCCCTTCACCCACATATGTGAATGAAAAAGGCGCTCCACCTCTTCAGGATCTGTTGGCTCTTCTGTTTGAATTGTTGGGTCAATGATATGTCCTTTACCAGTATTTTCAGAACCCGATTCTGAATCAGGGTTCGGCTCCTTGTATTGGATATCGACTACTAATGATTGTTTTGAGCGACAGTCATCGGTGTTGTGCCAGGGAATTTTGGGGAAATCACACCATTTTCTGGTGTCCTTCTTTGTCTTCCCGTGACCCTTCTTTTTCTGTGTCTTGGACTGGTTTTCGGGAGACTGTTTGTTAGGGTCATCTTTGTCATATTTTGGTTGTTGCGGATTTGAAGACCTAAATTTCCATTTGTTCTGGTGCTTAAATTTTTTCTCAATTTTAACAGCATATCGATAAGCAACACCGAGAGATGAGATGTCCAGAAAATCCATTTCAGTCTGGATGTATCTGTGTAAAGCCCCACGGTATTTAAGAACCAAATGTTTCTCGGAGTCTTTGATACCCAGCTTGGTGTGCAACGTACGGAATGTATTGGTGAACTCCGGAATTGCTTGGACCCTCTCTTTCCGCAGTGTGGTCCATCTCATGTACTAGTCCTCATAGTTGCCAACAGGGTAATATTGTTCCTTTACTGCATCCACAAAAAAATCCCAAGTGGGATCGACCCCATATATTCCAGACTCCTCTATGGAACTTTGCTCCCAGTATGTTTCCAACCAATGTTTGACATGAGGGAGAGATTTAAGGAGTGCGAAGGTGATCTTTTCTTTGACGAAAAAATTATGAACAGAGAAATAATCTTCTAGTAGAGTTAACCATTTTTCTAGGGCTTCTTCATCTATCTGTCCTTCAAATACAAAAATATCAAAATTAACTTGTACCTTAAAAGACGAGGTGCCTCCAAAGTGGTCGCTTGATGAATATGTGCCTGATGCTATCGACAGGAATTTAAGGATGTGGGCAAAATTATCCATTATTTTGTCCCTCTGTCGCGTGAGAGCTTGCACAAGCAATAGATTGATAGGATTGTCTGCTCCACGCTTTTTGTTTAATTCTTCCATTGAGGGTTTCTTGGGTGTGCGAGAGAGATTGCATTCAAGAGAGACAAGCTCGAGACCCAACTTGTTATACTCGGACCTCATCGGGGACATGCAATGAAAAAATTATTAAGAGAAGCCTGCTCTGATACCACTGATACAGATTATTTTCGACACAAAATGAGAGCGGAGATATAATAAAGAAATGCATAGAGATATCGCGTATATCCAATAATATAATAGAAATATATCAGAGATGCAACCATAAACCCAGAGATACAGTAATACATGATTTCTATTAATGAAATAAATGTATAGAGACTGTAAAAATATAGAGTGAAAGACTCGCTAGAATGGTGGCAGCTTATCTCTAAGAAGAGATGTGACGGCTACTCACATTCACAAGAAGATGATTACAGTGAGGCCCTGAAAGCCTTTTTACAATAAACAGGAATGCCAAAAACCCTAGACATCAAAAAAACCTAACCCTAGGAGATGAAGTGTCGAAAAGTCATGTGGGCCCCGTTTGGGTAAGTTAGTACTTCAACTTCCGAGGGTCGTAACGTTTGCATACGATCTCTGTTTTAGGCTTATGATAGCTCGTTGGAAAGGTATCATCGAGGATATTCATTTTTGGGGCTCAACCATTCTTTTGGCTATCATCAACAACATCGATCTCGAAAAACCTTCATTTAGGGCCTCAAAATGGCCCTGAAAGTAAAAACCTGCTAAAAATAGTAAATTGCCAAAATTGGCAGAAAATTATTTTGAGCCAGTCGAAAAAGGTGGGTTTCCACTGATATCCACCTAGATCAATCCTCCCGCCTTAGGAAACAATGGTCTACATTGCATTGAGTTCCCTGGGGAGAGGGAAAATAATATGCTAGATCTGCATCTTGGTGAGCTGCTTGTATTGTTGGAGACGTCACGTTGCTTAGTTTGTGGAAGTTTGTCATGAACCTGTTGAAGGCGAGGTTGTTCAAAAAGTCGAGCTACATGAAAGGAAGGTGTGCAAAAGGAATCTTTGTGCCTTGTTGGAACCTTTTTGACCTACTTCTATTGGATAGAAGGTGCAGGGGGTGAGGCTATAGTGGTTGCAGTGTCCTTATGTTCCCCTTTTGAACAGATTGTGAAGAAGCTGAATTTTGCAGTATGAGATACTACCTTGTGACACTTTTTAGGTGGAATAATAGTTGGAACGACCTCTAGTATTCTATAGAGATGACCCCCCAAAGTAACAATGACATTACGGGGTCGAGAATCATAAACAACATAACGTCTCTACATATATGGTTGGCTTAAAAGAACCTCACAGACATCCAGTGGGGCAGCATCACATAAAACCTCATCCTTGAAGGGTTGGATGTCGTATGACAATCGAAACTGTTGGTTGACACGAAGATCTCATCCTTGCTAAAGCCACCCGATGTTGTATGGTTGCGGGTGTGGTGTTGTCGACAATCCCAATTGCTTGATGATCTCTGCTGAGATGAGGTTTTTCTGGCTTCCTCTATCAACAATAAAATGCATAAGAGTCCCTTTCACCCACATCTGTGAATGAAAAGGGCACTCCCCCTCTTCAGGATATGTTGGTTCTTCTAGTTGAATTGTTGCAGTCACGATAATAACAATGGGGTCTGCGTCAATGATATGTCCTTTACGAGTATTTTCTAAATCAGATTATGAATTAGGGTTTAGCTCCTTGTATTTTATCTCGGCCACCAATGACTATTTTGAGTGACACTCATTGGTGTTGTGTCAGGATCTTTTGTGGAAATCACACCATTTTTCGATGTCCTTCTTTGTCTTTCCATGACCTTCTTTTCCTACGTCATGGACTATTTTCTGGGAGACTGTTTGTTAGGGTCGTCTTTTCCCTACTTTGGTTGTTGGGGATTTGTAGACTCAAATTCTTGTTTGTTCTGGAGCTTAAATTTTTTCTCAATTTTAACAACATATCGATAAGCATCACTGAGTGATGAAATGTCTAGAAAATCCATTTCAATCTGGATGTATCTGTGTAGAGCCCCACGGTATTTAAGAACCAAATGTCGCTTGGAGTCTTTGATACTCAACTTGGTGCGCAAGGTATGGAAGGTATTCATGAACTCTAGAACTGCTTGGCCCCTTTCTTTCCATAGTGTGGTCCATCTCATGTACTGGTCCTCATAGTTTCCAACAGGGTAATATTGTTCCTTTACCGCATCCACAAAAAATCCCCAAGTGGGATGAACCCCATATATTCCAGACTCCTCTGTGGAACGTTTCCCCCAGTAAGTTTCCGACCAATGTTTGACATGAGGGAGATCTTTAAGGAGTGCGAAGGTGATCTTTTATTTGTTGGAAAAATTGGGAACAGAGAAATAACCGTCTAGCATAGTTAGCCATTTTTGTAGGGCTTCTGCATCTATCTTTCCTTAAAATACAGGAATATCAAAATTAACTTGTACCTTGAAAGGAGAGGTGCCTCCAAAGTTTATACTTGATGAAGATGTGTCTGATGCTATTGGCAGGGGTTTAAGGATGTGGGAAAAATTCTCCATCATTTCATCCCTTTGTCGTGTGAGAGATTTCTCAAACAACAGATTGATAGGATCATCTGATCTATGGTTTTTCTTTTCTTCTGCCATTGAGGATTTCTTGGGTGTGCGAGAGCGATTGTCTTAAAGAGAGACAAGCTCGAGACCCAAATTTCTATACTCAGACTTCGTCAGGGACATGCACTGAAAAAATGATTAAGAGCAGCCTACTCTGATACCACTGATCCAGATTATTTTCGACATGAAATGAGAGTGGAGATATAATAAGGGAATGCACACAAATATCGCGTATATCCAATAATATAATACAAATATATCAGACATGCAACCATAAACAAAGAGATACATTAATACACGATTTCTATTAATGAAAGAAATGTACAGAGACTATAAATATACAGAGTGAAAGACTCGCTAGAATGGTGGCAGCTTATCTTTGAGAAGAGATGTGACGGCTACTCGCATTCGCAAGAAGATGATTACAGTGAGGCTCTGAAGGCCTTTTTACAATAAACATGAATGCTAAAAACCTTAGACATCCAAAAAACGTGATCCTAGGAGATGAAGCGTCAAAAGTCATGTGGGCCCCGTTTGGGTAAGTTAGTACATCAACTTCCCGAGGTCGTAACTTTTGCATACGATCTCCATTTTAGATGTATGATAGCTCGTTGGAAAGGTATCGTCGAGGAGATTAATTTTGGGAGAAAAATCATGCCTTCGGCTATAATTTAGAACCTATATATTGAAAATCCTTCATTTAGGGTCTCAAAATTACCCCGAAAGTTAAAACCTGCTAAAAATAGTAAATTACCAAAATTGCCAGAAAATAGTTTTGAGCCAGTCAGAAAAGGTGGGTGGCCACTAATTTCCACCTGGATCAATCCTCCCTCCTTAGGAACAAATGGTTTCCATTGTGTTGAGTTCCCGGGGGAGAGGGAAAAGCATTTGCTGGATCTGCATCTTGGTGAGTTGCTTGTATTATTGGAGACGTCATTCTGCTTAGTTTGTGGAAGTCTGTTATGAACCTGTTGAAGTTGAGTCTATTAAACAAGTCGAGCTACATGAAAGGAAGGTGTGAAGAAGGAATCTTTGTTCTTTGTTGCAACCTTTTCGACCTGCTTCGATTGTCTAGAAGGTGCAAGGGGAAAGGTTGTAATGGTTGAAGTGTCCTTATGTTCCCCTTTTGAACAGATTGTGAAGAAGCTGAATTTTGCAGTATGAGATACTACCTTGCAAAACATTTTCGGTGCAACAATAGCTGGAAATACCTCTGGTATTCTGTAGAGATGACCCCCCAACGTAACAATGACACTACGGGGTGTAGACTCATAAACAACATGGCGTCTCCACATATATGGTTGGCCCAAGAGAACATCACAGACATCCAGTGGGGAAACATCACATAATACCTCATCCTTGAAGGGTTGGATGTCGTATGACAATCAACATTGTTGGCTGATACAAAGATCTCGTCCTTGCCGAAGCCACTCGATGTATGGCTATAGGTGTGGTGTTGTCGACAATCCCAACTGTTTGACGACCTCTGCTAAGATGAGGTTTTTTTGGCTTCTTCTATCAACAATAAAATGCAGCAAGGTCGCCTTCACCCACATCTGTGAATGAAAAAGGTGGTCCCCCTCTTTAGGATTTGTTGGTTCTTCCGGTTGAATTGTTGCAGTCACGACAATATTAGTGGGGTATGCGTCAATGATCTGTCCTTTAAAAGTATTTTCAGAATCATATTATGAATGAGGGTTCAGCTCCTTGTATTTGATCTCGGCCACCAATGACCGTTTTGGGCGACATTCATTGGTTTTGTGCCAGGGGATTTTCTTAATATCACACCATTTTCTGGTGTCCTTGTTTGTCTTCCTGTGACCCTTCTTTTCCTATGTCTTGGACTGGTTTTCGGGAGACTATTTGTTAGGGATGTCTTTGTCATACGTTGGTTGTTGTGGATTTGCAGACCCAAATTCTCGTTTGTTCTGGTGCTTAAATTTCTGCTCAATTTTAACAACATATCGATAAGCAACACCAAGTGCTGAGATGTCCAGAAAATCCATTTCAGTTTGGATGTATCTATGTAGAGCCCCATGGTATTTTAGAACAAAATTCCGCTCAGAGTCTTTGATACCCAGCTTGGTGCACAAGGTATGGAAGGTATTGGTGAACTCCAAAATGGCTTGGTCCCTCTCTTGTCGCAGTGTGGTCCATCTCATGTACTGGTCCTCATAGTTGCCAACAGGGTAATATTGTTCCTTTACCGCATCGACAAAAAAATCCCAAGTGGGATCGACCCCATATATTCCATACTCCTTTGTGGAACTTTTCTCCCAATAAGTTTCCCACCAATGTTTGACATGAGGGAGAGATTTAAGGAGTGGGAAGGTGATCTTTTCTTTGTCGGAAAAATTGTGAAGAGAGAAATAACCTTCTAGCGGAGTTGACCATTTTTCTAGGGCTTATGCATCTATCTGTCCTTCAAATACAGGAATATCAAAATTAAATTATACCTTGAAAGGTGAGGTGCCTCCAAAGTGGTCTCTTGATAAAGATGCACCTGATGCTATCAAAAGGAATTTAAGGATGTGGGAAAAATTCTCCATCATTTCGTTCCTCCATCGCGTGAGAGCTTGCTCAAGCAACAGATTGATAGGATCGTCTGCTTCGTCGTTTTTATTTTCTTATGCCATTCAGGGTTTCTTGGTTGTGTGAGAGAAATTGTATTCAAGAGAGAAAATCTCGAGACCCAACTTCCTATACTCGGACCTCGTCGGGGACATGCACTGAAAAAATGATTAAGAGCAGCCTGCTCTGATACCACTAATCCAGATTATTTTTGGCACGAAATGAGAGAGGAGATATAATAAATCAATGCACAGAGATGTCGCATATATCCAATAATATAAAATAAATATATCAGAGATGCAACCATAAACACAGAGATACAGTGATACATGATTTCTATTAAATAAAGAAATGTACAGAGTGTAAAAATATAGAGTGAAAGACTCGCTAGAATGGTGGCAGCTTATCTCTGAGAAGAGATGTGACGACTACTCGCATTCACTAGAAGATGATTACAATGAGTCTTTGAAGGCTTTTTTACAATAAATAGGAATGCCAAAAACCCTACACATCGAAAAAACCTAAACCTAGGAGATGAAGCACCAAAAGTCATGTGGGCCCCATTTGGGTAAGTTAGTACATCAACTTACCAGGGTCGTAACGTCTGCTTACGATCTATGTTTGAGGCGTATGATAGCTCATTGGAAAGGTATCATTGAGGAGAATCATTTTCTTAGCTCAATCATGACTTTGGATATTACTGAGAACTACGATATTGAAAAAACTTCATTTAGGCCCTCAAAATCGCCTCAAAAGTTAAAACCTGCTAAAAATAGTAAATTGCCAAAATTGCCAGAAAACTGTTTTAAGCCAATCGGAAAAGGTGGTTGGCCACTGATATCCACCTCGATAAATAATACCTCCTTAGGAAGAAATGGTCTCCATTTTTTTGAGTTTCTGGGGGAGAGGGAAAAGCATTTGTTGGATCTACATCTTGGTGAGATGCTTGTATTGTTGGAGACGTCGCGCTTCTTAGTTTGTGGAAGTCTGTCATGAACATGTTGAAGCTAAGGTTGTGCAACAAGTCTAGCTGCATGAGAGGAAGGTGTGCAGAAGGGATCTCTGTTCTTTTCTGCAACCTTGTTGACTTACTTCTGTTGGATAGAAGGTGCAGGGGGCGAGGCTGTAGTGGTTGCAGTGTCCTTATGTTCCCCTTTTGAACAGATTGTGAACAAACTGAATTTTGCAGTATGAGATACTACCTTGCAACACTTTTTAGGTGGAACAATAGTTGGAACTACCTCTGGTATTCTATAGAGATGACCCCCCAAACTAACAATGACACTACGAGGCCAAGACTCATAAACAACATGGCGTCTCCACATATATGGTTGGCCCAAGAGAACATCACAGACATCCAGTGGGGAAACATCACATAATACCTCATCCTTGAAGGGTTGGATGTCGTATGACAATCGACACTATTGGCTAACACGAAGATCTTGTCCTTGTCGAAGTCACCCGATGTTGTATGGTTGCGGGTGTGTTGTTGTCGACAATCCCAACTATGTGATGACCTTCGCTAAGATGAGGTTTCTCTCGCTTCCACTATCAATGATAAAACGCAACAGGGTCACCTTCACCCACATCTGTGAATGAAAAATTGACTCCCCCTCTTCAGGATCTATTTGTTCTTCTGGTTGAATTGTTACGGTCGCAACAATAACAGTGGGGTTTGCATTAATGATCTGTCCTTTACCATTATTTTCAAAATCAGATTCTGAATTAGGGTTAGGCTCCTTGTATTTGATCTCAAACACCAATCACCATTTTGAGCAACATTCATCGGTGTTGCGCCATGGGATTTTGTGTAAATCACACCATTTTTCGGTGTCCTTCTTTGTCTTCACGTGACCATTCTTTTCCTGTGTCTTGGACTAGTTTTTAGGAGACTGTTTCTTAGGTCCATCTTTGTCATACTTTGGTTGTTGCAGACTTGCAGACCCAAATTCTCATTTGTTCTGGTGCTTAAATTTCTTCTCAATTTTAACAACATATCGATAAGAAGCACTGAATGATGAGATGTCCATAAAATCCATTTTCATCTGGATGTATCTGTGTAGAGCCCCAGGGTATTTCAGAACCAAATGTCGCGGAGAGTATTTGATACCCAACTTGGTGCACAAGGTTTGGAAGGTATTTTTGAACTCTGGAACTGCTTGTCCCCTCTCTTGTCGCAGTGTGGTCCATCTCATGTACTGGTCCTCATAGTTGCCAACAACGTAATATTGTTCCTTTACTGCATCCACAAAACAATCCCAAGTGGGATCGACCCCATATATTCCAGACTCCTCTGTGGAACTTTGCTCCCATTAAGTTTCCCACCAAAGTTTGACATGAGGGAGAGATTTAAGGAGTGCGAAGGTGATCTTTTAAATAACCTTTCTAAGTTTCTAAATAACCTTCTAGCAGAGTTAACCATTTTTCTAGGGATTCTACATCTATCTGTCAGCTATCATTTAGAACCTCTATATTGAAAAACCTTCATTTAGGGTCTCAAAATCTCCCCGGAAGTTAAAACCTTCTAAAAATAGTAAATTGCCAAAATTTCCAGAAAACAGTTTTGAGCCAGTCGAAAAAGGTGGCTAGCCACCGATATCCACCTGGATCAATCCTCCCTCCTTAGGAAGCAATGGTCTCCATTGCGTTGAGTTCCTGGGGGAGAGGGAAAAGCATTTGTTGGATCTGCATCTTGGTGAGCTGCTTGTATTGTTGGAGACGTCGTAATTCTTAGTTTGTGGAATTCTATCATGAACCTATTGAAGCTAAGGCTATTCAACAAGTCACACTACATGAGAGGAAGGTGTGCAGAAGGAATCTTTGTGCTTTGCTTCAACCTTTTCAACCTAATTCTGTTGGATAGAAGGTGCAAGGGGCGAGGTTTTAGTGGTTGAAGTGTCCTTATGTTCCCCTTTTGAACAGATTGTGAAGAAGCTGAATTTTGCAGTATGAGATAATTCCTTGCGAAACTTTTTAGGTGGAACAATAGTTGGAAATACCTATGGTATTCTGTAGAGATGACCCCCCAAAGTAACAATGACACTATGGGGTTGAGACTCATAAACAACATGGTGTCTCCACATATATGGTTGGCCCAAGAGAACAACACAGACATCCAGTGGGGCAACATCACATAATACCTCATCCTTGAAGGGTTGGATGTCATATAACAATCAACATTGTTGGCTTATACAAAGATCTCGTCCTTGCCAAAGCCACCCCATGTATGGTTGTAGGTGTGGTGTTGTCGACAATCCCAACTCTTTGATGACCTCTATCAACAATAAAATGCAACAGGGTCCCCTTCACCCACATCTATGAATTAAAAAGGTACTCCCCCTCTTTAGGGTCTGTTTCTTCTTCTGGTTGAATTGTTGTAGTCGCGAAAATAGTAGTGGGGTATGCGTCAATGATCTGTCCTTTAAAAGTATTTTCAGAATCAGATTATGAATCAGGGTTCAGCTCCTTGTATTTGATCTTGGCCACCAATGATTGTTTTGAGTGACATTCATCGGTTTTGTGCCAGGTGCTTTTGTTGAAATCACACCATTTTCTGGTGTCCTTCTTTGTCTTCTCGTGACCCTTCTTTTCCTACGTCTTGGACCGGTTTTCGGGAGACTATTTGTTAGGGCCTTCTTTGTCATACTTTGGTTGTTGCTAATTTGCATACCCAAAGTCCCGTTTGTTCTGGTGCTTAAATTTCTGCTCAATTTTAACAACATATCGATAAGCAGCATGGAGTGATGAGATGTCCAGAAAATCAATTTCAGTCTGGATGTATTTGTCTAGAGCCCCACGGTATTTCAGAACAAAATGTTGCTCAGAGTCTTTGATACCTACCTTGGTGCGCAAGGTATGGAAGGTATTGGTGAACTCCAAAACTGCTTGGCCCCTCTCTTGCCACAGTGTTGTCCATCTCATGTATTGGTCCTCATAGTTGCCAACAAGGTAATATTGTTCCTTTACCGCATCCACAAAAAAATCCCAAGTGGGATCGGCCCCATATATTCTAGATTCCTCTGTGGAACTTTTCTCCCAATAAGTTTCCCACCAATGTTTGACATGAGGGAGAGATTTAAGAAGTGGGAAGGTGATCTTTTCTTTGTCGTAAAAATTGTGAACAAAGAAATAACCTTCTAGCAGAGTTGACCATTTTTCTAGGGCTTATGCATCTATCTGTCCTTCAAATAGAGGAATATCAAAATTAAATTGTACCTTGAAAGGTGAGGTTCCTCCAAAGTGTTCGCTTGATAAAGATGCGCCTGATGCTATTGGCAGGCATTTAAGGATGTGCGAAAAATTCTCCATCATTTCGTCTCTCCGTCGTGTGAGAGCTTCCTCAAGCAACAGATTGATAGGATTGTCTGCTTCGTCATTTTTATTTACTTACGTCATTGACGGTTTCTTGGGTGTGTGAGAGTGATTGTATTCAAGAGATAAAATATCGAGACCCAACTTTCTATAATCGGACCTCGTCAAGGACATGCACTGAAAAAATGATTAAGAGAAGCCTGCTCTGATAGCATTGATCCAGATTATTTTCAGCACAAAATGAGAGCAGAGATATAATAAATCAATGCATAGAGATATCGCGTATATTGAATAATATAAAAGAAATATATCAGAGATGAAACCATAAACACATAGATACAGTGATACATGATTTCTATTAAATTAAGAAATGTACAGAGTGTAAAAATACAGAGTGAAAGACTCGCTAGAATGGTGGCAGCTTATCTTTGAGAAGAGATGTGACAGCTACTCGCATTTGCCAAAAGATGATTACAATGAGGCTCTGAAGGCCTTTTTACAATAAACAAGAATGCCAAAAACCCTAGACATCCAAAAAACCTAAGCCTAGGAGATGAAGCACCAAAAGTCATGTGGGCCCCATTTGGGTAAGTTAGTACATCAAATTACCAGGATCGTAACGTTTGCATATGATCTTCGTTTTAGGTGTATGATAGCTCCTTGGAAAGGTATCATTGAGGAGATTCATTTTCTTAGCTCAATCATGCCTTTGGATATTTTTGAGAACCACGATATCGAAAAACCTTCATTTAGGCCCTCAAAATGGCCCCGAAAGTTAAAACCTGCTAAAAATAGTAAATTGCAAAAATTGCTAGAAAATTGTTTTGAGCTAGTCCAAAAAGGTGGGTGGCCACCGATATCCACCTTGATAAATAATACCTCCTTAGGAAGCAATGGTCTCTATTTCATTGATTTTCCGTAGGAGAGGGAAAAACATTTGCTGGATCTTCATCTTGGTGAGATGCTTGTATTGCTGGAGACGTCGCACTTCTTAGTTTGTGGAAGTATGTCATGAACCTGTTGAAGCCGAGATTGTTCAACAAGTCAAGCTGCATGAGAGGAAGGTGTGCAGAAGGAATCTTTGTTCTTTGCTGCAACCTTTTTGACCTGCTTCTTTTGGATAAAAGGTGTAGCGGGCGAGGCTGTAGTGGTTGCAGTGTCCTTATGTTCCCCTTTTGAATAGATTGTGAAGAAAATGAATTTTGTAGTATGAGATACTACCTTGCGACACTTTTTAGGTGGAACAATAGTTGGAACTACCTCTAGTATTCTATAGAGATGACCCCCCAAAGTAACAATGAAACTATGAGGCCAAGACTCATAAACAACATGGTGTCTACACATATATGGTTGGCCCAAGAGAACATCACAAACATCCAGTGGGGAAACATCACATAATACCTCATCCTTGAAGGGTTGGATGTCGTATGACAATCCACACTGTTGGCTGACATGAAGATCTCGTCCTTGCCGAAGTCACCCGATGTTGTATGGTTGCGGGTTTGGTGTTGTCGACAATCCCAACTATTTGTCGACCTCTGTTGAGATGAGGTTTCTCTCTCTTCCGCTATCAATGATAAAATGCAGTGGGGTCCTCTTCACCCACATCTATGAATGAAAAATGAAACCCCCCTCTTCAGGATCTGTTGGTTCTTCTGGTTGAATTGTTGCGGTCGCAACAGTAGCAGTGGGGTCTGTGTCAATGATCTGTCCTTTACCAGTATTTTCATATTCATATTTTGAATCAGGGTTCGGCTCCTTGTATTTGATCTCGGCCACCAATGCCTATTTTGGGTGACATTCATCGGTGTTGCGCCATGCGCTTTTGTGGAAATCACACCATTTTTTGGTGTCCTTCCTTCTCTTCTCGTGACCATTCTTTTCCTGTGTCTTGGACTAGTTTTTAGGGTTTGTTAGGGTCGTCTTTGTCATACTTTGGTTGTTGTTGATTTGCAGACCCAAATTCCCGTTTGTTCTGGTGCTTAAATTTCTGCTCAATTTTAACAACATATCGATAAGAAGCACCGAGTGATGAGATGTCCTGAAAATCCATTTTCGTCTAGATGTATCTGTGTAGAGCCCCATGGTATTTTAGAACCAAATGTCGCTTGGAGTATTTGATACCTAGCTTGGTGTGCAAGGTTTGGATGGTATTCGTGAACTCTGGAACTGCTTGGCCCCTCTCTTGCCGCAGTGTGGTCCATCTCACGTACTGGTCCTCATAGTTGCCAACAGGGTAATATTGTTCCTTTACTGCATCCACAAAACAATCCCTGGTGGGATCAACCTCATATATTCCAGACTCTGAGGAATTTTGATCCCAGTAAGTTTCCCACCAATGTTTGACATGAGGGAGAAATTTAAGGAGTGCGAAGGTGATCTTTTCTTTGTCGAAAAAATTATGAACATAGAAATAACCTTCTACCAGAGTTAACCATTTTTCTAGGGCTTCTGTATCTATCTGTCAGCTATCATTTTGAACCTCTATCTTGAAAAACCTTCATTTAGGGTCTCAAAATCACCCTGGAAGTTAAAACCTGCTAAAAATAGTAAATTTCCAAAATTGTGAGAAAAGAGTTTTCAGCCAGTCGGAAAAGGTGGGTGGCCACCGATATCCACCTGGATCAATCCTCCCTCCTTAGGAAGCAATGGTCTCCATTGCGTTGAGTTCCTGGGGGAGAGGGAAATGCATTTGTTGGATATGCATCTTGGTGAGCTGCTTGTATTGTTGGAGACGTCGTTCTGCTTAGTTTGTGGAAGTTTGTCATGAGCCTGTTGAAGTTGAGGTTGTTCAACAAGTCACACTACATGAGAGGAAGGTGTGCAGAAGGAATCTTTGTGCTTTGTTGCAACCTTTTCGACCTGCTTATGTTGGATAGAAGGTGCAAGGGGCGAGGTTGTAGTGGTTGAAGTGTCCTTATGTTCCCCTTTTGAGCAGATTGTGAAGAAGCTTAATTTTGCAGTATGAGATACTACCTTGCAAAACTATTTAGGTGGAACAATAGTTGGAAATACTTCTGGTATTCTATAGAGATGACTCCCCAAAGTAACAATGACACTACGGGGTCGAGACTCATAAACAACATGACATCTCCACATATATGGCTGGCCCAAGAGAACATCACAGACATCCGGTGGGGCAACATCAAATAATACCTCATCCTTGAAGGGTTGGATGTCGTATGACAATCAACATTGTTGGATGATACAAAGATCTCATCCTTTCCGAAGCCACCTGATGTATGGTTGTAGGTGTGGTGTTGTTGACAATCCCAACTGTATGACGACCTCTGCTGAGATGAGGTTTTTCTGGCTTCTGCTATCAACAATAAAATGCAGTAGGGTCCCCTTCACCCACATCTGTGAATGAAAAATGTGCTCCCCCTCTTTAGGATCTGTTAGTTCTTCTGGTTGAATTGTTGCAGTCGTGACAATAGTAGTGGGGTATGCGTCAATGATCTGTCCTTTAAAAATATTTTCAGAATTAGATTATGAATCAGGGTTCAGCACCTTGTATTTGATCTCGACCACCAATGATTGTTTTGAGCAACAATCATTGGTTTTGTGCCAGGGGATTTTGTTGAAATCACACCATTTTCCGATGTCCTTCTTTGTCTTCTCGTGACCCCGCTTTTCCTGTGTCTTGGACTGGTTTTCGGGAGACTGTTTGTTAGGGCCGTCTCTTTCATACTTTGGTTGTTGCGGATTTGTAGACCCGAATTCCCATTTGTTCTGGTGCTTAAATTTCTGCTCAATTTTAACAACATATCGATAAGCAGCACGGAGTGATGAGATGTCTAGAAAATCCATTTCAGTCTGGCTGTATTTGCGTAGAGCCCCACAGTATTTCAGAACAAAATGCTGCTCAGAGTCTTTGATACCCAGCTTGGTGTGCAAGGTATGGAAGGTATTGGTGAAATCCAAAACTGCTTGGCCCCTCTCTTGCCGCAGTGTGGTCCATCTCATGTACTGGCCCTCATATTTGCCAACAGGGTAATATTGTTCCTTTACCTCATCCAAAAAAAAAATCCCAAGTGGGATCGACCCCATATATTCTAGACTCCTCTGTGGAAATTTGCTTCCAATAAGTTTCCATCCAATGTTTGACATGAGGGAGAGATTTGAGGAGTGGGAAGGTGATCTTTTCTTGGTTGGAAAAATTGTGAATAGAGAAATAACCTTCTAACAGAGTTGACCATTTTTCTAGGGCTTATGCATCTATCTGTCCTTCAAATATAGGAATATCAAAATTAAATTGTACCTTGAAAGGTGAGGTGCCTCCAAAGTGGTCGCTTGATAAATATGCATCTGATGCTATCGACGGGCATTTAAGGATGTGGGAAAAATTCTCTATCGTTTCGTCCCTTCGTCGCGTGAGAGCTTGCTCAAGCAACAGATTGATAGGATCGTCTGCTTCGTCATTTTTATTTTCTTCCGCCATTGAGGGTTTCTTGGGTGTGTGAGAGCAATTGTATTCAAGAGAGAAAATCTTGAGACCCAACTTGCTATACTCAGACCTCGTCGGGGACATGCACTGAAAAAATGATTAAGGGCAGCCTCCTCTGATACCACTGATCTAGATTATTTTTGGCATGAAATGAGAGCAGAGATATAATAAATAAATGCACAGAGATATAGTGTATATCCAATAATATAAAAGTAATATATCAGAGATGAAACCATAAACACAAGGATACAATGATACACAATTTCTATCAAATAAAGAAATGTACAGAGTGTAAAAATACATTGTGAAAGACTCGCTAGAATGGTGGCAGCTTATCTCTGAGAAGAGATGTGACAGCTACTCGCATTCGCCAGAAGATGATTACAATGAGGCTCTGAAGGAATTTTTACAATAAACAAGCATTCCAAAAACCCTAGACATCGAAAAAACCTAAACCTAGGAGATGAAGCACCAAAAGTCATGTGGTCCCTGTTTGGGTAAGTTAGTACATCAACTTACCAGGGTTGTCACGTTTACATACGATATTCGTTTTAGGCATATGATAGCTCATTGGAAAGGTATCATTGAATAGATTCATTTTCTTATCTCAATCATGCCTTTGGATATTATTGAGAAACGCGATCTTGAAAAACCTTCATTTAGGCCCTCAAAATGGCCCCGAAAGTTAAAACCTGCTAAAAATAGTAAATTGCCAAAATTGCTAGAAAACTGTTTTGAGCCAGTCGAAAAAGGTGGGTGGCCACCGATATCCACCTCGATAAATAATACCTCCTTAGGAATAAATGGTCTCCATTTCATTGAGTTTCCAGGGGAGAGGGAAAATAATTTACTGGATCTGCATCTTGGTGAGATGCTTGTATTGCTGGAGACGTCGCGCTTCTTAGTTTATGTAAGTCTGTCATGAACCTATTGAAGCAGAGGTTGTTCAACAAGTCAAGATGCATCAAAGGAAGGTGTGCATAAGGAATATTTGTTATTTTCTACAACCTTTTTGACCTACTTCTATTGGATAGAAGGTGCAGGGGGCAAGGCTGTAGTGGTTGCATTGTCCTTATGTTCCCCTTTTGAATAGATTGTGAAGAAACTAAATTTTGCAGTATGAGATACTACCTTGTGACACTTTTTAGGTGGAACAATAGTTGGAACTACCTCTGGTATTCTGTAGAGATGACCCCCCAAAGTAACAATGACACTACGAGGCCAAGACTCATAAACAACATGGCATCTCCACATATATGGTTGGCCCAAGAGAACATCACAGACATCCAGTGGGGAAACATCACATAATACCTCATCCTTGAAGGGTTTGATGTCGTATGACAATCGACACTGTTGACTGACATGAATATCTCGTCCTTACCGAAGTCACCCAATGTTGCATGGTTGCGAGTGTGGTGTTGTCGATAATCCCAACTATTTGACGACCTCTGCTAAGATGAGGTTTCTCTCACTTCTGCTATCAATGATAAAATGCAGCGGGGTCCCCTTCACCCACATATGTGAATGAAAAATTCACTCCCCCTCTTCAGGATCTATTGGTTCTTCTGGTTGAATTGTTGTGGTCGCAACAATAACAGTGGGGTTTGCATCAATGATCTGTCCTTTACCAGTATTTTATAATCAGTTTCTGAATTAGGGTTCGTCTCCTTGTATTTTATCTCAGCTACCAATGACTATTTTGAGTGGGATTCATTGGTGTTGTGCCATGGTATTTTGTGGAAATCACACCATTTTCTGGTGTCCTTCTTTTTCTTCCCATGACCATTCTCTTCCTGTGTCTTGGACTGGTTTTAGGAGACTGTTTGTTAGGGCCGTTTTTGTCATACTTTGGTTGTTCCGTATTTGCAGACCCAAATTACCTTTTGTTCCGGTGCTTAAATTTTTGCTCAATTTTAACAACATATTGATAAGAAACACCGAGTGATGAGATGTCTAGAAAATCCATTTTCGTCTGGATGTATCTGTGTAGAGCCCCACGGTATTTCAGAACCAAATGTCGCTCGGAGTCTTTGATACCTATCTTGGTGCTCAAGGTTTGGAAGGTATTTGTGAACTCTGGAACTGCTTGGCCCCTCTCTTGCTGCAGTGTGGTCCATCTCATGTACTGGTCCTCATAGTTGCCAACAATGTAATATTGTTCCTTTATTGCATCCACAAAAACAATCCCAAGTGGGATCAACCCCATATATTCTAGACTCTTGTGTGGAACTTTGCTCCAAGTAAGTTTCCCACCAATGTTTGACATGAGGGATGGATTTAAGGAGTGTGAAGGTGATCTTTTCTTTGTCGGAAAAATTGTGAACATAGAAATAACCTTCTAGTAGAGTTAACCATTTTTATAGGGCTTCTGCATCTATCTGTCCTTCAAATACAAGAATATCAAAATTAACTTGTACCTTGAAAGGCAAAGTGCCTCCAAAGTGGCCGCTTGATTAAGATGCACCTGATGCTATCAGTAGGAGTTTAAGTATGTGGGAAAAATTCTCCATAATTTCATCCCTCTATAGCATCAGAGCTTGCTCAAGCAACAGATTGATAGGATCGTCTGCTCCGTCGTTTTTCTTTTCTTCCGCCATTGAGGGTTTCTTGGGTGTGTGAGAACAATTGTCTTCAAGAGAGACAAGCTTGAGACCCAACTTGCTATACTCATACCTCGTCGGGGACATGCACTGAAAAAACAATTAAGAGAAGCCTGCTATGATATCACTGATCTAGATTATTTTCAGCACGAAATGAGAGCGGAGATGTAATAAAGAAATGTATAGAGATATCGCTTATATCCAATAATATAACATAAATATATCAAAGATGAAACCATAAACACAGGAATACAATGATACATGATTTCTATTAACGAAAGAAATGTACAGAGACTGTAAAAATACAGAGTGAAAGACTCGCTAGAATGGTGGCAGCTTATCTCTGAGAAGAGATGTGATGGCTACTCACATTTGCAAGAAGATGATTACAATGAGGCTTTGAAGACATTTTTACAATAAAAAGGAATTCCAAAAACCCTAGACATCCAAAAAACCTAACCCTAGGAGATGAAGTGCCAAAAGTCATGTGGGCCTCGTTTGGGTAAGTTAGTACATCAACTTCCCAGGGTCGTAACGTATCCATACGATCTTTGTTTTAGGCATATGATAGCTCGTTGGAAAGGTATCATCGAGGATATTCATTTTGAGGGATCAATCATGCCTTTGGCTATAATTGAGAATATAAATCTCAAAAAACCTTCATTTGGGCCCTCAAAATGGCCCCGAAAGTTAAATCCTACTAAAAATAGTAAATTGTCAAAATTGCTAGAAAATTGTTTTGAGCCAGTTGGAAAAGGTGGGTGGCCACTGATATCCACCTAGATAAATCCTCCCTCCTTAGGAAGAAATGGTCTCCATTGAATTGAGTTCCAGGGGGAGAGGGGAAAATACTTTGTTGGATCTACATCTTGGTGAGTTGCTTGTATTGTTGGAGACGTTGCGCTTCTTAGTTTGTGGAAGTCTGTCATGAACCTGTTGAAGTTGAAGTTGTTAAAAAAGTCGAGATACATGAGAGGAAGGTGTGCAAAAAGAATCTTTTTTCTTTGCTGCAACCTTTTCAACCTACTTCTGTTGGATAGAAGGTGCAGGGGGTGAGGCTGTAGTGGTTGCAATGTCCTTATGTTCCCCTTTTGAACAGATTGGGAAGAAGCTGAATTTTGTAGTATGAGATACTACCTTGCGACACTTTTTATGTGGAACAATAGTTTTAACTACCTCTAGCAGGGATGATTTTAAGGATGGAAATTTATTTTAAAATGTATAAACCTTGGTGAATCTTACTAATCCTTCATATGCCAACTGTAAATGTTTGGTGATATTTTTGTAAAAATATTCAAATTTCTAAGGATTTTATATAGTTTTTATAAAATTTTGGCGATTTTTAAGGTAAAATATTTTTATCCTATAGAATTTGGGCGAATCATTTTTAAAATAGAAAATCTCGTTTTTGGAAAAACCATGGAAAATTAGCCCATGAGCGAAACTTACACCCTAAAATCATCCATGACCTCTAATATTCTGTAGAGATGACCCCCCAAAGTAACAATGACACTACGGGGTCGAGACTCATAAACAACATGGCGTCTCCACATATATGGTTGGCCCAAGTGAACATCAAAGACATCTATTGGGGAAACATCACATAATACCTCATCCTTGAAGGGTTGGGTGTTGTATGAAAATTAGAACTGTTGGTTGACACGAAGATCTTGTCCTTGCTGAAGCCACCTGATGTTGTATGGCTGCGGGTGTGGTGTTCTTGACAATCCCAACTGTTTGATGACCTTTGCTGAGATGAGGTTTTTTTGGCTTCCGCTATCAACAATAAAATGCAGCGGGTTCCCCTTCACCCACATATGTAAATGAAAAAGGCACTCCCCCTCTTCAGGATCTGTTGGTTCTTATGACTGAATTTCTATGGTCGCGACAATAGCAGTGGGGTCTGCATCAATGATTTGTCCTTTACCAGTATTTTCATAATCAAATTATGAATCAGGGTTCAGCTCCTTGTATTTGATCTCGGGCACCAATGAATGTTTTGAGCGACATTCATCGGTGTTGTTCTAGGGGCTTCTTTAGAAATAACACCATTTTCCAGTGTCCTTCTTTGTCCTCTCATGACCCTTCTTTTCCTATCTCTTGGACTGGTTTTTGGGAGACTGTTTGTTAGGGACGTCTTTGTCATACTTTTTGTTGTTGCGAACTTGCAGACCCAAATTCCAATTTGTTCTCGTGCTTAAATTTCTGCTCAATATTAACAACATGTTGATAATCAACACCGAGTGATGAGATGTCCAGAAAATCCATTTCAGTTTGGATGTATCTGTGTAGATCCCCATGGTATTTCAGAACCAAATGTCGCTTGGAGTCTTTGATACCTAGCTTGGTGTGAAAGGTATGAAAGGTATTGGTGAAATCTGTAACTGCTTGGCCCCTCTGTTGTCATAGTGTGGTCCATCTCTTGTACTGGTCCTCATAGTTGCCAACAAGGTAATATTGTTCCTTTACTACATCCACAAAAAAATCCGAAGTGGGATCGGCCCCATATATTCTAGACTCCTCTGTGGAACTTTGCTCCCAGTAATTTTCCCACCAATGTTTGACATGAGGGAGAGATTTAAGGAGTGAAAATATGATCTTTTCTTTGTTAGAAAAATTGTAAACAAAGAAATAACCTTCTAGCAGAGTTAACCATTTTTCTAGGGATTTTGCATCTATCTGTCCTTTAAATACAGGAATATCAAAATTAAGTTGTACCTTGAAAGGCAAGGTGCCTCCAAAGTGGTCGCTTGATGAAGATGCGCCTGATTCTATCGAGAGACATTTAAGGATGTGGGCAAAATTCTCCATCATTTCATCCCTCTGTCGCGTGAGAGCTTGCTCAAGCAACAAAATGATAGGATTGTCTGCTCCGTCGTTTTTATTTTCTTCTTCCATTGAGGGTTTATTGGGTGTGCGAGAGTGCTTGTATTCAAGAGAGACAAGCTCGAGACCCAACTTTCTATACTCGGACCTCATCGGGGACATGCACTGAAAAAATGATTAACAACAGCTTGATCTGATACCACTGATCCGGATTATTTTCGGCACGAAATGAGAGGGGATATATAATAAAGAAATGCACAGAGATATCGTGTATATCCAATAATATAACAAAAATATATCAAATATGAAACCATAAACATAGACATACAGTAATACACGATTTCTATTAATGAAAGAAATGTATAGTGACTGTAAAAATATAGAGTGAAAGACTCGCTAGAATGGTGGTAGCTTATCTCTGAGAAGAGATGTGACGGCTACTCGCATTTGCAAGAAGATGATTACAATGAGGCTCTGAAGGCATTTTTACAATAAACAAGAATTCCAAAACCCTATACATCCAAAAAACCTAACCCTAGGAGATGAAGCGCCAAAAGTCATGTGGGACGTGTTTGGGTAAGTTAGTACATCAACTTCCCAGGGTCGTAACTTTTGCATACGATCTCCATTTTAGGTGTATGATAGCTCGTTGGAAATGTATCATCAAGGAGATTCATTTTGCAAGATCAATCATGTCTTTGGCAATAATGAAGAACCTCGATCTTGAAAAACCTTCATTTAGGCCCTCAAAATGGCCCTGGAAGTTAAAACCTGCTAAAAATAGTAAATTGGCAAAATTGCCAGAAAAGTATTTTGAGCCAGTTAAAAAAGGTGGGTGGCCACCGATATCCACCTGGATCAATCCTCCATCCTTAGGAAGAAATGGTCTCTATTGTGTTGCGTTCTTGGGGGAGAGGGAAAAGAATTTGTGGGATTTGCATCTTTTGAGCTGCTTGTATTGCTGGAGACGTCGTGCTGCTTAGTTTGTGGAAGGTTGTCATGAACCTGTTGAAGCCGAGGTTGTTGAAAAAGTCGAGCTACATTAGAGGAAGGTGTGATAATGGAATCTTTGTGCTTTGCTGCAACCTTTTGAACGTGCTTCTATTGGATAGAAGGTGCAGGGGGCGAGGCTGTAGTGGTTGCAGTGTCCTTATGTTCCCGTTTTGAGCAGATTGTGAAGAAGCTAAATTTTGCAGTATGAGATACTAACTTGCGACACTTTCTAGGTGGAACAATAGTTGGAACTACCTCTAGTATTCTGTAGAGATAACCCCCCAAAGTAACAATGACACTACAGGGTCAAGACTCATAAACATCATGGCGTCTCCACATATAGGGTTGGCCCAAGAGAACATCACAGACATCCAGTGGGGAAACATCACATAATACTTCATCCTTGAAGGGTTGGATGTCATATGACAATCAACACTATTGGCTGACATGAAGATATCATCCTTGCCAAAGCCAACCGATGTTGTATGGTTGCGGGTGTGGTGTTGTCGACAATCCAAACTGTTTAACGACCTCTACTGAGATGAAGTTTTTCTCGCTTCCACTATCAACAATAAAATGTAGTGAAGTCCCCTTCACCCACATCTGTGAATGAAAAAGGCTCTCCCCTTCTTCAGGATCTGTTGGTTCTTCTAGTTGAATTGTTGCGGTCGCGACAATAACAGTGGGGTCTATGTCAATGATCTATCCTTTACAAGTATTTTCATAATCAGATTCTGAATAAGGGTTTGTCTCCTTGTATTTGATCTCGACCACCAATAACTATTTTGAGTGACATTCATCGGTGTTGTGCCAGGGGCATTTTTGGAAATCACTCCATTTTTTGGTGTCCTTCTTTGTCTTCCCGTGACCCTTCTTTTCCTGTGTCTTGGACCAGTTTTTGGGAGACTATTTGTTAGGGTCGTCTTTTCATACTTCAGTTGTTGTGGAATTTTAGACTCGAATTCTAGTTTGTTCTGGTGCTTAAATTTCTTCTCAATTTTAACAACATATCGATAAGTAGCACCGAGTGATGAGATGTCCAGAAAATCCATTTCAGTCTAGATGTATCTGTGTAGAGCCCCACAGTATTTCAGAACCAATTGTCACTCAAAGTCTTTGATACCCATATTGGTGTGCAAGGTATGGAAGGTATTGGTGAACTACATAACTACTTGGCCCCTCTCTTGCCACAATGTGGTCCATCTCATGTACTGTTCCTCATAGTTTCCAACATGGTAATATTGTTTCTTTACCACATACACAAAAAATTCTCAAGTGGGATCGACCCCATATATTCTAGACTCCTTTGTGGAACTTTGCTCCCAGTAAGTTTCCCACCAATTTTTGACATGAGGGAGAGATTTAAGGAGTGTGAAGGTGATCTTTTCTTTGTCTGAAAAATTGTGAACAGAGAAATAACCTTCTAGCAGAGTTAACCATTTTTCTACGACTTTTGCATCTATCTGTCCTTCAAATACAAGAATATAAAAATTAACTTGTACCTTGAAAGGTGAGGTGCCTCCAAAGTGGCTACTTGATGAAGATGTGCTTGATGATATTGGAAAACGTTTAAGGATGTGGGAAAAATTCTCCATCATTTCGTCCCTCTGTCACATGAGGGCTTGCTCAAGCAACAGATTGATAGGATCGTCTGCTCTGTTGTTTTTATTTTCTTCAGCCATTAAGGGTTTCTTGGGTGTGAAAGAGTGATTGTATTCAAGAGAGACAACCTTGAGACCCAACTTGCTATACATAGACCTCATCGGGGACATGCACTGAAAAAACGATTAAGAGCAACCTTCTCTGATACCACTGATCTAGATTATTTTCGGCACGAAATTAGAGCAGAGATATAATAAAGAAATGCACATAGATATCACGTATATCCAATAATATAACAGAAATATATCAGATATGAAACCATAAACACAAATATATAGTAATATAGGATTTCTATTAATGAAAGAAATGTACAGAGACTGTAAAAATACCGAGTGAAAGACTCGCTATAATGGTGGCAGCTTATCTCTGAGAAGAGATGTGACGACTACTCACATTCGCAAGAAGATGATAACAATGAGGCTTTGAAGGCATTTTTACAATAAACATTAATTCCAAAAACCATATACATCCAAAAAACCTAACCCTAGGAGATGAAGCGCCAAAAGTCATGGGGGCCCACTTTGGGTAAGTTAGTACATCAACTTCCCGGGATTGTAACTTTTGCATATGATCTCCATTTTAGGCATATGATAGCTTGTTGGAAAGGTATCATAGAGGGGATTGATTTTGGGGGCTCAATCATGCCATTGGTTATCATTGAGAACCTCTATATGGAAAATCCTTCATTTAGGCCCTCAAAATGGCCCTGGAAGTTAAAACCTGCTAAAAATAGTAAATTGCCAAAATTGCCAAAAAATTGTTTTGAGCCAGTCAAAAAAGGTGGGTGGCCACCAATATCCACCTAGATCACCAAGAGTGAATAAAAAAACCAAGACACTAAAAATTTTGGAAAAAAATCTGAGAAGAAGTTCACAAAGATGGAAGGCTTGTGAAACTAAAACGAATCAAAGTAGACAGAATTTATGAGAAGCAAGAGAAACACTACAAGGAGAACACCATCTAACAAAGACTTTTGCGAAGGTTTTTAATGTGACAAAATTTGGTAAAATTTTCAAACAAACCTTTGTTACAACCTCCTCTATTGATTGTGAGGTTTTAGCAAAGGCTTTAACAGATGTTCCATATAACTCAAAAAATTGGGCGGGCGAAGGTTATAGAGGAGGGTTTTTATTAGTGATGTTATTATCAAAACACACAGGTGCACTATTGACAAACACACCCAGGTGAATTAATATAATACAAATTCATCGGTGTGTTTATAATTATTGTGCACTAGTTTGGAATTTTTCATTTTATGGAGACGATTGATGCTCTTATAATTTATACACATCAGTTCCACCTTTTTTTCGTATGAAGCACTGATTCTTTTTAGTTTTTGTACACCACAATGCATTTAAGTTACAGTGCACACATGTGCATTTAATTTATCCCGAGCCTCGGTGCATTTAATATAGCATGTATGAGTGCTTGTATAATGTGTGTCCCAATGCTTGTATAATTAGTATGTACAAGTGTTTGTTTACCATGTGCATCGAAGGGTAGTAAAATTTGAAATATTCGAGGTGAGATGTCGGCACCATTATTTTTAGTAAGCAAGATGTGTATATTATAGTACAAGCACTAATGTGTACATTATATTTAGAGACTCGATGCATATAATAAAAGTAAAGCAACGGTGTGTACATTATGTGTAGTTCCCCAGTGTTTATTTTAAACATGAGCACAATAAAATTTTGAAACGATAAACATTATTTTACATTATGTCCTTTATAGAATGATGTTTTTTCTCTATAGTTCGTACCAATGTTTTATTATTAATGTGCAAAAATGTGTATGACTCCTCAAAATGAATAGCTTTCTATATTATGGAAAGAACCATATAGCGAGTTCATAAGACTACAATGCACTGATATGTATATATTTTAATTAATGTTTTTTTTAGAAATTTTCTATTAATCATTTTAAAATCAAATCTTTTTTATAAAAAGTTTTTTTTATGTTTTTGTTATTGCATTTTGATATAATGATTGCATTAATGCATTATCCAATGAATTAAACCTATGTTATTTGTAACAGTTTAAATCATCCACATATTAATTATTCAACAATGGAACATTTTACAACATTTGAAAATGCAATAAAATAAGAAACCCATTTTATTATATATGAATAAGAGACCCATTTTCATACAAAAAGGGACAACGTAAAGGTCCACAATAATGAAATTGCAACCGATATATGTAATAGTTACACTTATTGTTAACATGTCCTCATGCAATTAGGACAATATGTCAAGTACATTAATGGGATGGCATCCCACTCACCTATTGTCAAAGAAGGGGAATGCCCCATTCAAGTATGGTAAACAATCCTAATTATAGTAGAAAGTTAAACCCAAAGTGGATGACTGGAATAAAAAGCCTAACCCCAGTAAAAGCATGAATTTAAAGTGATCATTAGTAACATCATTCTCATTATTTTTTAATCATATTAATCTCTTTTTTTAATGACTAACTGACATCTTTTTCCATGTAAGGAAGTTAATGGTTGAAATCAAAACCTTTCATTTATTGTGACGATGAAGAATATTCAAAGCATATTAAATCTTGGCCATTGAAAGTCGAGAGCATATGAAATTGTGGTCATTAAAATCCCATATGTGATAAAAATGCTATTAATTCTAGCCATTTGCAATAGGTGTATGCCTATAGGATTAATAAATTGATTCAACCAAGAATAGAAAATAAAAATAATTAACAGAATTAGATTTTCAACATAGTAGAAACAAGGGAAAATGAGAAAAGATAAATAAATATTGTTATCATTTCCTATTGAATGGCATGGAGGAAACAACACAGCAACAAAGGAGGTGAAATAAAAAAGAGAAGAGTTGGTTAAGATGTCGGTAAGACATAAATAAACGATGAGGGTTTATAGAGGAAGAGGGTTTTAAAAAATCAATAATGTGGAGGAGAAGAATGATAAGTCACCCATGTGTCTGCAAAAAAAGAAAAAGTTATACCATTCCATATTGAATGGAACAAAGGTTGCAACATACTATACTATTGTATTTCCAAGAGACCATATAACAAAGTAGAAACACGGTAAAATGAGAAAAGATAAATCATATTACTACCATTTCATATTGAATGGAATGGGGGAAACAACAAAGGAGAATTTTAAAAGAGTAGAGTTGGCTAGGATGTTGGTAAGAGATAAAGCAATGCTAAGGATTTATAGAGGAAGAGGGTTTTATAAATCAATAAAAAGAATGATAACTCACCTATGCCTCTGTAACAAAAGAATAAATATTATTGGCATTGCGTATTGAATAGCATGGAGGAGAAAATGGAGAAGAAATTGAAAAGATAAGAGTTGGTTAAAATGCCAGTAAGAGATAAGGAAACTCTAGGGATTTATAGAGGAAGAGGGTTTTAAAAAACAATATTCTGGGGGAGAAAAATGATAACTAACCTGTCTCTGCAACAAATCAGTACTCTTCCTATACAAAGTGAGTCTATCTCAAACAAGTGATCCTACTCCTGCAATGCAATTCAAGGAATAAATAAATCACAACAACATAATACATACAATACCTTACCATAGTAGAAACTACAAAAGGAAAACCATACCTCTTCCTCCTTTTCCTTGGTTGTTAGTGGAAACTGTGTAATACAACCTTAACCCTAAACCGAACACCATATATGCTGAATAGAATCCTTGTCGTAATTATTGTTAAAAGACAAATTCTTCCCTATCCATTTGTGAAGACTACCTCTGATTCCCCCAGTAAGGATGCCACCATCAAAACTAGGACCTAATAATCCACAACCTAGACCACCACCACTACCACAACCCATTTTTTTGCCATCGCTAAAGCCAGACCCTACTCCAAAGCTAGAAACAACTCCCATCCCTTTTCCTATAGTCATATATGATTATCCATTGAAGACACATTTTCCGTATACAGATCCATGTTAACATCTACATCATAACACCCAAGAAATTCAACCAACAATAATTGAACACAATATTTAACGTCAACTTCAAGAAACCTGTAGCTTCTTCCCCACCTCTCTGCCAAGACCACCTCTAAGGCCACCATCATCATGACCATGAACTATGATAACATGATAGCATGTTGTTTCTCCTCCATTCCTGGAGTGGAGAATTATCCCCGCGATTGATTTTTGAAGCATGGTGACTTTGTTCGTGATATATGACCACCCTAATAGTTTCCCACTAGTTGGATTATGATGACGACGCACTGCTAGTTGACACATTTTCGCAACTACCATTGGATATTGAAAACTGTTGTCACCTTTCTCGGATCTACAATGCGTAGGGAAATTGTGAACAATTCAATTGTAAATACAACAAGCCACAAATATTTGTCATTGAAGACTTAGTACTGACCAGACAGTGAGAAAAATACTTGATTTGCAGTGTGTTAGCACGAGAAGTCACCTCTGGATTGAGGAAAAGATAAAACCAGTACCCATTAGGTTATATGTCACGGTTAATGGATTTAAAGAGGTCAAATGGGGAAGACTCAAGAGAATATTGTTTTAACTATGAAAATCGGTGTAGTATGCACAAGAAAATGAGGTCTTGATCAAATTTAGCTAGTAAGTTGTAGTAAGGGTGATTAGGAGGAAGAAATTGAGGATAATATGTAAAGGTCTGCTCTGGACATTAGGTCTTCCAACAACCTAAGGAAGAAAAACTTTGAAAACAAGATCCTCTTGAATTCAAAGTTTCAAGAAACTGAAAACTCTATAATTGCACTGCAATCAAAAATCCATTACAACACAGTCACCACAATCCATGTGAATCCTTCAATCATGAACATTCAGTATCAGACTCAAATAAGATGGAAATAGAAGCCGAATTTCATTAAACAAGAAGTCTCAAAGCAAGTTACATAACCAAGGAACCAGAGCTTCATTAAAACATTACAATACGGGAGCTTAGATCAACCATCCACCATAACAAAATATCAAAATATTAAAACTGCATACATATACTTAGAATTTTTGCAACCGCTAGGAGTGTGATAAGACCACCGCATTAACATTTTCAGTCCGTGCCTCCTCTGTCAGATGCGAGCAGGGATGATTTTAAGGATGGAAATTTATTTTACAATGTAGAAACCTTGGGGAATCTTACTAATCCTTCATATGCCAACTATAAATGTTTGGCGATAATTTTATAAAAATATTCAAATTTCTAAGGATTTTATATAGTTTTTATAAAAAAATTGCGATTTTTAAGGTAAAATAATTTTATCCTATAGAATTTGGGTGAATCATTTTTAAAATAGCTAATCTCGTTTTTGGAAAAACCATAGAAAATTAGCCCATGAGCAAAATCTAGCCCCTAAAATCATCCATGGATGCGAGCTAGGTGCAGATATTTGCTTTACAGGAAAATCTCTCCATAACTGGCAGTCTGCGTTTACAACCGCTCTCTGCATGTTTTCCATTTATGGTGTGAGACAACGTCTCAACTGCCGCCCCACTTTCATGAACTTTCTGCATCGGGATCAGGACAGGACACACTCTGAACTTCACCATCTGGAGCTTTGTTGGGTGCTTGCAGGGAGGACTTGTCAAGAATATGTGAACACTGATGATAGGGAGCTGACGAGATGACTGGGACTGTGTGGGCACCAAAATTTCATATCATTGCCCGACTTAGGATAAAAACATTTGATGGGTTTTTTTAGCCCTCTTCTTTCATTTTTTATTCGCCAGAATGACACTTCCTAGGGAAAACACCCCCCCGATCAATAATGTGTGCTAACATTAGGCTCCATGGGGGATGGTACACTCCCTGTGAGCTACCAAGAACTTGCATCTTCAGTCGTCGTACTGCTGGGTTGTGGAGTCACTTATTAAAAGAATAAACAAAAGGAAAAATGATATTTACAATGACATGGGAAGCCATTCATGGCTTAAAAAAAGCTTCTTCATAAAATGCTCATTTACAGGGCCTCCAAAAACTTCATCACCCTCCAAATTCTGCAACCTGTAAGTATTATTTGAAAATTTCCTAGAGATCTTGAAGGGGCTGATCCACAAAACTTCAAAGTTGCCATGTTTGCCTTTGTCCTGCTTGGGTGCATCCCATTTTAGCACTAGATATCCCATTTGTAAATCCTCCTTTCTTACCTTTCTGTCCTTTGATGGTCATGTTCTCTGTCCAATAGTTGCTCTCTAGTCTCCTACACTTCTACTAGTTGTTGTATTCTTCTAATAATATCTTCAGGCTCTCCTTGGTAGTCCTAGAAGAATTTTTCCACAGGTAAGGCCAACTGAGAAGGAAAGATGGATTCAACTCCATATACAATCTAAAAAGGAGAGACACCAAGAGATCTCTTTGTTGTCACTCTATCATCCCACAGAGAAAATTTGAGCTTTGAATCCCATGCTTTCTTATTGTCCTCTAACAATATTTTGATGATCTTCATAAGGCTCTTGTTTGAGGACTCTTACAATCCATTCCCTTGGGGGTATTGAGGATTTGAGTGAATCAATCCAATTCCAAACTGCTCACAAAATTGAATTAATGGTTCGGCCTTGAAGGATGCAACATTATCAGTGACAATACTTTTTGGACAACCAAACCTTGCCATAATATCTTCAATAAAACCAATAATTACTTTGTGGGAATCACTCCTTGTGGGGATGTCTTCTATCCACTTGGTAAAGTAATATGTGGCAATCAATATCCACTTGTGTTGACCACTTGAAGCGAGATGAATTTCCCCAAGAAAATCTAAGCCCCACTGTTGAAAGGGTCTCGAGGTTACCACAAGATTCAAAGGCAGGGACTTGAGCTGTTGTTTTCCTGAGAGTTTTTGACACTTGACACAAGCCCTGATTTTAGAAAAAACATCAATGAATAGGCTAGGCCATAAATAGCAATCTCTAAGAATCTTGTATGTTGTCATTCTCCAATGTGATGTCCCCCACACAAACGTTTATGAAAATCAGACATGATCTTTTGGGCTTCCTATGGGTCTAAAAATTTCAACAACACTCCTAGAAGATATTTACAATATAAAACTTGATCAATGAGGCAATACTTAATTGATTTGAGCTTTAAAGCTATTATCTTGGTTTTTTCGATGCCATCGGGAGGTTGCAACTTCAGTATAAAGAAAATGATGTCCCTGTACCATGAACATCCTACTAATGGAGGGATGACTTGAGAAGTTGTATCATACAACTCATCCTATTGATTTTCTGAGCAAGTGTTGATGAAATTCACCTCCAAGGCCTTGAAATTAGATTCATCCAGTAGCCTGGCTAAACCTTGACACTTAACTAATTTGGTGGGCATTATCTCCAAGTCAAATTCAAGGATTTTAGCAATCCACTTTTTCCTTCTCACATTTATGTCAGGCTGAATGAGAATCTCCTTCACAGAAGTTGAAGGGACATATGAAATGACCTTTGAATTCAAAACATAGAACTTGAAGGATTTGAGGGATTTAATGAGAGAATAGACTTGTTTTTCCATGATTTCATATTTCATCTCTGCATCTCTCAATGCCCTACTAAAAAAGGAAATGGGTTGTTCAAACCCTTCATCATTCTTTTGCAACAAAACAGTTTCCACTGTGTCAAATGAAGCAAAGGATAAAATAGTAAAATCTTTGGAGTAATTAGGACTGATGAGAATAGGTGCTTCGGTCACGACCTTCTTTATTTGATCGAAGGAACTACAAGATTCAACAGTCCATTTGATTTTGTTTCCTTTCCTCAACATGACTGTAATGTCCTTCACCAGTTCATCAAAATTAGAAAAAAAACTTCTCAGAAAGTTAATCTTCCCCAAGAAATACTGAACTTCTTTCTTGGATCTAGGGAGTGCTAAGTTTTGGATGGCTTCCACCGTGTTGGGATCAATGTTTATTCCCTTAGCTGATACTATGTGCCCGAGTAATTTTACCTCCTTCATAGAAAACAATGACTTCTTGGGATTCAGGGAGAGACCAAATTTTATGAATTTTTGGAAGACCTTTCTCAGAGGATGACAATGTTCTTTATCAGTCTTGGAGAAAACTATAATGTCATCCATATAAATGACTACAAATTTATCCTTTTCCCTACTAAAGGTGATGTCCATAGTGTGCTGGAAATTTTCTCTGGCGTTCATCAATCCAAAGGGCATCTTGGCATACATGAATGTACCCCATGGAGTGGTGAATGGTGTCTTCTCTATGTCCCCAGGTAAGATAGAAATCTGATTGTAGCCAAAAAATTCATCAATCATGGACATCCTAGATGCACCTGTCACCCTCTGCAATATGTGCTCCATTTTCAGCAATGGGTAATTAACTTTCTTGGAGCTTCTGTTTAGGTTCCTAAAATCAACACAAAGTCTTATTTCTCCATTCTTCTTTCTCACAGGGACAAAATTGGCCACACATTCAGAATACCTCAAAGGAACGATAATCTGGGCATCTAAAATCTTTTTTACCTCTTTCTCCATGATAGGAAACAACATAGGGTTGATCTGTCTCAGTTTCTTCCTAAATGGATTGGCCTCTTCCTTTAGTGGGATATTATGCTCAATGATTCTTGTGTTGTATGTTATGATATCCTCATAAGTCCAGGAAAACATATCAACAAAATCCTTTAATAGATCAACATATTCATCCCTTTGTTCCCTTGACAGACTGCTCGACAACTTGAAAAATTTTGTATCTTTCTTTGTACCAATGTTGCATTCAGTTACATAAGCATCATCAATCGATCCTTTAAATTTCACTTCCACATCATTTATGTCAAATAGTATCTCCAAAGGAACTAGTCCCTTCGAAACGTGGTTTCTAGGAAACTGAACAATATGGTGATTAGCGATTTTGTTCAAGAAAACATCAGCATGAGGATTACTTTCAGAATCCTGAGCTTGATCAATATGTAGTGCAGAAAAATCATCAACAGTCTCAAGGAATATTTTGATCTCAAGATCATCCTCAAATACTTTCCAATGCTTGACATTATAAAGTATAGAGGGTATGTAATTTACTTCTACATCATACCTGAGATTTCGTGGCAAAGGGACTCTGAAATTTCTTGCTGAAACAACCATACAATCAACCATGATGTTTTATTCTATTGGAATAAATGAAATGTTCAAAGCTAGGAAAAAATTGTTAATAAGGTCCCACACTTCATTTCTATAACTTCTTAGCCTAGGGTGCTTAGCTTCATAAATATTTCTGACTTGATGGAAAATTAAATCAGCATCCCCAAATAATGATATCTCTTCAATTCTCATGTCTTTGGAGCCCTCAAACCTAATACGAGAGATTCATACTTTTCCACATTATTGGTAGCTCGAATTGTAACTTGTAGGGTAGAGCTATAGTCTCTTGAGTAGGTGAAAGAAGAACCACTCCAACACTAGCACCTTCCTTAGAAGAGGCTCCATTGAAGAACATTTTTCACATAGAGGTGATAAGAGGATAATTTTCACAAAAAGCAACAGGCCTCTTTTTGATTTCCAAAGGAGGTTTAGGAGCGTCAATGAGTTCTAGCAAAGTAGATCCAAAATCCGTTTCAAGAGAAATGATAGGATGGTTTTTGGGGTTTGCTTCATCAGTAATAATGTAGGCCAATTGATCTTCCCTATAAGGTCTCCTATTCTCACCCCCAAACATTGGAATGGTAGCATAGGTGAGGTCCATCTGCAAATTCCCCCCTAGTATTTTTATCCAATATCTAGAAAGAAACATCCTGAACTTAGGGGGAACGCCATCTACCATGATGTCCATGATCATGATTTTCATTGGCGGCTAGAACAAATATATGACCAAGTCTTTCATAACTCCAAGGCACTTGACCTTCCTAGAGTCAAAAGAATACAGGTCATGGTAGGATTTTGTAATCTTCAGACTGAGCTCTTCCATAACAATCTTAGGCATAAGATTGTGATATGCCCCTGAATCCATCAAACAGTTGTGCAACACCTTTTCATGTATGTTTAGTGAAGTATAGAAGGGATCGAATGAATTTTCTTTATATTCTACCAAAGCACCTAGGATGACTGCAGGCTTCTCATCTTGGAGGTTTATTGAGTCTGTAGAATGAGATAAAGGTTCGAGTTGCAACATTTTGGAGAGGCACATTTTCAAGTCTTCATGCTTGACCAACTCTGAAATGGATACAGGGATTCTCATCTTTTGTATTTCATGCTCAAATCTGAAAGAGGAGGGGGACTTTAGAATTTCTATCACTTCTAGAACATGAATTTTGACCACCAGTGGGGGGTATGTGCCTTATTTTCCTTGCTTCGGTCTGTAATATATTTAGCAGTTTTTTCTTCTCTGGGAGGCCGATCACGGATGTACGATTTCCCTTCTTTCTATTTGGACCTCATATTATATCTGTTTGGAGTTTGGCTAGTTTTTTCCCCTTTACTCAGCTCATTTACTTGGTTTTCCATTAGAGAGTCCTCGTATGTAGATTGAGTTAAATGGGGAAATGAGGAGGTATCCCCAAGACAATGGATTTTGGGATCAACCTCCTCTTCCTCTTCTTCTTCATCAGTGACAAGGTTATTTTTGAGAGGGTCTTGAATTCTTTGATCATCCCTATCCTGACTTCTTTGATCTCTTGGAAGTATCTAAGGAGCATTATTAGGTCTCTTGAAGGTACCTATCTTATTAGCATTTTTAGTACTTCTAAAGGCATGTATTGATTCAATTTTTACCTTCTCCATATCAACAGAAAGAGATTTTACTAATTTGATGAGCTCATCATCTTGAGGGTGGGAAAAAGAGGAAGAGGTTGAAGTTTTAGACCTTACCCTTCTTCTGTCTCTGTCAGACTTAGTCCTAAGATCATCAACTACCATAATATTGTATTATCCTTCAATGGTTGCATCTTTCATATGAGACAAGGAGGTAGATCTCCTTTCTCTTAACAGGAGGTAGAAATCAAGGTCAAAAGAACTAGAATAACTAATCTTTGTAGAGGTTTCTGTTGGATTAAACTTAGTGGGAATTTTTCTATACATTTTATCAAATCTCTTTGAGAAGTCAGAAACAAATTCCCCTTCCTTTTTCTTCAGTGATCCAAACTCTGTAATATAGTAAAGGAAATCCTTTCTATCTCCCCAATTATTTAAGAATGCTTCATCTATGGCTTCAATCCCATTGATAGATCCAGGAGGCAAGGCCCTAAACCACTTCCTAGCCTCGAACTCAAGGCTATGAGAAAAAATCCTCATCCATACATCTCCATCCATGATGACATGAAAATTGATAAAACTATAAAAGGCTTCAAGGTGTTCCTCTGTGGTTATGTCTCCCTCGCCTGTTATGTCTCCCTCACCTATTAACTTGAGCAACTACTTAAGGTATCCATCCACTAGGAGGGCATTCAGAGGCGGAGGAAAAACAAGAAGGGTATACCTAGCAGCTATTATATCTTCCATCCTAGTTCTAGGGGGATTATATCCTACCATTAGAGTGTGAACATGAGGAGAACCAAGAGGAGATCGAGTTCGGACAGGTGAGACTGGGGATGTTCTTCTGGGAGAAAAAGGAAAAGGGTGAGTGTTAGGAGATAAAGATGAGGGGCTAGAGGTAACAAAGGTTTCCCTTTTGTAACTGCAACAACTCTAATAGGAGGAGGAGTAGGAAATTCTTCTAAGTTCAAAGCTCTCTCCTTCCACTTTAGAACTTTGGGGAAGAAAGGGTTGTCAAAGCTCTCTCCTTCCAAACCAATAATATAAGGGGAAAAGTCAGCAGGAAAACTCCCAAAATTTAAATTTCTTGAAACTCCAGCAGTTTGTATAATAGGAGAATCAGAAACAGGTACTGGATTTTGTAAAGAGGGATTATGAAAATTATCAGAAAAACTTGGTACAACTGTGAAGGTACCTTTTTTAGCGGTCTTTCCTTTTTTGATAATTTCCTCTGGATCAGCTTTAGAAGTTTCTCGTGGAAACAATGAAGTGGACCTCGTTTGTTTTCCTTTAGGAACCGAAACTGAAATAGTGGAGTCGAAACAATGGAGTCACCAGATGGTGGAGTCACCAGGTGCAAGCTACAATCTTCAATGGTACTGATGTCTGATGCACCTTTAGAATCAACAACTCATTGTCCTTATTACCCAGGGAAATGTCTTCAATTTATCTCCCAGCAATGATGTTAGAAATGTTAGCACCATAAGTCACCTCTGGATTATGGAAGAGGTAAGCGCAGTACCCATCAAGTTATATGTCACAGTTAATGGATATAAAGAGTTCAAATGGGGCAGACTCAAGATAATATTGTTTTAACTTAGAAAACTAGTGCAGTATGAACAAGAAAATGAGGTCTTGATCAAATTCACCGAGTAAGTTGTAGTAAGGGTGAGTAGGAGGAAGAAATTGAGAAGAAGATGTAAATTGTTTTCTCTCGACATCAGGTCTTCCAGTAACCTGAGGAAAAAATATGAAAACAAGATCCTCTTGAATTCAAAGTTTCAGGAAACTGAAAACACTATAACTACACTGCAATCAAACATCCATTACAACACAGTCAATACAATCCATGTGAATCCTTCAATCATTAACATTCAATATCATACGCAAATAAGATGGAAATAGAAGTTGAATTTCATTAAACAAAAAGTCTCAAATCAAGTCACATAACCAGAGAACTAGGAGTGTGATCACACCAAAGCATTAGATGTGAGCAAGGAATAGTTATGTGCTTTACAGGAAAGTCTTTCCATAATTGATAGTCTACCTTTACAGTCGCTCTCTGCATGTTTTCCATTTACGGGGTGATACGAGGTCTCAATTTCCACCCAATTTTCATGAACTGTCTGCATCGGGATCAGGAAAGGCCCCACTCTGAACTTCACCATCTAGAGCTTTGTTGGACGCTTGCAAGGAGGACTTGGCAGGAAAACGCGGACGCTAATGATAGGGAGCTGATGAGAAGACTAGGACTGTGTGGGTGCTAAAATGTCATATCATCGTCCGACTTAGGATAAAATCATTTGATGGGTTTTTAGAGCCCTCTTCTTTCATTTTTTCTTCGCCAGAATGCCACTTCCTAGGGAAAACACCCCCCCCCGATCAATAATGTGTGCTAACACTGCATGTTGTGATAAAACACTTAATGAACGATTTATAGATGCAAAACAACACAGTGTTATGCTTAGCACATATTCTCAAAAATATACATGAAAATTGTGAACATGCAAAATACTTAATAATAATAACTTTGGGACCGTGTGCTAATAAAAAATACAATATTGTGTTGAGCTTCGACTTAAATGACTTCTTAGACTTCTACAAGACACAGATATTGTTCTCTCATTCTTCTTCGACTACCTTAAGTTTTTTTTGTTCCTCTCAACTTTTTTCTCTGTTCTTCTTCTGCATCTACTCCTCGACTAACTAAAGACTTGCACTTAGAAACATGAAATTGAGACTCCTTACAGAAGTAAGACTAACTCAACATTAAAGACTAGAATTAATTCAACTGACTCTCAACTACTTAACTGGACTCAAGAAATATAAAGATCATATCCATTAATTCACTCCCATGCTTTCCAACTGAATAAACTGAGTTTTCCTAAATGTAAAAGAAAAACTAAATAAACTGTAGTTCTAGACTGACGACTGACTAATTGACTGAAAGATTGACAAATTGATGAAGCTGTAAATCTCACCGACTTGTAATTACTATTTCCAACACTCCCCCTTAATTATAAGTAGGTGGGATTACAAAAATTTACATCAAAAATTGAATTTACATATATTGTCATTCATTTGATATGTGTAGACTCTCAGACTACTGCGCAGATGTTGAAATGCATCTCTTTTTAAATCTTTTGTGAAAATATTTGCAACTTGTTCTTTTGACATGCAAAACTCTAAAAAAAATTCTTTGTTATTTACCAATTCTCTAATAAAATGATGCAATGTATCAATGTGATTGGTTTTATTGTGAAACACATGATTATTTGATAACATTATGGATGAATTGTTGTCACAAAATATTGCAGTTGGTTCTTTTTGTTCTTGCAACACATATTTTAACATTCTTCTCATCCATACTCCTTGACAAGTTGCACTTGTAGCCATGGCGTACTTTTCTTCTACTAAAGAAGAATTCACTATGGGATGTTTCCTTGATGCCCATGCTACCATTGATCTTCCAAAATAAAATATGTACCCATAGGTACTTTTTCTTTCATATATGCTACCTCCACAATCGCTATCACTGTATCCACTAAGTCTAAAATATTCTGAAGTAGAATATCTAATGCCAAAGTCTTTTTTTCAGTTCACATATCTTATAATTATTTTTCTTTCCTTCCAATTTGATTCTTTTGGATTTTCCATGAACCTTGAAATTAGGCTCACTCCATACATAATATCATTCCTTGTCGTTGTCAGATACATAAGACTGTCTACTAGTCTTTTAAACAGTGTGGGATCCACCTTGGACTGTTTATCTTCCTTGCTTAACTTCAATCGTGTTATGACATGTTTTGGATATGATTTTTAATTTGTCATGTTGAATATTTTCATAATTTCATTCACATACTTAGATTGTGAGGTAAATATCCTAGTTTTGGACTAGTGAACTTCAATACCCAAGAAATATCTCATAAGCCCTAAATCAGTGATTTCAAATTCATCCTTCATGACTGACTTAAATTCTTCTATGAAAAAATCACCTATAAAAATCAAATCATATACATATAAGCAAACAATTAACATATTACCTTGTTGATTTTCTTTGATGTGTAGTGTTGGATCACATTCATTTCTCTGAAATCCATTCTGAGAAAGATAGGAATCTATGCGACTATAGCAAGTTTTGGGAGCTTTATTTAACCCATACAATGTTTTCTTTAATATGTATACTTTGTCTTCTTGTCCTGGCACCTCATAGTCTTGTGGTTGTTCCACATATAATTCTTCTTCCAAATGACCATTCAAAAATGTTGAATTTAAATCCATTTAGTAAACTCACCATTTTTCTTGCACAATAATGGCTAATACAGTTCTGACTATATCCATGCATGCAACTGGTGCAAATGTTTCATTGAAATCAATTCCAAGTTGTTGTGCAAAACCTCTTTCTACTAACCTTTCCTTGTGCTTCTACACATTTCCTTCTGCATTTTTCTTGGTTTTATAAATCCACTTGAAACTTGTCACATCCTTGTCTTTGGGTACACCTACCAATTTTCATGTTTGATTGTTCTCTATGCATTTGATTTCTTCATCAATGTTTGGAGCCCATATATCATATTTGACATCTTCTTCAAAATTTAATGGATCATCTATTTGTGAAAACAGAGAAAAAACTAAAAATGAATTTGATGTGTCCTCATTATAGATGTCACACAAACTTCTTGTCTTCCTTGGTAACAAACTTGCTAAAGTTAGATCTAGGGATGTAGAATTACTTGGACTTCTTGCTGGTGTTTGTTGCACTCTAGGTGTTGAATGTGCACCTGTTGATCTCACTGGAGTATTCTACATTGTAGTTTGTGTCGTAGTGCTAGGTGTAGAAGGGACTGCACACTAAATTGTACATGGTGTTTTAACCATTTCTTCTTTTGTGTCATCATTCTCAATATCATCAACAATTCTAACTATATTTGTTATGCTTCCATCCCATGCTTCATTCTCCACGAACTGAACATCGTGACTGATTATGACCTTTCTTATGATAGGGTCATACAATTTGTATCCTTTTCTATTTTTAGAATACCCAAAAAATATACATTTATTTCCTTTGTTGTCCAACTTCTTTCTTAGCTCATCTGGAACATGTGTGTATGTGACACAACCAAAAAAAATTAAGTGTGCCACATTATGCTTCATACTTTTCCATGCTTCTTGAGGAATTTTGTTCTTTACACTTTATTGAAACAAATATATTTTTTCAAATACTCCAGTTACCAAAAGGTTGAATCCACCCTTTCTTTCAAATAACAAAAATGATAACCATAAACCCTAAATCTCGGATTTTGGGATTTGATAGATATAACGGTTATACGTGTCAAGCTCCCAATGTACTAACATGTGAAATATCGAAGTCGGGTTAAGTTTAATCATGATCATCAAAACATTAAACAATAATTATCACTATTTTAATGCATTGTTCTTTTGCGATTCAGGAGTCACGCCTCGAGCGACCTTCAAATGTCTGATGTACAAAGTTGCGAAAGAGACTTAAGATAAACCTAGTTAATTACAAGACTAATGATAATTAACATTAGTTAGCTTTTGTGACTTCGCAACTCAGTGGTTTTACCTTAGAACAATACCTTTGTAAACTTGATACCCAAGGTTGCGAGATTTATAAACTAATCACGATTAGTTAAGAACTTAAGTCTGATCAATGTCAATTAACAAAATCGCAATATCACGAATTTGGGGTCCATGTCCTAAGACTAAGAATAAAATCGTCCGAGACTACAAACACCGAAAAAGGATTAAAAACTAATTGCCATTAATTAAATGATTAAACTGGATTAATTAATATCTTAAACAACTTTAAACCTATGGAGCTTACGAGTAACGATTTAAATGTCCCTATGATCATCCCAAGTCACAAAATATCGAACATTTATGGAATTTATAAGTGAATTAGGAAAATGATTGAAATTAAGATCCTACTTTATTTCCAAATATTTCGAAGTAAGCGTTGTGTCAGCAAGGACCCACACAGACTCGAGTATTCTAAACTAAAGCGTTTTTGTCATTATTTGAATTTCATTTTAGTTTCACAGAGCCGTTTTAGCGAGTTAACCACTGTTTGTATTTTCATCCTCTCTAATAGGAAATATATCTCGAGATTTTATATCATGGATCCAAGGAAAACGCCCAAAACAACTGGTGAATGTTCAGGTCATATTTCAGATATTATTTCTGATACCTCGCCTAGAAACATCGATAAATTCAAAACATGGACATAGGTTTTCAACATCTTGCAATACGAGCTGATAAACTGCCCAGATGACTCAAGTGACAACGAGAAAGATGATTTGTATATCAAATACAAAGTGGTCACTCAATTGGCGATGCAAAAGATAGCAAGAAGGCCGCGACTTTTTCCCTATTGTGATATGGTTAAATGGGCGATGAACCACGTAGATGTCCTGACTAGGAAAATATTTAACGAGCAGAAGGTGGTTGTTGGGACATTTAAGCCAGAGCATCTGCAGGCGACGTAAAAATTGTCCCCCACACCCAATTTTGTTTACAATGTCAAATTCTTGGAGGGTTTCAAAAAGAAAGAATGTGAGAAATTTGGAAAAATATTATCTGACCTGATCAAGGATTGGTGCTCACGCCCTAAACTCATGGTATGTATGAAATCTCTTCTTTACAACCACAATTTATGTATGTAGCGATGATGGTATGCATGCTTTATGGGAGAGAGAATATTGTGCATTTTTTTCTCCCATGGGTACTGCTTATCCACATAGTAACAGAGGGGTACTCTTTCGACTGGGCTAAATTGTTGTCAGGCAGTTTGGCAAGCCAAGTTACAGAATATCAAGCACAAAAGGCGAGCGGGAAAGTAGCTTCATTTTTCATGTCTGCGTACATTATGAATTTCATTTGCTTCATGACACCTTTTCCATTAATGAGCTAGAGATGGACTCAAAATAACAGAGAGCCTATTCATGTTTACCACTCCAAAATATGGGAAGATAAGGCCAAGGACTTAATCTATGAGATTTTCAACTGTGCAATGGTACCAATGCATGTTGTTATCTACGACCATCTACCTCCCAAGATTTCAGATAAATTCATGACAAACTTAAACGGAGTGGTAGACTGGTACCTGGAAGAACAGTTCTCATATATTAGGGTTTTTGGATGATCTATTCCCCCAAATTCCCTACTGTTATTTTTACCAGACAAGCTAGTATGTCCAGAAATCACCATGCAAACTTTGCTCAGTGGGATAAGCAAAGAACTGAAAGGATTTTAGAAAAAGGTATGGTCATCTTTTCCCATACACATTGGTACATATTCTTTATTATATTTCGTCCATGCCAAAGTGGAGGCCACGACCTTAGAGGAAATGAGACTAGTAGACATTGAATTTTTGAAGCACGATCCTCATAGGATCGTGGGTAACCATATGGCAAGTTGTGGTCTAAAAAGATATGAGCATTAAGATTCCCCCAATGACGAAATTTTTTGAGGAGCGAGATCGTACTCATAAGTCTTAAATGAAGTTTGAGCTTTGCTACCCACAGATATGTCCGATTTCTACAAATTCCAGGAACACCGGAAAAGTGGCCTCCCCAAAGTTTTGTAGGGAAAAACCTCAAAATATCTAGGTGCACAACAAATAGGATCCCAAGGTTTAGTGGATACAAATCCTGGAAAACAAGAAAATCAGGAGAACAAAGAGAACACTGAGACCTCGAAACAGGAAACCAAGATCCCAAGCCAAGAGAAAAAACTCCCAAAGATAGATACACCAGTTAAATAGGTCAAGGATTGAACAGAGCCTCTGCAAAGGAGGTAGGAGAGACACCCTTGTCTCCATAAAATGAACCAGACATAGATGCTATCCTAAAAAAAGAATCCAAAGAAATCGACAGTCCCATTCCATCTATCACACCCTTACAATCTACCAAGGGGAACCCCAATGTAGAGATAATATCTAAAGAGGATTTGACACCTATATCTATAAAATAATTGTCTCCTTGTGATTTCTTTTTTAGCAAGAAAAGGAAGGCTGTGGTGAAGAGAGAAACATATCAAAAAGCGGGTGTAGGGGCTAAAAATTATGGAATATTATAGGATGGAGGAGCTTTGGAAGAAGCAAAATTCACCAATGAGATAGTGGAAACATTGGGGGCTTATGGAATGGCCAACCAATATTCAGTTGGAACATTGAAGGAATGGTTGAAACAAAGAGACCTGTTGATTATCAAGTTGCAAACTCAGATAACAGATGTAGAGACGAATGCCAGGAATGAGGCATACAAAGATTTGGAACAAACCAGAGCAGCCGACCAATAGGAAATTGAACAACTCAAATCCAATCTTGAGAAAATGCAACAATCGGATTAGACAAGTCAAGAATAGGTAAGTCAAAAGGAGGAGTTAATAAAACAACTGCAATCTAAATTAAATTATGTTGAAAGCTAGGTCATAGACATAAAGGTATTTCAAACTCAAACCACAGAAATACGAAAGAAGATACAAGAAACCCAATAGAGTCTACTTACTAAAGTAGAAATAATCCATGAACATTTTCAGTTGATTGATCAAGCCTTAGACAAAATCACCTTAAGAGACAGAGAGAAGCTAAGCCGGCTTGAAGTACTTTCCAGGAGGCTATTATAGCAACAACAAAATAGGAAATGGTCATCTCTTCCAGATTATCCATTCGAGAACAAACCACAGGTAACATTCTGTTAAAATCATGGGAGCATAATCTATCAGAGAACAAAAAAATGGACAAAGAGGTGAGAGACTCTTGTGAAGAAACATTTGTCCTAATAAATAAAAAATTGCTAGATCTTGATCAGGAGAATAGTTCTGGAAAGTTGTGCAAGATTAACATAGTTAAACATCTGCTAGATATCAAGGAAAATGTGGAAAGGGACCAAGTTGAACTATCTCAGATAAAGCAATTCAATATTTCCCAAATAGACAAATGGTTGATAAAAGTAAACCTGCAGTTATTGTCTATCATTTTAGAAGACATGCAAATAGGGGAAAGACTGCCAAAGTTGGAGAGGAAGTGCTACACTTTTGAAGCAAATGACCAAACTCAACTTCCCAAGTTAATAGCCGAGTTGGTAGAAAAGTGTGTAAATTGTATTGAACAGGGGAAAGGGAAGACTTCTAGAGGCAAGTAAAACAGTTGCTTATTCCATCCTATTTTGGAGCTAGAGGACAAAGAAAGGAAAATTCCTCGCCAGCATGAAGGAACACAAAGGACAACTAAGTGAAGCGTTTCATCTTTTTATTTGTAACCGAAAAATTTAGAATCATATAATTCCAAACATTTTATTCTAGTATAAATATACATTTTGAGGAAGAAACAACGACTTATTTTTTCCAATTGTAAAGGAGAAGACTCTCTTCACTGAGAATTAATACAAATTCAGGCTAGAGATTCTACATCTTGTTTATTGTGTTTTATGTGTTCTTTGTCTTTTCATATCCCAATATACTTTCATATATTTTCTTTGATGAATGAAAATCACAATTTAGTACAACTTCTACCGTGGTTATGTTATACTCAGTTATCTAATAACAAACATATTTTCCTCTGTATTCACTATTAGTTAATACAAGACCTGAATGTTGATTAGATGTTATACTTGATACTTCATTGAAGATTACATCAATCACTTTCTTCTTCTGTCACAAAGTAAGATTTTTCAGCATTTGACGCCTTTCTTTGATTAATAGCTTTATGTTTTTATTTCCTTTCATTCTATATTTGGATTTCAAATCAGGTACGAGAAACGACCACTGAGATGTTATAATATTAATTCGTTTTAAAAGAACTTTATTTTGTTATTTATCTGGAAAAAGGAAAACATTGAAACATTTCCCTCATTTCCCGATGCCTGACCTTATACTTGTAGCCTTAGTATAAACTCAAGAACAACATCGTTTTGGTGCCATTGTTGGGGATGGAGAAATGAAGTTACTTTTCCCTGAGAGAATGACATTCACAAGTTTATTTCTTTGATAGTGAACAAAGACTGAACACATTATAAAGGCTAAGTTTTTATTATTCACTTGGCGACTCCACATTTTAATAAGCTAGCATCTAGTCGAAGGAACACTAGACAAAACCCAGATGATAAGTAGACCACACTTGTTTCCAACCCTGAAAAAGTACTGAAACCAAGAGGATTCCTTAAGAAAGCTACTATGGTTTACCAACCTAAATACACACAGTCTAAGGCTAATATTCCACTTGAAACCATAAACCCTAAATTAGTTCTACCCAAAACTATGACTGAAGCTCATTCGACTACCTACGACGAAAGAGAAGGTGAGAAATCTACAGTAAAGTTTGTTTCAATTGATATCCCATTAGTTCTCGAACTAAATTTCCCAACCTCGCAAAGTCTAGAAGAGTATACCATACACTCAGATTCAACTCCTGCAGGTTCCCCCATTTACATATGTTGCAAGTCAAAGGAACCGAGTCCCGATGTCTCATTTCCCCCTTTTTTCTATTTTTTTGTCACCTGATAAATGGTTCTCATAATATTTTTTTCGTCATCTCGAAGAATATAAAGGATCGATATACATCTTTGAAAACCCTCTTTATAACGTACCAACTTCCTCTCCTTGAATATCTATGGCATCTGTCGGAGGAGGAGGAGGGGGCGGTCAAGTCCCACCCCCACCCCCACCCCCACCCCCTAGGATTTTTGCTAAAGTAGCTGCTAGATATGCTCCTTTGGTCCTCCCAGTACCCCTTCATGATTTACCTGAAAACTACATGAAAAACCTGCCAAAGTTTATAGGGGAGGGAGACTTAACCGCGACCAAACTTATCAATTTATTTGATCAATTTGTAGATATTCTCAGTCTCGATCATGAAGACATATATTCACGGTTGTTTGTTATAAATTTTGAAGGACAGGTGAGACCCTGGTTTCAAAGTTTACTTGCGGGTTCAATATTATCCTATGACACATTGGAAAACTATTTTCTCATACAATGGGGTGGAAGGAAAGATCACTTATATTATTTAACTAAGTTTGGGGCTTTAAGGAAGAAAAATTTAGAAACTGTTATTGAATTCATCCAAAGATTTAATAAATTATATAACAAGATCCCAATCAAAGTTAAACCTTCCCAACCTGTAGAAAAGGTAACTTTTGCAGGATCTTTCGAACCTGATTTTGCACTATTATTGAGAGAAAGGAGAGAGGTTGAACATAATCGAATGCAATACGATGCCGTAGAAATCGACTCAAATATGATGGCTTCTAGAAAATTAAAAACAAAAATGGAACCAGGAAACAAAGAGAATAAACGATTTAGGGAACAAGCAAGACCCTCCAGATCTGGGTGGTCTACAAACGACAAGAGGGATGATATGGAAAAGATAATTAAAGAACTGTCATATAAAATTTCAAAGATGGAACTAGATCAATCTAAAATAGATCAGTTCGTTAGAAGAGAATTTAGGATGAACCCCAATCCTCAAATACAACAGAGACAAATTAAAAATGAAGATCAAAAGGTTCAGACTCCTTTGAAAAATGAAAATTTTATAGGAAGTAATGACATGCAATAATTTGGGGGTTTAGAAAAAGATATTAATAATCTGAGTGAAGATTGTTATCAACCTCATTTAACTAGACAATATTATGAGAGGTCTTTAAAAACAGAACATCGGTCAAGTAATGATAGCAACACAAATAATATAGAGGATCCTGCTTTTCAAGGAATCATTGATTCTATAATGGCCGAGCTCCAAAACAAGTATAATCTAAGGTCTAAAACTAAAAGCATGACAACTACCCAACAAAAGAAAATCATGCTGAGAGGAGAAGTATATGAACCAACTCCAAAGGAAATTGAAACACAGAACACCAAGATAAAAGGAGTTGACCCACAAGGTGCCAAAACTAAGACAACCAAAACACAGATGGGAGGGACAAAAACAATTGAAAATAAAGAAATACAAACAAATAAAGAAGAAAATAAGGAGACCGAAGTACCAATCAGAGAAAATGAAAAAACTATAGGAGGTTTTAGTCTAGAAAATGAGATTAACAAAATAAAAATATCGATACCTTTGGTTGAACTGACAAAGAATCCCATTTATAAAAAAAAAATCACCAAAATGATAAATTTTTCAGATATGGGAAGTCAAGATAATGTTATAAATTTGGAAGATGATAAACCTAATATAATTTTTGGTCTGCATTTTGAAGGGGCCAGAGATATCATTGCTCCTTTCTACATTACACTAAATGTGCATGATCGTCTGCTACATAATTGTATGTTGGATTCTAGAGCCTCTCATAATTTGATGCCCAAGGCTATTATGGATAGACTTGGCCTCGAAATTACTAGGCCATACAGAGACCTGTATTCATTTGATTCAAGAAAAGTTAAATGTATGGGAATGATCAAAGATTTAGTGGTAAATGTTGCACAGATCCCAGTAAAAAGTGTTTTGATGGATGTGGTTATTGTTGATATACCTCTGAAGTATGGTATGCTATTATCCAGGTCTTGGGGCGCTAATATTGGAGTATCCCTTCTACTAGACATGACATACGCCACGATTCCCATCTTCAGAGGACAGTTCACTCGATTATACTGGGAAACACGGCTGGCATATATGGTAAGTGATCCTCATAATCCTAGAAATTACCTTGTCTATGTCACTGATCAAGATCTTGGAAGTTGTATTTTATCGATCAATGACGATATAGATGAATGTCCTGAAGATTTCACAGAAGAAAATAAAATTGAAAAGATAAAAGAAAGTGTATATAGTACTAGAATCTGGAAAATGTATTTCGATGGTGCTTCGTCATGTGAAGGAGCACACGTAGGAGTACACTTTGTAGAACCTATATATGAGTTTACTATTCCTTTCTCTTACAAACTACAATGGGACATAGACTACATGAATAATGTATGTGAGTACGAAGCCCTGTTCTTGCGACTAGAATCTGCCAGAAAGTTAAACATAAAAAACTTGGAAGTCTACGAGATGCTGAATTAATTGTAAAGAAACTAAATCGGTAGTACCAAGACAAACAACCAATATTGATATATTATAGAAATTGTGCCTGGGATTTAATGGAAATTTTTTTCTCATCAGTTAATGTTCATTACATTCCTCGTACTATAAATCTGCAAGTTGATTCATTAGCCAAAGCAACCTCAACATTTGCACCTCCTACAACTTTTAAACTCAAGTATCACATAGAGATGAGGAACAGACCCTCCATACCAAAAAATATACAACAATGGCAGGAGTTTGAAGAGGATGAATAGATTAGAAAGTTCCTCGAAATGGTGGAAGACTTTTCCAAGACACATATTGATCAAGAAAACCATAATGACCATACTTGGATTATGCAAGAAGGGGAAGATCCTCAAGAGTTCCAAGAAAAGATTGTGAATCATTGCATGTTAGTACTAAAAAACAACCAAATCCCTAAAGGTCTAATCCCCTTAGAAATACTATTTGACTAAAATGACATGCCATTAAAATCTACTCTCCAACCTCAACCAGAAGAAGTCGAAGATTGCGATATAGGTACCAAAGAAAAGCCTAGAATAGTAAAAATATCAAAATAACTTCCTTCTGAGATGAAAGGTAAGTATGTGGATTTACTAGAGAAATACAAAGATGTTTTTTCTTGGTCTTAGGATGAACTGAGAACTTATGGCACTACAGTGATTGAACACAAGATTCCTTTAAAGCGAGGTGTCAAACCTTCCAGGTAGAAGTTCAGGCAAATCAATCCCATATTATTTCCCATGGTCGAAAAATAAGTTAAAAAGCTCCTGGACCCTAAAATAATTGTACCACTCAACTACTCTAACTGGGTAGCTAATCTGGTCCCGATTAGGAAGAAGATCAGATAAACCAGATTATGTGTGGATTTTAGAAATTTAAATAAATCATCTCTCAAAGACAATTATCCCCTACCCAAAATGGACCATGTTCTAGAAAAAGTGGTCGAAGAAAATAGAATGTCAATGATCGACGGTTTTTCCGGTTACAATCAGATTGTTGTTAACAAAAATGATAAAGAAAAGACAACATTCACCACCCCATGGGGTACACTTATGTATGATAAAATGCCTTTTGGTTTGATGAATGCAGGTGCTACTTTTCAACGAGCTATGGATATCACCTTCATCGGTGAAAGAGATAAATTCATCATTATTTATCTCAATGATCTGACCGCTTTTTCCAAATCTGATGAAGAAAAACTAATCCACCTCAAGCAAACGTTCGAGAAATTCCGCAAATTTGGTTTGTCTCTAAATCCCAAGAAATCCCACTTTGTGATGCAAGAAGGTAAACTCTTGGGCCATATTGTATCTCAAGACATAATTAAAATCGATCCTAAAAGGCTTGAAGCTATTGACACTATAAATGTTCCTAGAAATGTAAAGAAAATCCAGTCATTTTTAGGGAAAATAATTTTTTTGAGGAGATTTATCCCGAACTTTGTTGAAATTGTGAAATTGATTACAGATATGCTCAAGAAGAATAGTGAAGTTAAATGGATGACCGAAGAAAAATAATCATTCGCACACATCAAGAAATTTATAGGTGAAGCACCTATACTGGCAAACCCTGATTATATAAAGGATCTTTTTATTTTTTCATTTGCATCCGAACATACGATTGCTGCGGTAATCCTCCAAAAGAACAAAGAGGGTTTTGAGAAACCAATAGATTTTTCCAGTAAGATCCTTAGAGACGCAGAATTGAAGTACGACATAATGGAAAAATAGGCATATGCCATGGTGAAAGCACTAAAATATTTTAGAACTTGTGTGTTGCATTCCAAGATCATTGCATATGTACCCATCAGTTCGATTAAGGATATATTGGTTCAGCCTAATAGTGATGGGAAGAGGGGTTGGTGGCTTGCTAAAATTCAAGAATTTGATCTAGAAGTAAAACCGACAAAGATCGTAAAGGGACAGGGTTTGGCTAAGCTACTAGCCGAATCAAATTTCACAGCACTTGGAATAAATAACCTACAAGAGCATGAAGTATATTTAGACATAGACGAATTCGACGACTAGATAGCCACAACCAGAATCAAAGAGAAGTTTGCATCTTCGGGTTGGTATAAAGATATAGTATCTTATCATCTAACTCTGAAATGCCCAAACGATATGTCTCCATCTAAAACTAGGACATTGAAATTGCATGCGGTAAATTATTGTATCTCAAAAAGCCAGTTGTATTGGAAATACCCTCTAGGTTTTTCACTAGTTTGTTTAGTAGAATCTGAAACAAAAAAGAGTTATAAATGAATTTCACGAAGGAGTGTGCAGAGGACATCATGCATGGAGAGCAACAACCTATAAAATATTGAGAGCAGGATATTATTGGCCTAAGTTATTCACAGATGTGAATGCCAAAGTCAGAGCCTATAACTCCTGCCAATTATTTTTAGGTGAGCAGAAACTCTTGGCGTTACCTTTGGTCCCAGTTAAAACATAAGCCCCTTTCCAAAAATGGGGGTTATATTTTATAGGCGAAATCAATCCACACTCCAGTGCACAACATAGATGGATCTTGACTGCTACAAACTATTTCACCAAATGGGTAGAATCTATCCTGACCAGGAAAGCAACATATTCAGTGGTAATAAGTTTCTTGTAGGAAAATATATTGTCTAGATTTGGTTGTCCCAAGAAGATAGTTACAGATAATTCCCAGGAATTCAAATCTATGGAAATGGTCATCTTTTGCCAAAAATAAAATATTGTGTTGGGTCATTCTACAATGTACTATCCTGAAGGAAATGGGTTAGCTAAAGCATAAAAAAAATTCTTAATCACCATAATAAAAAAGGTTTTGAGCAAAAATAAGAAAGCCTAGCATGTGCATTTGAAATATGCTTTGTGAGCAAATCGGATAGGCACCAAGAAATCAATCGGTACTTCTCCATTTCAAATGGTATATGGGATCGATGTGGTACTACCCATTAGTTTGGCTCTACCTATAATGAAACTTTGGAAAAATGAAAAATAAGAACCAAATCATGTCACAAGAAGAATAAATCAACTGATCCAAGTTTAGCAAAATAGGGCTGAAGTGGAAGAAAAACTTCAGAAGTATCAAGACAACATGAAAGCCATGTTTGATCATAAGTCTAAAGATAGGGAATTCCTCCCTAGTGACTTAGTTTTGAAATGGGATTCTAGTAGAGAAGACTCAGCCAAACATGGCAAATTTGATCATATCTGGTATGGACCATTCAAAGTTGCAGCCTCTGATGTGAAGAACTAATTTCTGCTAGAAAATTTCGATGGTAAAATCCTCAATGCCCCTATCAACGAGTGTTATCTTAAACACTATATGTGATAAATGATTTCCAAAATCCCACTGTATTTATCGGTTTGTGTTTTCTGTTTTTTATAGTTTTTAGGTAAGTCTTACTTCCACCGCAAATAAAATAGGTGAGTGATTTCATAGAAGAGTAAATGTAAAATAATTTACGCTTTGAACGATGTAACTTGTAAGACCCTGACACTCTTCATGTTGTTTTTTACGCAAGATTGTTGTCGATAGCTCAAACATTACAAAAGATACAGACAAGTGGTCATATATCAGAAATATTGGTTATCCCGAAACAGGTGATAAATAAATAATTTAGTGAGATTAGAGTGAAATGGCGAATCAATTGTATGAGTCTCTAAATTATTTAGATTTCCAAAGAATATCACCTGGTGCAACAATGACCTTATATGTATGAAGATACTCGCTAGATGTATTGTCAAAAGAACAATTTTCAAATTAAATCATAAAAGCGATCATCAAGATAAAATTAAAATAAACGGAAACAGAAGAAATAAAATGAACTCAAAAGAACTTTTTTCAAAAGTTGGGTTTGCGTTATAACAACCACATTTATGAAAATTGAAACCTCATCTGTCACCCTGTTCAAATATTTAGTATTTTTCCCCTTCACTCCAGATGCCTCCCCATGGCCTCCACAAAGGAAGGAGGGGTCACACTTTACCTCTGAAAGTTGACACATGAATATTTAAAAAAAGGGCAAGTCCTCATGGATCCTCGGGTTCCTATTGAACAAAAGTATGTAGAGGCTAATTCTAACTCTCTTAGTTCTTTTAACATGTTTTTAAATGATTAATATTCATCAGAAGAAGGCCCCTGGAAATAAAAAGTCACCCATAAGTTTTCCTATAGACTAAGATGTTTTGAAAGGTCAAAAGAAGACTTGCACAAAGTAATCAAAGTGAGTTAACAAACCTCTGTTGCCAAAATTATTAACAGATATCACCCCTAGCATGATTTATACCAATTGATTTCCCCCACTTCATGTTCTAAAAAGAAAGTATAAGATATATGGTGAAAGGAAATTTATTAAGTGATTGCCCCCATCTAGTCCAAAAAAGAGATGATGAAAGGAAATTCATTAAATGATTACCCTCATCTCAGCATTTAAATGCAAATTTACAAACTGAAGTGGTGAAAGGAAATTCAATAAGAGAATCAGACAACTTCACCGGGGTATTGAATAGGCTCGCTGGGAATGAAGAAATGTCTAAGTTATATGTAAGGTTGTTATACATGAATTATATTGTACTCTGGTAACCAGTTTTCTTTTGTAATAGATCTACATCCCAAGTTCACGTAGGACTCCCTGATTAAAAAAGACCGAAATTACTTTGACTTGATGCAATAAAGATCGACAAAACTTGTTAGAAATCCTAAGGTTGTTTTGATTATCTTAAGCATATCTGAAGTCAGTTTTAAGGAAGAGGGAGTCATCGAAGGACCTAAAGCTGAGATTAGTAAATGATTAAGTTTTGAAATCTTTTAGAGGTAAAGATGATACCTCATATGCTCTTTGTACCCTCTTTCTGAAAACGTTTCACAAAAGTTAAGTAATGACTCCATTCACCCAATAAAGGTAGGTGGTCTACTGTTCTTCTTGTCCCATAGGGAGAAGAGATCCCTAGATGGATTCTATGCTGGAACATAAATATTTTTTCAAATACTCCAGTTACCAAAAGGTTGAAGCCACCCTTTCTTTCGGATAACAAAAACGATAACCATAAACCCCAAATCTTGGATTTCAGGATTTTGCAGATCTAACGGTTAAATGTATCAAAGCTCCCAATGTACCGACATGGAAAATAATGAAGCCAGGATAAGTTTAATCATGATCATCAAAACATTAAGCAATGATTATAATTATTTTAACACATCGTGCTTTTGCGATTATGGAGGCACGCCTCAAGCGACCTTCAAATGTCCGATGTACAAATTTGTGAAAGTGACTTAAGATAAACCTGGTTAATTACAAGATTAATGATAATTAATGTTAGTTAACTTTCTCAACCAGACAGTTTTACCTTAGAACAATACCTTTGTAATCCTGATACACGAGGTCGTGATATTTATAAACTAATCATGATTAGTTAAGAACTTAAATATGATCAAAGTCAATAAACCAAATCCCAATATCATGAATTTGGGGTTCATGGCCCAAGACGAAGAATAAAATCGTCCGAGACCGCGAACGTCGAAAAAGGATTAAGAACTCATTGTGATTAATTAAATGACTAAACTGGATTAATTAATATCTTAAACAACTTTAAACCTGTGGAGCTTACTGGTAACGATTTAAATGTTCCTATGATCATCCCAAGTCATAAAAAATCAAACATTTATGGCATTTATAAGCGAAATAGAAAAATGATTGAAATTAAGATCCTGCTTTATTTCCAAATATTTCGAATTAAACGTTGTGTCAGCAAGGACCCGCACAGACTTGAGTATTCTAAACGAAAGAATTTTCGTCATTATTTGAATTTCATTCTAGTTTCACAGAGCCATTTTAGCGAGTTAACCATTGTTTGTATTTTCATCCTCTGTAACAGAAACTATATCTCGATATTTTATATCACGGCTCCATGGAAAATGCCCAAAATAGCTGGTGAAAGTTTAGGTCAGAGTTCAAATATTATTTATGATACCTCGCTTAGAAACATAGACACAGTCAAAACATGGACACACATTTTCAACATCTTGCAATACGAGCTGATAAATTGTGTAGACGACTCGAGTGACAATGAGAAAGATGATTTGTATATCAAATACAAAGTGGTCACTCAGTTAGAGATGCAAAATATAACAATAAGGACGCGACTTTTTCCCTATTGTGATATGGTTAAATTGGCACTCAACCACATAGATGTCCCGACTAGGACAATATTTAACATGCAGAAGGTGGTTGTTGGGACATTTAGGCCAAAGCATCTGCAGGCGATGCACAAATTGTCCCCCACACCCAATTTTACTTACAACACCGAATTCTTGGAGGGTTTCAAAAAGAAAGAATGCGAGAAATTTGGAAAAATCTTATCATACTGCATATTTTTTTCTCCCATGGCTACCGCTTATCCGTACAGTAGTAGAGGGGTACTCTTTCGACTGGGTTAAATTGTTGTCAGACAGTCTGGAAAGCCAAGTTATAGAATATCAAGCAAAAAATGAGAGCAGGAAAGAAACTTCATTTTTCATGTTTGCGTACATTATGGATGTTGTTTCTTCATGACACCCTTTCCATTAATGAGCTAGATCTGGACTCCAAATAGCGCAAAGCCTATTCACATTTACCACTCCAAACTCTAGGAAGATAAGGCCAAGGACTTCGTCTATGAGATTTTCAACTATGTAATGGTACCAATGCATGTCGTTATATATGGCCATCCACCTCCTAGAATTTCAGATAAAGTCATGACAAACTTAAACGACGTGACAGACTGGTACCTGGAAGAACATTTCTCGTATATTGGGGTTTTTGGCTGCTTTGTTCCCCCTTATGCCCTACCGCTATTTTTACTAGACAAGCTAGTGTGTCGAGAAATCACCAGGTAAACTGTGCTCGGTGGGATAAGAAAAGAACTCAAAGGATTTAAGAAAAAGGTATGATTTTCTTTTCCCATACACATTGGTACATATTCTTTATTAGATTTCAGCCATGCCAAAGTGGAGGCCATGGCCTTAGAGGAAATGAAACTAGTATACATTGAATTTAAGAAGCACAATCCTCATAGGATCGTGGGTAACCATATGGCAAGTTGTGGTCTAAAAAGATATGAGCACGGATATTTCCCCAATGATGAAATGTTTCGAGGAGCGAGATCCTACTCATAAGTATTAAATCGAGTTCGATCTCTACTACCTGGAGATATGACCAATTTCTATAAATTCCAGGAACACCGGAAAAGTGGCCTCCCCAAAGTTTTGTAGAGAAAAACCTCAAAACCTCCAGGTGCACAGTAAATAGGAGCCTATGGTTCAGTGGATACAAATGTTGGCAAACAAGAAAATTAGGAGAACATGGAGGAAACTGAGACCTTGAAATAGGAAACTGAGATCCCAAGCCAAGAGAAAAAACTCCCATAGACAGATACACTAGTTAAACAGGTCAAAGATCAAACAAAGACCTCCTCAAAGGGGATATGAGACACACCCTTGTCTCCATCAAATGAACCAGACATAGATGTTATCTTAAAACTAGCATCCAAAGAAATGAGCAGTCCCATTCCATCCATCACACCCTTACAATCTACCAAGGGGAACCGCAATGCAGAGATAATATCTAAAAAGGATTTGAAACCTATCTCTATAGAATAATTGCCTCCTAGAGATTTCTATTTTAGCAAGAAAAGGAAGTCCGTGGTGAAGAGAGAAGCATATCAAAAAGAGGGTGTAGTGTCTAAAAGGTATAGAATATTAATGGATGGAGGAGCTTTAGAAGAAGAAGAATTCACCGATTAGATAACAAGAACATTGGGGGCTTATGCAACGACAAACCAATATTCAATTGGAACATTGAAGGAATGGCTGAAACAAAGAGACCTGTTGATTATAAATTTATAGAATCAGATAGAAACTATAGAGACGAATGCCAGGAATGAGGCATACAAATATTTTGAACAAACTAGAGTAACCGACCAACAGGAAATCAAACTACTCAAATCCAATCTTGAGAAAATGCAACAATCAGCTTAGGCAAGTCAAGCACAGGTAATTCAATAGGAGGAGTTAATACAACAACTGCAATATAAATTAAATTATGTTGAAAGCCAGGTCATAGACATAAAGGTATTTCGAACTCAAGCCACAAAAATACGAAAGAAGATACAAGCAACCCAATAGAGTCTACTTACTCAAGTAGAAATAATCCAGGAACATTTTCATTTGATTGATCAAGCCTTAGAAAAAATCACCTTAAGAGAGAGAGAGAAGCTAAGATGTCTTGAAGTACTTTCCAGGAGGCTATTATAGCAACGACAAAAGAGGAAATGGTCATCGCTTCCAGATTATCCATTCGAGAACAAACCACAAGTAACATTCTGTTAAAATCATGGGAGCATAATCTATCAAAGAACAGAAAAATGGCCAAAGAGGTGAGAGACTCTTGTGAAGAAACATTTTCCCTAATAAACAAAAAATTGCTAGATCTCGATAAGGAGAATAGTTCTAGAACGTTGGGAAAGATTAACATAGTTAAACATCTGCTAGATATCAAGGAAAATGTGTAAAGGGACCAAATTGAACGATCTCAGATAAAGAAAGTCAATATTGCCGAAATAGACAAATGGTTGATAAAACCAAAAATACATTTATTGTCTATCATTTTAGAAGATAGACAAATAGGGGAAATACTGCCATAGTTGGAGAGGAAGTGCTACACTTTCAAAGAAAATGACCAAACTGAGCTTCCCAAGTTGATAGCCCAGTTGGTAGAAAAGTGTGTAAATTGTATTGAACAGGGGAAAGGGAATACTTTTGGAGGCCAATAATATAGTTGCTTATTCCATCCTATTTTGGAGCTAGAGGACAAAGAAAGGAAAACGCCCCGCCAACATGAAGGAAGACAAAGGACAATTAAGTGAAGCTTTTAATTTTTTCATTTGTAACTGAAACTTTTAGAATGATAGAATTCCAAAGTTTTTAATCCAGTATAAATATACATTTTGAGGAAGAAACAAAGGCTGCTTTTTTCCGATTGTAAAGGAGAAGACTCTCTTAACTGAGAATTAATACAAATGCAGGCCAGAGATTCTACATCTTGTCTATTCTGAGTTATGTGTTCTTTCTCTTTTCATATCCCAATATACTTTCATATATTTTCTTTGATGAATGCAAATCACAATTTAGTACAACTTCTACCATGGTTATGTTATACTCAGTTATCTAATAACAAACAGGTTTTCCTCTGTATTCACCATTAGTTAATACAAGACTTGAATGTTGATTAGATGCTATAGTTTATACTTCATTGAATATTACATCAATCACTTTCTTCTTCTATTACAAAGTAATATTCTTCAGCATTTGATGCCTTGCTTTGATTAGCAACTTTATGTTTTTCTTTCCTTTCATTATATATTTTGATTTTAACTCAGGTGCGAGAAATAAACACTGATCTATTATAATATTAATTCGTTTTAAAAGAACTTTATTTTGTTATTTACCTGGGAAAAGGCAAACATTGAAAAATTTCCCTCATTTCCTAATGCCTGGCCTTATACTTGTAGCCTTAGTATAAACTTAGGAACAACACGCTCTTTGTCAGACCTCTGTTCAATCTATATACTAAATTTTCTATTGCTTGAACCCAATATTCATTTGAAATTTTTTTGGCTACCAACATATTACACGCCATTTCCATGATGGTCTTATTCTTTCTTTCCGCGACACCATTCTGTTGTGGTGTATATTGCGCAGTAAATTGCTTGTAGATGCAATGAAATTTAAAAAAGATATTAAAACATCTTGAAATATATCTCCTCCTCTATCAGTTCTCAAGAACTTGATGTGATAACCACTTTGTTTTTCCATAAGAGATTTAAACTGTTGAAAACAACCTAATGCATCAAATTTACACTTTAAAAAATAAATACATGTCTTTCTTGAGAAATCATCAACAAATGTTAGAAAATAAATACTGCCTCTTATATATGGTGTTTGCATTGATCCACAAATGTTTGAATGTACTATTTCTAGTGGATATTTTTCTCTGTAAGACTTGTCAACTAGAAATGATTCTCTATCCTGATTTCCAAAAATGTAGCCTTCACATATTCTTTCTGGTTTTTCTATTAATATAAAAACTTTTACCATATGCTTTGTGTGTAGTAGATTCAAAAGTCCAAAGTTCAAGTGTCAAAATATGAAATTCCATAGCAAGGAATCATCCTGCACTTTAGATTGGAAAGTTGGTTGCATCTTTGCGCCACTTTCTCCTTTATTGATATTGTGCGTACTTTATGTTGTAAATGAAATGTCTAACTATGCATATTTTTATTTACCAACAATTAGCAATGCATTTTTCTTCTTAGATGGATTTAATGTCAATGGGAACATTTTGTTACTTGTCGTCTGGATTCTTGCTATAAGTTGATTGCTTGGATATTTTTCCATAATCACATAGTGATTATGTTCCATATAGATTATGTATCCATTTTGTAACAACTGTCTTGTGCTCATCAGATTATGATTCAGACCAGAAACATAATAAACATCAGGAATAAATTTTTGTTCTCCTTTCTTAGTTAAAATTTGTATACTTCCTTTTCCTAAGAAAGTGACTTGGATGTCTTTTCCAAGCCTAACCTTGCTTTGGACTGACTTGTCCAAACTAGAAAACAATTCTATCTTTCCTGTCATGTGGTCACTATATCCTGAATATAGATACCAAATGTCATACAAAATTTCTTGAGCAACATTACATTCAACTGGGGATACTATAGACATTTCCTCAACACACGCCATACACATAGGACCATAGGGGTTTTTTGCGCTATATGAATGTTATTCACCTTGTTTGTTTTGATTATACTGTCTCTCCATGCATTCATATGCATAATGTCCATACTTTTTACAATAATGGCACTGAATATTTGATTTATTAGTTCTCTGACAACTTGGATGACTGGTATTTGGATTTTGACCTCTTCCACTAGCGTTTCCAGGACTGTTATTGCATCCACCTCTGACATAACTTATTCCTCTTCCTCTAGAGTTATCTCTTCCCCTTCCTCTTCCATGTTTTATAGATGACTGCGTGGAAAATCCATTGTCTAATGACATACTTGACCTATTCAATATGTGTTCATGGTTAACGAGGGAATCTTGCAGTACATCTAGGCTAAAGTCACTCGGGTCTTTTCTCTCTTCTAGATTCACAACTAGGGTATTAAATTTAGGAGGAAGACAACTCAGTACTTTATCAACAATATTTTTATCTTCTATGGTTTCACCATGAGACTTAATCTGATTTATGAGGCCAATGAAATGGGTTTAAAAGGAATATGTTGAATATATATATTTCATTGGCAGAGTTTCAAAATATCTTCTAAGAATCTATATTTTTTGTTGATCTATAGCGGAAGAAAATATAGAACAAGGTAAAAGAAAATGAGAAAACACAGAATTGACACAATGTTTTTACGTGGTAAAACCCTATACACGGGGACAATGATATTTAGTTAATATTATGAAAGGGAGATAATAAATCAGCTAGACCACTCACACTCATGTGTGTTAAGCACTCTCACATCTCACACTCTCTGCCTTAACAAGCTTACATAAATATATATCAATCTTCACTCAGTTACAAGAAACTGATTACATTTAATGTGTATTTATCCCTATTCTAAATCTGTCTTATTTGATCCAACTAATTACAGAATAATAGGGGCCAGAAAAGCTTCACAATATCTAAAAACACGAGTGTAAATTGGTTCAAATTATCCAACAATATCCACCTTGACAACAATTTACCTGAATATCATTGTCCAATTTATTCATCACCTATACTGCAAGCCAAGAAAAGTCAAGAACCACTGCAACTTATCTAATAAAATGGGTTTCATGATATTGCTTGTGTGAGTTGCTCGAGTTTGGATTTCCTGAGGGGTCACTCCACCTCCAACATGTCTTCCAGAACAGTGTTTTGAGACATACATAGTGATATATCTCCTTCTATCTAAAACACCTATAAAATATACATTAGAATTATCACATACTATCTCACTATAATGATTATAGGTGACATTCGTGTTTCTCAAACGTTGAAGAACCCATTTCACTGCAACACCTAAATATTTCACGTATCTAACAACATCATTAGCATCTGAAACATTTTGTCTTAACCATTTCACCACATACAACATAACTCCTACTAAACTTACACGAGACATAACCTTTTCTTCTTTATAAACAATACCTATGCTTGAAGAAGACTTATAATGGAAAACAACACGGATAAAAAATACTTTTACAGTGTTCATATTGAACTCCAACCACAACTTACCATTACCATCTGTATGTACTTCTATTCCCATAATTTTGTGTGTTGCTCCTTTACCCCTCATGTGAATTGTCCTTTCCACCTGAGTCATTTTTTTACTGATTTTATCCATGCTTCGGATTGCATCGAGCATATCATCACCAAATAACATCAATACTGTGAATGTACTATAACTTTTATATTCATTCCTACCCTTTGAAAAATTATGAGTCATTATGAAGGATTCAAAACTCTTGTATATTTTCCTGGGTCCCAATAGGCCATACAATGAATTATGTAGCATGCAAACAAATTTATTGTTGTGATCTTGAATCAAAACTTTTGGTTGTTCCATACATACCGTATCCCTGTCAATGATGATCTTGTGAGAAGTAGGATCCCACACACAACATCCATTTATACCACCATCCTAACTTGCAGAGATATAAAACAAGTAGGAATTCAAAAACAAAGATTTTAATTCTGGAAATGATTTACCGCTTACGAGTACCTGCAATTATTTCTTTCTCTTATGACCTTGATGCTTTTTCCATAAAAAATAAGATACATATGTCACTTCATATGCCACTTATGTACTCCCTTCCAGCTTATAAAGGTTATCAAACTTTGTTTCCTTCATCACTACTAAACTACCTTTCAACAATGTGAGTGCTCCACCTTGACCTGCATATGTATATCCACAAGAATCCAACACTCCTAATGAAATCAAAACTTATTTAAGCTCAAGTATATATCTAAAATTTGTTAATTCCCTAACAATACCATTGAACATCCTGATTCTAATACTACCAACCCCAACAGTTTTGCAGGGAATGCCATTTCCCATAAACACTACACCCTCATCAATAGATTGGTAAGAAATGAACCAATTTCTATGTGAGCACATGTGGTGGGAGGCACCTGAATCTAACTGTCATTCTTCTTGATATTGTAAATTACTAGAAATGGATAAAATTTCATCAGTCATACTTGAATTTGTTACAACCCAATTTGCTTCCTGCGTAGAGTTTTTCTCAGATTCCTTTCTTTTCAAGTCCTTCTTAAGATGTCTTGTTTTTCTATAGTACCAACATTTTACTTTACCCTTTCTACGTTTTGAATTAGATCGATAAGATATTCTCTAATTCTTCTCTTTAGTTCAACCACTGAACAACATCACCTCTAAAGTTAAGGTTTCTTGACTATATTTTCTCCTCATATCCTCAACCAACAAAGCTCCCACAATAGAGTCATAATATAAAACATCTGTTGAGCTAAAGCTAATAGAGGTGACTAGATTTTCCCAAGACTCATGTAACAAACACAATAGTGTAATAGCCTTATATTCATCTTCGAATTTAACTTCCATACTAGTCAATTAAACTATAATGGTATTAAAGGTATTTAAATGGTTAGCAATTGTTGTACCTTCTTTCATCCACAAACTGCACAATTGTATCTTCAATTAGATCTTTCTCGTCAAGGACTTTGTCATATAGATACTTCAAAATTGCTCCATAAGCCTGATGTTGTATCCTCTCCTACGATATTAAACAAAACATCATCCGCCGGACATAAACAAATGGTACTAAGAGCTTTTTCACCCAGATCTTCCTATTCTCATTTGTCATAGTCATTGGTTTCTTTGTCTTGACTGCCAATGATTTTTGGAACCCTTGTTGCACTAGTAAATCCCGCATCTTGAGCTTCCAGAGATCAAAGTTTCTTTTACCACTAAATTTATATACCTCAAACTTAGAACTTTGAATTTTTCCCATTAGCACAAACTCTCAATAAATAAATAAATAAATAAAAGAGCTTCTTAAAATGGAGGAATATTTTATAGTCAAAATTGGAACCCAAAAACAATTGTTTTAATATTACAGCTAAACATCCACTTTAAAAATTATCCATCCATTTAACTATGATCCTTCATAAATTATCCACATTGTGTGTATAAAATATTCACCTAATAAAAGAAATTATATCCTTGTGGTTAATGGAAATAAAACTATGTCATTATAACTTTGACGAATCACTCTACTCGTATGCTTTTAAAGAATTAACAATTTGTCGTGAAAGGATTCAAAGGTTAACACTCTTCTCAAAGAATAAAGGATAATCTGGGAGGACACTTGCAATGGTTATGTATAGTATGTCTGAGACGCTCCTCTCCTTGTGGACATAAGCGTTTATACATATTTGAAGCTCTGTTCTCTGTGTATAAGTGCGTATGAGTTACAAAATAAATCCCTTTTCCTTCCCACACTCAGATCGATTTTGTCAGATGAAAAATTGAGCTCACCTCATTCTTGAATTTGTGAAGATTTGCTTAGTGTGCTTTGCAAACTTGATTAACATAAAAAACCATGCTCTAATACCATTTGTTGATATGTTGTGGAAGAAAATATAGAACAACATACAAGCAATTGAGAAAACACATAATTGACACAACGGTTTTACATGGTAAAACCCTATACAGGGGGACAATGATATTCGGTTATTATTATGTAAGGGAGATAATACATCAACTAAACCATTCACGCTCATGCATGTCAAGCACTCTCACATATCACACTCTCTGCCTTAACAGGATTACATAGATATATAACAATCTTCACTCAGTTACAAGAAACTGATTACATTTAATGTGCCTCTATCCCTATTCTAAATCTGGTTGATTTAATCGAACTAATTAGAAAATAATAGGGGCCAGAAAATCTGCCCAATATCTAAAAAAACGAGTGTAAATTGGTTGGCATTATCTAGCAGTTTTGAAGTCTTGAATTTATCCATACCTTGATAAGATGTTTTCAATATGTCCCATGCTTCCTTGGATTTCTTTGCTAATGAAACTCTTGGGAGTATGCTCTCATGCATGATTTGATGTATGTAAAACATCGTCTTTCCATCCTTCTTTCTTTGATCTTTCAAAGCATCCTTCTGAGCATGTGTGAGGGTATTGTATGTTTCCTGATCTGTTGGTTCCACATAGCCATTCTCGACTATCTCCCATACATATTGACCTAGGAATAGTGCCTTCATGGTTAAGGACCACAACTCATATTTTTTTCCTGTGAAAGTGGGAGGTTGCAGATTTGAAGTAGAAGCCATATTTTATGACATAATTGTTTCTCCGATCAACCTGTTGTGATACTAGATCTCATATCTATAATGCGAAGGGAAATTGTGCACAACGCAGTTGTAAATAATGCACACCACAAATCTTCATAGATGAACACTCAAGACTGACCGCGAAGTGGGAAAACTACTCGATTTACTACGTGTTCTGATAAAACACTTAATGAACGATTTATATATGAAGAACAACACAGTGCTATGCTTAGCACATAAAATCAGAAATACACATGAAATTGTGAACACACAAAATACTTGATATTAATAACTTTGGCGTTGCTCGCTAATACAAAATACGATACTCTGTCGAGCTCCGACTCCAATGACTTCTTAGACTTCTGCAACACACAGATTTTGTCCTCTCAGACTTCTTAGACTACCTTTATTTGATGTTGCTCCTCTCAATTGTTCTCTTTGTTCTTATTCTGCATGTACTCCTCGACTAACTAAATACTTGCACTTATAAAGATGAAACTAAGACTTCTTACAGAAGTAAGACTGACTCAACATTAAAGACTACAATTAATTCGATTGAATCTTAACTACTTAATTGGACTCGAGAAAGATAAATATCATCTTCGTTAATTAACTCCCCTGCTCGCCGACTGACTAAACCGAGTTTGCGTAAATGTAAGAGGAAAACTAAATAAACTATAATTGTAGAGTGGCGACTGACTAACTGGCTAAGAAATCTACCAAGACATAAAGCTCACCAAATTGTAATTATTATTTCCAAGAACCTTGAAGAAACTTGCTGAAGGATTACATTTAATTTTTTAGATTAATTCCTAAAATCTGAATTTGGCACAGCCATGATGAATACAGTTTTGATTTTTTTCTTGGATTCTTATTTCTTTAATGAAGTTAAAGTGAATTGATAATTGGTTGGGATTATATGAATGAATTTAGGTTTAAATTAAGTTAGTTGTTACTATAAATTTTGAATTGGCATTAATAGTTGGCAAGCCAACACTTAGTAGGAAGTTTATAACTTAACAATAATTGACACTTTTTCAAACACACTTGAGAAAGAATCCCACTCAAGAGATGGCTATCATTTTAACTTTACCAGAATGAGCCAAGATCTCATTGAATATTTGAACCTTCCCAATCATCTCATAAAACCACCTCAACCTTTCTCCACTTATAATACATACCTTACCTTTAATCCTAAGAGGCTTGATCTTAACTACTACTGCCACCTCAAAAAAATCATCTCGTGAAACCGCCTAAACCTCTCTCGACTTACCATGCTTACCTTTAATCCCACCACGGCATCGGATCTTGACAACTGCGGCCACCTTAAAAGAATGGAGATGCCGAATTACATATAGTTTATTAATTTAAATCCTAAAATCATAATTTAGGACAGTAAGGATGAAGACAATCCTGTCTCTCCATTTACCATATCCAGATAAAGGGCTCTTTGTCCTCCATACGAAGAAATTATAAAAAAGTATTTATTCCTATTTTATGCCAATAGACATAATTAAATTTTGTTGGTAAAAATGCATCTCAACTTACACAATTTGGAGAAGAATGAAGTGTGCAAAATTATGAGAAAGTATTTATGCATATTTTATGCCAATAGACCATTAAATTTTGCTGGTAAAAATGCATCTCAACTTGCACAATTTGGAGAAGAAGAATCAAGTGTGCAAACATATTTGAAAGCCCAAAAGTAAAAAAAATGATATATTCCGACGTTCGTGAGGCTTGCATTGCACATGATGATATTATGAGTCATTTCATAAACGTTTTTCTAATGATATTATAAGTCATTTCATAAACTTATTTCTTTTGTGGTTTTGAGACGATTACATGTTATGTGTAAGATGATCTTTAGATTTGTATTGGTAGGCTTTCATAGGTGGGTTGTGGGATTCTAAAAGCAAGGTATATACCATCAATTTTTTGGAAAGGTTCTGTTTGTTGTTTGTATTTTTTGAATTTAAATTGTGTAGAAAATTATGAAAGGTTTAAAATTGGACACTTCACCCATAGTCAAGAATAAAAGAAACTTATAACTTAAAAAATATCAAGAAAGAGTTTAAAATTGGACACTTTACCATAGTCAAGAACAAAAGAAAATTAGACACTCCACCCATAATAAAAAAACGAAAGAAACTTATAACTATAAAAATACTAAAAAAGAAATGACAATTAATAAGAGAAGAATGATGTTGTTGAAGGGAGGCAGATCAATAAAATAAGAAAACAATGATGTTATTGAAGGGAGGGAGGAAAGTCAGATTGACAATTGAAACGGGCTTTGAATTGGTGAATTACAATGATGTTATTGAAGGGAGGGAGAATTGGTGAATTACAATGATGTTATTGAAGGGAGGGAGGAAAGTCAGATTGACAATTGAAACGGGCTTTGAATTGGTGAATTAACCTTTAGGAAATAAATTTAGCCGTTGTAAAGAATAGTGTTAAAATAATTAGAAATAGTGTTTCATTTTTGTTTTATTGGGCATATTTTTACGCCACTTTTTGAAAGGGTCTGCTTCTCAAAAACAAGTCAAAAACTTAGTTGCTCATTGTCACTTCATTAAGCAATGGTTGAGCTCGAATCCTTGAACATGGTGGCTGCTGAAGAATTAATAACCATGGGGTTCTAAGTCATTTGCGCCATTTCAAACTGAAATTTGAGAAATAGTGCCATTTGAAATTTGAGAATTGGTGGTGACAAGCAGGATAAGAATTTGAAAATAGATTTACATCGTCAAATTTAAACAAATTTGTTAACCATATTCAGCATTTTACTTAATTTGCAAGATTTGGCTTTTTGACAGTATCCATCCCTTCTTTCAAGTCCTATCTTCGAGATTAACGATACGTTTTGAGTCTCGGAAATCCAGTTATAATTGCTTTTCTGCAGTCGGAACTGTTCCTTTACTCGATTTTTCCATTAAATTTTGTTGGAAAGTTAATCAGGTCATTAGTTTATTAAGGTTCCGTTCAAATATTTTTTCACCAGTTTAAGCCTCTAAAAGCAATGCACAAGTGGCTTTAAAATTTTAACAAATGAATTCATATTAACCTCTTATGAATTCATATTGACCTCTGAAAGCATTGCACAAACGGTTTTTAGAATTTTCACATTACTTCATATTGACTTATAAAATTAAGATATATAGCACAACAACAAGAGCAGAATGCAAGTGGCCATGACCACAACCTGTGCTGATAGACGCTGGTTATCAGACGCACTGAAAGCAAGGCTGTTGACGAATGGCTGGTTTAATAATGGTTGAGTCCCGGCTGTACGTTCACCAGTGGCTGGCTGAAGCCCGGTTGGACGTTTAATGGAGAGAAGGGCTGATTGAGAAAGGCAGGTTGGTTAGTTAGTCAATGGCTGATTCACTAATGGAAATTGCTGTCCGATTTGGGAATTTGCAGGCAGCTGATTGACTAAGGGCTGGCCGTTAAAAGGCGTATAAGGATGTGCGTTCAATGGCTGATTCAATGGAGAACAACACAGTGTTATGCTTTATAGATGCAGAACAACACAACACAGTGTTATGCTTATCACATAAACTCAGAAATATATATGAAAATTGTGAACAATCAAAATACTTCATACTAATAACTTTGGCACTGTGTCAAGCTTCGGCTTCAATGACTTCTTAGATTTTTGCAACACACATAAATTGCGCTCTTAGACTTCTTTGACTACCTTCAATTGTTGTTGCTCCTCTCAATTGTTCTCTATGTTCTTCTATATCTACTCCTGCACTAACTAAAGACTCACACTTATAAAGATTAAAGTGAGACTTCTTATAAAAGTAAGACTAACTCCACATTAAAGACTAGAATTAAATCAACTAATTCTCAATATGGTCTCCATTAATTAACTCCGGTGCTTGAATACACTCTAGTTGTAGATTGACGAATGACTAATTTACTGAGAGTGACAAATCGGCTAAGACATAAAGCTCACCTACTTGTAATTACTATTTTCAACACTCCCCCTTAATTATAAGTAGGTGGGATTACAAAAATTTACATAAAAAAATGAATTTACATATACTGTCATTTATCTGATAGTGCGTAGACCCTCAGACCCTTATACTATTGTGCAGATGTTGAAATGCTAAATATTTTGTAAAAATATATGCGACTTATTCTTTTGACATTTATCTGAAGACCCTCATACTACCCTCATACTATTGTGCATATGTTTAAATGCTAAATCTTTTGTAAAAATATATGTCACTTATTATTTTGACGTGCAAAACTCTAAACAAATTTCTTTGTTATTTACCAATTCTTTGATCAATTGATACATTTTATCAATGTGGTTGGTTTTCTTCTGAAACACGTGATTCTTTGATAACATGATGGTTGAATTGTTGTCACAAAATATTGTAGTTGGTTCTTCTTGTTCTTGCAACAAATCTTTTAACACTCTTCTCATCCACACTACTTGATAAGATATGCTTGATAGGATACACTTGTAGTTGCGACATACTTTTCTTTTGCTAAAGAAAGAGTCATTATGTGATGCTTCTTTGATGCCCATGCTACCATTCTTCTTCCAAAACAAAATGTGTACCCATAGGTACTTTTCCTGTCATCTATGTTGACTCCACAATCACTGTCAATGTATCCAATAACTCTGAAATCTTTTGAAGTAGAATATCTAATGCCAAAATCTTTTGTTCCATTCACATATCTCGAAAAAAAAATTCTTTCCTTCCAATGTGATTCTTTTGGAGTTTCCATGAACTTTGAAATTACGCTCACTTCATACATAATATCAAGTCTTGTTGTTGTTAGATACATAAGACTTCCTACTAGTATTTTAAACAGTGTGGGATCCACCTTGGACCCGTTATCTTCCTTTCTTAACTTCAATCCTGTTATGATAGGTGTTCGAGATGCTTTTGAATTTATCATGTTGTGTTAAGGTCCTAACCCGCACATAGGTAGATTAATGTATTCGGATGTAATAAAGGTCAATATTAATAAGACCTTTCAATAAAATAGAATAAGGTGGATGTAAGAAGACCTAATAGAAGCTTCCGCTTCTAGAAGGATC
>ML777783.1:426040-490114 GCA_009831015.1 Picea engelmannii
CTAGCTTGGATATTATTGTAACAGAGCGCTGCTCGATTGGAGGTTGCCCCCTCGAAGAGGCCCGTGAACATTGCTATCTGAATCAAGTGCTATTTCTGTTCAAGTGCTATTTATGTTGCTATTTCGTATATCATTTCTGTGTACTGTGAAGATTATGATGGATATTTTACTGTTATTCTGTTATTTCTAGCATTTCGTTCCTGTTCTGCATATTTTATATATCTAGTATCTTGCATGTTGAATATTTTCATAATTTCATCCGCATACTTAGATTGTGAGATAAATATACCATTTTTGGATTGGTGAACTTCAATACCCAAGAAATATCTCATAATCCCTAGATCGGTCATGTCAAATTCATCCTTCATGACTAAATTAAATTTTTCTATGCCAAAATCACATGTAAATATCAAATCATCTACATATAAGAAAACAATTAACATATTATCTTGTTGATTTTCTTTGATGTACAGTGTTGGCTCATATTCACTTCTCTGAAATACATTTTAAGAGATAGGAATCTATGTGACTGTACCAAGTTCTGGGATATTTCTTTAACTCATACAGTGTTTTATTTAATCTGTATACATTGTCTTCTTGTCTAGGAACCTCATAGCCTTGTGGTTGTTCCACATATACTTCTTCTTCCAAATTTCCATTCAAAAATGTTGACTTTACATACATTTGTTAAACTGACAATTTGTTCTGCGTGGTAATGCCTAATACAATTATGATTGTGTCCATGCGCATAATTGGTGCAAATGTTTCATTGAAATCAATTCTAGGTTGTTGCGTAAAAACACTTGCTACTAGCCTTTACTTGTGCTTCTACACATTTCCTTCTGCACCTTGCTTGTTTTTATAAACCCAATTGACACTTATCACATCCTTGTCTTCGGTTACATCTACTAATTTTCATGTTTGATTGTTCACTATGCATCTGATTTGTTCATCCATGGCTTGAGCCCATTCAACATCTTTGACAACTTATTCAAAAGTTAGTGGATCATCTATTTGTGAAAATAGAGAAAAAACTAAAAATGAATTTGTTGTGTCCTCATTATAGATGTCACACAGACTAGAGAATTATGCATTGTGGTTTCTGTCACAGTGTCAGGTGTAGAAGGGACTGCACACTAACTTTTACATGGTGTTTGAACCATTTCTTCTTCTTTGTCATGATTATCAACAACATCAATAATTCTAACTGTCTTTGCTATGCATCCATCCCATGCTTCATTCTCCATGAACTGAACATTGTGACTCATTATGACCTTTCTTGCGACAATTCATACATCTTATATCCTTTTGTATCTTCAGAATATCCAAAAAATATACATTTATTTCCTTTGTTTTCGAACTTCTTTCTCAGCTCATATGGAACATGTGTGTATACGATACAACCAAAAACTTTTAAGTGTGCCACATTATGATTCATACTTGTCCAGGCTTCTTGAGGAATTATGTTCTTTACACTCTTTGTTGAACATATGTTCAATATGTATACTGCAGTTGCTACTGCTTCAGCCCAATACTCATTTGAAACATGTTTGGCTTCCAACATACGACATGCCATGTCCATGATGGTCCTGTTCTTTTTTTCTGCGACACCATTGTGCTTTGGTGTATACCACACAGTGAATTTCTTGTAGATTCCATGAACTTTACAAAATTTATGAAATTCTCTTGAAATATATTCTCCTCCTCTATCAGTTGTCAAGAACATGATGTAATAACCACTTTGTTTTTCCACAAGAGATTTAAACTACTGAAAAAAACCCAATGCAACAAATTTATGCTTTAAAAAATAAATCCACGTCTTTCTTGAGAAATAATCTATAAATGTTAGAAAATAAATATTGCATCCTATAGATGGTGTTTGCATTGGTCCAAAAATGTCTGAATGTACTATTTCCAGTGTAGATTTTTCTCTGTAAGACTTGCCAACTAGAAATGATTCCCTATGTTGCTTTCCAAAAGTGCAACCTTCACATATTCTTTTTTTTTTCTATTAATGGAAAACCTTTTACTATATCCTTTGTGTGTAGCCACTTCAAACCTCCAAAGTTCAAGTGTCCAAATATGAAATTCCATAGCCATGAATCATCCTGCACTTCATATTGGAAAATTTCTTGCATCTTTGCGCCACCTTTTGCTTTCTTGACACTGCACATACTTTCCGCTATAAATGCAGTGTCTAACTACGCATATTTTTCTTTACTAACAACTAGCGATGTATTTTTCTTCTTAGCTAGATTTGATTTCAATGGGAACATTTTGTTACTTGTCATTTGGATTATTTCAATAAGCTAATTGCTTGGATATATGTCCATAATCACATAGTTATTATCTTCCATATAGATTCTGTATCATTTTTGTAACAATTGTCTTGTGCTCATCAGATTATGCTTCAAACCAGAAACATAATAAACCTTAGGAATAACTTTTTTTTCTCCTTTCTTAGTTGAAATGTTTATACTTCCTTCTCCTAAGATAGTGACTTGGATGTCTATTCCAAGTGTAACCTTGGTTTGTACTGACTTTTCCAAACTAGAAAAAAACTCTATCTTTCATGTCATGTGGTTACTAAAGCCTGAATCTAGATACCAAATGTCATAGGGACTTGCTTGAGCAACATTGTATTCAACTGGGGATACTATAGACGTTCCCTCAACACATCCCATAAACATAGTACTAGAGGGATTGTTTGCACTATATGACTATTCTTAACCTTGTTCATTTTGGTTATATTGTCTATTCTTGCACTCATATGCATAATGTCCATACTTTTTACAATAATGGCACTGGATATTTTATTTATCAGTTCTCTAACGACTTGGTTGACCGGTATTTGGGTTTTTGCATATTCCACCATTGTTTCCATGACTAAAACTACATTCACCTATGACAAAACTTATTCCTCTTCCTCTAGAGTTATCTCTCCCCCTTTCTCTTCCATGGCTTATAGATGACTGCGCGGAAAATCCATTCTCTAATGACATACTTGACCTATTCAATATGTGTTCATGGTGTTGGCGCAAGGTTGATCAGACTAGGGTACTTCTTAGGTTACCAACAAAAGGGTACTGAGTAGTCTAGAGTGATGGCATTTTCATCTTCTCTGAGGAGAAGAAGTCTCACCCAAAGCGCAACCAAGCAATAAGATAGGGAATGGTAAGGATAATGCCTAGATAAATCCATACATTCTAAGAATCTATGTTAGTCTTTCGCAATATCGATTAAACCTAGAACTGTGTGAACAGTCCTAACTCAAATTACAAAAAACAGAGTTGTTTTGCATTCATAAAGAAACTATATCCATTTAAACAGATCTGACATCAAGATAATACGAATCAACATTCATGACATTATGAAGCTAAGCAAACATAATAATTTCAAAATTCAGATCTCTTTGTATTAGCATCATCTCGATATTCTCAACTATATGATTCCACTCAGATACATACACAGCTCGATCATGTTAGAGCTTGACAGTAAAACTTTGCTACTGAGAGACAAGGTTAACCAGAACCCTTACTCTTTCGAAATTACATCACGACATAACTCGGTTACAATTCTGGTCAAGTTCCAAAAACCCATACTCTTTCGAAATTACATCACGACATAACTCGGTTACAATTCTGGTCAAGTTCCAAAAACCCATACTCTTAGAACTCTGGCTACCCCTTTTCCTCAAATGGACAATAGCACAGAACTCGAACCTTCTAGGAATCAACAATACCAATATCATCAATATATAAACTCGAACACTTTACAATCATATTCATCCCTTATATATAAGCTAATTGGGATTTATGGTTTGATACTTTGCATTCTTTCTTGTTCGCTCATATTCACTTCTCTGAAATACATTCTGAGAGATAGGAATCTATGTGACTATACCAAGTTCTGGGATATTTCTTTAACTCATACAATGTTTTTATTAATTTGTATACTTTGTCTTCTTTTCCAAGAACCTCATAGCCTTGTGGTTGTTCCACATATACTTCTTCTTCCAAATGTCCATTCAAAAATGTTGACTTTACATCCATTTGGTAAACTGGCCATTTGTTCTCCATGGTAATGCCTAATACAATTATGATTGTGTCCATGTGCATAACTGGTGCAAATGTTTCATTGAAATCAATTCTAGGTTGTTGCGTAAAAACACTTACTGCTAACCTTTACTTGCGCTTCTACACATTTCCTTCTGCATCTTTCTTGTTTTTATAAACCCACTTGACACTTATCACATCCTTGTCTTCGGTTACATCTACTAATTTTCATGTTTGATTGTTCACTATGCATCTGATTTATTCATCCATGCCTTGAGCCCATACAACATCTTTGAGAGCTTCTTCAAAAGTTAGTGGATTGTCTATTTGTGAAAATAGAGAAAAAACTAAAAATGAATTTGCTGTGTCCTCATTATAGATGTCATGCAGACTTCTTGTCTTCCTTGGTAACAAACTTGCTAAAGTTGGATTTGGGGATGTAGAACTACTTGGACTATCTGCTGGCGTTTGTTGCACTCTAGGTGTAGACTGCACACCTACTGATATCACTAGAGAATTATGCATTGTAGTTTGTGTCATAGTGCCAGGTGTAGAATGGACTGCACACTGACTTTTTACATGGTATTTGAACCATTTCTTCTTCTTTGTCATCATTATCAACAACATCAATAATTATAACTGTCTTTGCTATGATTCCATCCCATGCTTCATTCTCCATGAACTGAACATTGTGACTCATTACGACCTTTCTTGGGACAATATGGTACATCTTATATCCTTTTGTATCTTCAGAATAGCCAAAAAATATACATTTATTTCCTTTGTTTTCCAACGTCTTTCTCAGCTCATCCGGAACATGTGTGTATGCGATACAACCAAAAACTTTTAAGTGCACCACATTATGCTACTTGTCCAGGCTTCTTGAGGAATTATGTTCTTTACACTCTTTGTCTAAGACATGTTCAATATGTATACTGCAGTTGTTACTGCTTCAGCCCAATACTCATTTGAAAAATGTTTGGCTGCCAACATACGACACGCCATTTCCATGGTGGTCCTATTCATTTTTCTACGACACCATTGTGCTTTGGTGTATACCACGCAGTGAATTTCTTGTAGATTCCATGAAATTTACAAAAGTTATGAAATTCTCTTGAAATATATTCTCCTCCTCTATCAGTTGTCAAGAACTTGATGTAATAACCACTTTGTTTTTCCACAAGAGATTTAAACTACTGAAAACAACCCAATGCATCAAATTTATGCTTTAAAAAATAAATCCATGTCTTTCTTGAGAAATAATCTATAAATGTTAGAAATTAAATATTGCATCCAATAGATGGTGTTTGCATTGGTCCAAAAATGTTTGAATGTACTATTTCCAGTGTAGATTTTTCTCTGTAAGACTTGTCAACTAGAAATGATTCCCTATGTTGCTTTCCAAAAATGCAACATTCACATATTCGTTTTTTTTTTCTATTAATGGAAAACCTTTTACTATATCCTTTGTGTGTAGCCGATTCAAACCTCCAAAGTTCAAGTGTCCAAATATGAAATTCCATAGCTAGGAATCATCCTACACTTCATATTGGAAAATTTATTTCATCTTTGCGCCACCTTCTGCTTTCTTGACACTGCACATACTTTCTGCTATAAATGAAGTGTCTAACTACATATATTTTTCTTTACTAACAACTAGCGATGTATTTGTCTTCTTAGCTGGATTTAATTTCAATGGTAACATTTTGTTACTTGTCATTTGGATTCTTGCAATAAGCTAATTGCTTGGATATATGTCCATAATCACATAGTTATTATCTTCCATATAGATTATGTATCATTTTTGTAACAACTGTCTTGTGCTCTTCAGATTATGCTTCAAACCAGAAACATAATAAACATCAGGCATAACTTTTTTTTCTCCCTGCCTAGTTGAAAAGTTTATACCTCCTTTTCCTAAGACAGTGACTTGGATGTTTTTTCCAAGTGTAACCTTTGTTTGTACTGACTTTTCCAAATTAGAAAACAACTCTATGTTTCATGTCATGTGCTTACTGGAGCCTGAATCTAGATACCAAATGTCATAGGGACTTGCTTGAGCAACATTGTATTCAACTGGGGATACTATAGACATTGCCTCAACACATCCCATAAACATAATACTAGAGGGATTGTTTGCACTATATGACTACTCTTGACCCTGTTCATTTTGGTTATATTGTCTGTTCCTGCACTCATATGCATAATGCCGATACTTTTTACAATAATGGCACTGAATCTTTGATTTATTAGTTCTCTAATGACTTGGCTGACCTGTATTTGAGTTTTTACATATTCCACCATTGTTTCCATGACTACAACTATGTCCACCTCTGACATAACTTCTTCCTCTTCCTCTAGAGTTATCTCTCCCCCTTCCTCTTCCATGGCTTATATATGACTGCGTGGAAAATCCATTCTCTAATGGCATACTTGACCTATTCAATATGTGTTCATGGTGTTGGCGCAAGGTTGATCAGACTAGGGTCCTTCTTAGGTTACCAACAAAAGGGTACTGAGTAGTCTAGAGTGTTGGCATTTTCATCTTCTTCGGAGAGAATAAGTCTCACCTAAAGAGAAACGAAGACAATAAGATAGGGAAGGGTAAGGAGAATGCTTAAACAAATCCATACATTCTAAGGATCTCTGTTAGCCTTGTGCAATATCAATTAAACCTAGAACTGTGTGAACATTCCAAACTCAGATTACAGAAAACAGAGTTGTGTTGCATTCATAAATAAATTATATCCCATTAGGCATATATGACATCAAGATAATACAAATCAACATTCATGACATTCTGAAACTAAGCAAACACAATAATTTCAAAATTTGGATCTCTTTGTATTAACATCAATTGGATCTTCTCAATTACATGATTCCACTCAGATACATACACAAATTGATCATGTCAGAGCTTGACAGTAAAACTCTACTACTGAGAGACAAGGTTAACCAGAACCCTTTCTCCTTCGAAATTACATCAGGTCATAACTCAGATACAATTCTGGTCAGGTTCCAAAAACCCATACTCTCATAAATCTAGCTACCCCTTTTCTTCAAATGGACAAAAGCACATAACGCAAACCATCTAGGAATCAACAATACCAATATCATCAATACAGAAACTCACACACTTTGTAGTCATATTCATCCCTTATATACAAGTTTATTGGGATTTATGGTTCTATACTTTGCTTGCTTTCTTGTTGGCTCAAATTCACTTCTCTGAAATACATTTTAAGAGATAGAAATCTCTGTGACTGTACCAAGTTCTGGGAGATTTCTTTAACTCATACATTGTTTTCTTTAATTTGTATACTTTGTCTTCTTGTCCAGGAACCTCATATCCTTGTGGTTGTTCCACATATACTTCTTCTTCCAAATGTCCATTCAAAAATGTTGAATTTACATCCATTTGGTAAGTTGGCCATTTGTTCTGTGTGGTAATGCCTAATACAATTATGACTTTGTCCATGCACATAACTAGTGAAAATGTTTCATTCAAATCAATTCTAGGTTGTTGCATAGAAAGACTTGCTACTAACCTTTACTTGTGCTTCTACACATTTCCTTATGCATCTTGCTTGTTTTTATAAACCCACTTGACACTTATCACATCCTTGTCTTCGGTTACATCTACTAATTTTCAGGTTTGATTGTTCACTATGCATCTGAGTTATTCATCCATGGCTTGAGCCCATACAACATCTTTGACAACTTCTTCAAAAGTTAGTGGATCGTCTATTTGTGAAAATAGAGAAAAAACTAAAAATGAATTTGTTGTGTCCTCATTATAGATGTCACATAGACTTCTTGTCTTCCTTGGTAACAAACTTGCTAAAGTTGGATCTGGGGATGTAGAACTACTTGGACTATTTAATGGCGTTTGTTGCACTCTAGGTTTAGACTGCACACCTGCTGATCTCACTAGAGAATTATGCATTGTAGTTTGTGTCACAGTGCCATGTGTAGAAGGGACTGCACACTGACTTTTACATGGTGTTTGAACCATTTCTTCTTCTTTGTCATCATTATCAACAACATCAATAATTCTAACTGTCTTTTCTATGCTTCCATCCCATTCTTCATTCTCGATGAACTAAACATTGTGACTCATTATGACCTTTCTTGTGACAAGTTCATACATCTTATATCCTTTTGTATATTCAGAATAGCCAAAAAATGTACATTTATTTCCTTTGTTTTCCAGCTTCTTTCTCAGCTCATCTGGAACATGTCTGTATGCGATACAACCAAAAAACATTAAGTGCGCCACATTATGCTTCATACTTGTCTAGGCTTCTTGAGGAATTATGTTTTTTACACTCTTTGCCGAACATATGTTCAATATGTATATTGCAGGTTCTATTGCTTCAGCCCAATACTCATTTGAAAAATGTTTGGCTGTCAACATATGAGACGCCATTTCCATGATGGTCCTGTTCTTTTTTTCTGCGACACCATTGTGCTTTGGTGTATACCACGCAGTGAATTTCTTTTAGATTCCATGAACTTTACAAAAGTTATGAAATTCTCTTGAAATATATTCTCCTCCTCTATCAGTTGTCAAGAACTTGATGTAATAACCACTTTGTTTTTCCACAAGAGATTTAAACTACTGAAAATAACCCAATGCATCAAATTTATGCTTTAAAAAATAAATCTATGTCTTTTTTGAGAAATAATCTATAAACGTTAGAAAATAAATATTGCATCCTATAGATGGTGTTTGCATTGGTCCACAAACGTCTAAATGTACTATTTCCAGTGTATATTTTTCTCTGTAAGACTTGCCAACTAGAGATGATTCCCTATGTTGCTTTCCAAAAATGCAACCTTCACATATTTTTTTTTCTATTAATGGAAAACCTTTTACTATATCCTTTGTGTGTAGCCACTTCAAACCTCCAAATTTCAAGTGTCCAAATATGAAATTCCATAGCCAGGAATCATCCTGCACTTCATATTGGAAAATCTCTTCCATCTTTGCGCCACCTTCTACTTTCTTGACATTGAACTTACTTTCTGTTCTAAATGCAATGTTGAACTACGCATATTTTTCTTTACTAACAACTAGTGATGTATTTTTCTTCTTAGCTGGATTTAATTTCAATGGGAACATTTTGTTACTTGTCATTTGGACTCTTGCAATAAGCTAATTTCTTGGATATATGTCCAGAATCACATAGTTATTATCTTCCATATAGATTTTGTATCATTTTTGTAACAACTATCTTGTGCTCATCAGAATATTCTTCAAACCAGAAACATAATAAACATCAGGCATAACTTTTTTTTCTCCTTGCTTAGTTGAAAAGTTTATATTTCCTTTTCCTAAGACATTGACTTGGATGTTTATTCCAAGTGTAACCTTGGTTTGTACTGACTTTTCCAAATTAGAAAACAACTCTATGTTTCATGTCATGTGCTTACTGGAGCCTGAATCTAGATACCAAATGTCATAGGGGCTTGCTTGAGCAACATTGTATTCAACTGGGGATACTATAGACATTGCGTCAACACATCCCATAAACATAATACTAGAGGGATTGTTTGCGCTATATGACTATTCTTGACCTTGTTGGCTTTGGTTATACTATTTGTTCCTGCACTGATATGCATAATGTCCATAATTTTTACAATAATGGCACTGAATCTTTGATTTATCAGTTCTTTAATGACTTGGCTGACTGGTATTTGGGTTTTTACATATTCCACCATTGTTTCCACGACTACAACTACATCCACCTTTGATAGAACTTCTTCCTCTTCCTCTATATTTATCTCTCCCCCTTCCTCTTACATGTCTTATAGATGATTGCGCGGAAAATCCATTTTCTAATGACATACTTGACCTATTCAATATGTGTTCGTGGTGTTGGCGCAAGGTTGATCAGACTAGGGTCTTTCTTAGGATACCAATAAAAGGCTACTGAGTAGTCTAGAGTGTTGTCATTTACATCTTATCCAGAGAGAAGAAGTCTCACCTGAAGAGCAACTAAGACAATAAGATAGGGAAGGGTAAGGAGAATACTTATACAAATCCATACATTCTAAGGATCTCTGTTAGTCTTGCGCAATATCGATTAAAACTAGAACTGTGTGAACATTCCTAACTCAGATTACAGAAAACAGAGTTGTGTTGCATTCATAAAGAAACTATATCCAATTAATCAGATCTGACATCAAGATAATACGAATAAACATTCATGACATTACGAAACTAAGCAGACATAATAATTTCAAAATTTGGATCTCTTTGTATTAGCATCATCTGGATCTTCTCAATTACATCATTCCACTCAGATACATATGCAGCTCGACCATGTCAGAGCTTCACAGTAAAACTCTGCTACTGAGAGGAAAGGTTAACCAGAACCCTTGCTCTTTCGAAATTACATCAGGACATAACTCGGTTACAATTCTGGTCAGGTTCTAAAAACCCAGACTCTCATAACTCTAGCTACCCCTTTTCCTCAAATGGACAATAGCACAGAACCTGAACCTTCTAGGAATCAACAATACCAATATCATCAATAAAAAAACTCCCACACTTTACAATCATATTCATCCCTTATATATAAGCTAATTGGGATTTATGGTTTGATACTTTGCATGCTTTCTTGTTTGCTCATATTCACTTCTCTGAAATACATTCTGAGAGAGAGGAATCTATGTGATTGTACCAAGTTTTGGGAGCTTTCTTTAACTCATATAGTGTTTTATTTAATCTGTATACTTTGTCTTCTTGTCCAGGAACCTCATAGCCTTTTGGTTGTTCCACATATACTTCTTCTTCCAAATGTCCATTCAAAAATGTTGAATTTACATCCATTTGGTAAACTAGCCATTTGTTATGCGTGGTAATGCCTAATACAATTATGATTGTGTCCATGCGCATAACTGGTGCAAATATTTCATTGAAATCAATTCTAGGTTGTTGTGTAAAAACACTTGCTACTAACCTTTACTTGTGCTTCTACACATTTCCTTTTGCATCTTTCTTGTTTTTAGAAACCCACTTGACACTTATCACATCCTTGTCTTTGGTTACGTCTACTAAGTTTCATGTTTGATTGTTCACTATGCATTTGATTTCTTCATCCATGGCTTGAGCCCATACAACATCTTTGACAACTTCTTCAAAAGATAGTGGATTGTCTATTTGTGAAAATAGAGAAAAAAGTGTAAATGAATTTGTTGTGTCCTCATTATAGATGTCACGTAGACTTCTTGTCTTCCTTGGTAACAAACTTGCTAAAGTTGGATTTGGGGATGTAGAACTACTTGGACTATTTGCTAGTGTTTGTTGCACTCTGGGTGTAGACTGTGCACCTACTGATCTCACTAGATAATTATGCATTGTAGTTTGTGTCACAGTGCCAGGTGTAGAATGGACTGCACACTGACTTTTACATGGTGTTTGAACCATTTCTTCTTATTTGTCATCATTATCAACAACATCAATAATTCTGACTGCCTTTGCTATGTTTCCATCCCATACTTCATTCTCCATGAACTGAACATTGTGACTTATTATGACCTTTCTTGCGACAAGTTCATACATCTTATATCCTTTTGTATCTTCAGAATAGCCAAAAAGTACACATTTATTTCGTTTGTTTTCCAGCTTCTTTCTCAGCTCATCTGGAACATGTGTGTATGTGATACAACCAAAAACTTTTAAGTGCGCCACATTATGCTTCATACTTTTCCAAGATTCTTGAGGAATTATGTTCTTTAGACTCTTTGTCAAACATATGTTCAATATGTATACCGCAGTTGTGATTGCTTCAGCCCAATACTCATTTGAAAAATGTTTGGCTTCCAACATACGACATGCCATTTCCATGATGGTCCTGTTCTTTTTTTCTACGACACCATTGTGCTTTGGTGTATACCACACAGTGAATTTCTTGTAGATTCCATGAAATTTACAAAAGTTATGAAATTCTCTTGAAATATATTCTCCTCCTCTATCAGTTGTCAAGAACTTGATGTAATAACCACTTTGTTTTTCCACAAGATATTTAAACTACTGAAAACAACCCAATGCATCAAATTTATGCTTTAAAAAATAAATCCATGTCTTTCTTTAGAAATAATCTATAAATGTTAGAAAATAAATATTGCATCCTATAGATGGTGTTTGCATTGGTCCACAAATATCGTAATGTACTATTTCTAGTGTAGATTTTTCTCTGTAAGAATTGCCAACTAGAAATGATTCCCTATGTTTCTTTCCAAAAATGCAACCTTCACATATTTATTTTTTCTATTAATGGAAAACCTTTTACTATATCCTTTGTGTGTAGCCACTTCAAACCTCCAATTTCAAGCATCCAAATGTGAAATTCCATAGCCAGGAATCATCCTGCACTTCATATTGGAAAATTTCTTGCATCTTTGTGCCACCTTCTACTTTCTTGACAATGCACATACTTTCTGCTATAAATGCAGTGTCTAACTACACATATTTTTCTTTACTAACAAGTAGCAATGTATTTTTCTTCTTAGCTAGATTTAATTTCAATGGGAACAATTTGTTACTTGTCATTTGGATTCTTGAAATAAGTTAATTGCTTGGATATATGTCTATAATCACATAGTTATTATATTCCATATAAATTATGTATCATTTTTGCAACAACTGTCTTGTGCTCATTAGATTATGCTTCAAACTAGAAACATAATAAACATTAGGCATAACTTTTTTTTCTCCTTGCTTACTTGAAAAGTTTATACTTCCTTTTCCTAAGAAAGTGACTTGGATGTCTATTCCAAGTGTAACCTTGGTTTGTACTGACTTATCCAAATTAGAAAACAACTCTATGTTTCATGTCATGTGGTTACTAAGGCCTGAGTCTAGATACCAAATGTCATAGGGACTTGCTTGAGCAACATTGTATTCAACTGGGGATACTATAGACATTGCCTCAACACATCCCATAAACATAATACTAGAGGGATTGTTTTTGCTATATGACTATTCTTGACATTTTTCGTTTTGGTTATATTGTCTATTCCTGCACTCATATGCATAATGTCCATACTTTTTAAAATAATGGCATTAAATCTTTGATTTATCAGTTCTCTAATGACATGGCTGACTGGTATCTAGGTTATTACATATTCCACCATTGTTTCCATGACTACAACTACGCCCACCTCTGACAAAACTTCTTCCTCTTCCTCTAGAGTTATCTCTCCCCCTTCCTCTTCCATGGATTATAGATGACTTTGAGGAAAATCCATTCTCTAATTACATACTTGACCTATTCAATATGTGTTCATGTTGTTGGTGCAAGGTTGATCAGACTAGGGTCTTTCTTAGGTTACCAACAAAAGGGTATTGAGTAGTCTAGAGTGCTGGCATTTTCAACTTCTCTGGAGAGAAGAAGTCTCACCCGAAGCACAACCAAGATAGTAAGATAGGGAAGGGTAAGGAGAATTCTTAAGCAAATCCATACATTCTAAGGATCTCTGTTAGTCTTGCACAATATCGATTAAACCTAGAACTGTGTGAACATTCCTAACTCAGATTACAGAAAACAGAGTTGTGTTGCATTCATAAAGAAACTATTTCCAATTAAGCAGATCTAACATCAAGATAATATGAATCAACATTCATGATATTCTGAAGCTAAGAAAACATAATAATTTCAAAATTTGGATCTCTTTGTATTAGCATCATCTGGATCTTCACAATTACATGATTCCACTTAGATACATACACAGCTCGATCATGTCAGAGCTTGACAATAAAACTCTACTACTGAGAGACAAGGTTAACCAGAACCCTTGCTCTTTCGAAATTACATTAGGACATAACTCGGTTACAATTCTGGTCAGGTTCCAAAAACCCATACTCTCAGAACTCTAGCTACCGCTTTTACTCAAATGGACAATAGCACAGAACCCAAACCTTCTAGGAATCAACAATACCAATATCATCAATACAGAAACTCACACACTTTACAATCATATTCATCCTTTATATATAAGGTAATCGATATTTATGGTTTGATACTTTGCATGCTTTCTTGTTGGCTCATATTCACTTCCTTGAAATACATTCTGAGAGATAGGAAACTATGTGACGATACCAAGTTCTGGGAGCTTTCTTTAACTCATACAATGTTTTCTTTAATCTGTATACTTTGTCTTCTTCTCCAGGAACCTCATAGCCTTGTTCTTGTTCCACATATACTTCTTCTTCCAAATGTCCATTCAAAAATGTTGACTTTACAACCATTTGGTAAACTGGCCATTTGTTAAGCGTGGTAATCCCTAATACAATTATGACTGTGTCGATGCGCATAATTGGTGCAAATGTTTCACTGAAATCAATTATAGGTTGTTGTGTAAGAACACTTGCTACTAACCTTTACTTGTGCTTCTACACATTTCCTTCTACGTATTTCTTGTTTTTATAAACCCACTTGACACTTATCACATCCTTGTCTTCGGTTACATCTACTAATTTTCATGTTTGATTGTTCACTATGCATCTGATTTCTTCATCCATGGCTTGAGTCCATACAACATCTTTGACAGGTTCTTCAAAAGTTAGTGGATCATATATTTGTGAAAATAGAGAAAAAAGTAAAAATTAATTTGTTGTGTCCTCATTATAGATGTCATGCAGACTTCTTGTCTTCCTTGGTAACAAACTTGTTAAAGTTGGATCTGGGGATGTAGAACTACTTGGACTATTTGCTGGTGTTTGTTGCACTCTAGGTGTAGACTACACACCTGCTAATCTCACTAGATAGTTATGCATTGTAGTTTGGGTCATAGTGCCAAGTGTGGAAGGGACTGCACATTGACTTTTACATGGTGTTTGAACCATTTCTTCTTCTTTTTCATCATTATCAACAACATCAATAATTCTAATTGTCTTTTCTATGCTTCCATCCCATGCTTCATTCTCCATGAACTGAACATTGAGACTCATTATGACCTTTCTTGTGACAAGTTCATACATCTTATATCCTTTTGTATCTTCAGAATAGCCAAAAAATATACATTTATTTCCTTTGTTCCAACTTCTTTCTCAGCTCATCTGGAACATGTGTGTATGCGATACAACCAAAAATTTTTAAGTGCGCCACATTATGCTTCATACTTTTCCAAGCTTCTTGAGGAATTATGTTCTTTACACTCTTTGTCGATTTATGGTTTGATACTTTGTAGGATTTATGGTTTGATACTTTGCATTCTTTCTTGTTCTTGTTCTGTTGTAACTTCTTTCTCCTTGTTGGTGTTGCACTGTCCTTCTTTCCAACCATTTTACGTTTCCTCCCTTACTCTGTTGTCCAACTCATTTGTGGCTTGCGCAACTTGTGTTTGACTAAAATTGGGACTATATTCTTTCTTGCGCAACTTGTGTTTGACTAAAATTGGGACTATATTCTTCCTTGCGCAACTTCTAATCAACAAAACGAACGGCCCAATAGGCTCCAACCACTATCCTTGAATCGTCCTCGAGGAAAGTCCTCGGTTCTTACGTGATATATGGACTAGCCTCTTTATTTTCTTTGTTTTATGTCTCTGCTTTGATTCCATATTCTTCTTGTTCTCTTTCCTTTTTCACCTCTTCAAATGAAGGACCCAACTCTAGGAACAATTCCAAGGATCTCTTCCTTACTCCTTCAAAACTAACAATTTTATACTGCCACTTCCTAGCAAGCAGTGAATCTTCAGCCATGAACTCACATCTGCAATGCATCCCTTAGGCTTGTATGTGACAAGGGAGTTCCACTTTGAATCATCTGTAGCATCTACTTGATGCATCTGCATGTAGGTTGTCTAAAGGACAGGTCAAAACTCCCTTAGCTCTTTTTTTAGCTACTGACTGCAGTTCAAATAGAGAATTCATCTCATTGTCTGTATGTTGGATCTGGTTGAATTTTTCCTTCTTCTCCAACGGATCCATGGTGAAAACAACTTCCTTGTTAACCGACTGGATCTTCATGCGAACATCCTCTAGAGTATAGTTGCGCCTTGCAATGATACCCATACAATCACTAACTTCCTGAAAGATCCTTGTGAATTATTGTTTTCATTTGTGCAAGGATGCTCTTGCATTATTTCCTTCAAGAACTAATTTTTCCATTTTCCCTTGAAGCTTTCTGGGTTGTTGTTTTGCTTCACGCTGACTCTTCCACAATTGTGCTTCAAGGTTCTCTTTGTGAATGGACAACTCTGACCATGCTCCCTGGAGTAGCTCAATCCATTTCTTAAGATTGCGTGCTACACTGGATTGTGGCAGTTGTGGTGCTTTCCTTCAGATCAGTGGCCATGCTTCTACAATCTTTTCCTGGACCCTTTCTAGTTTTTTCTCTACCTGGATCCTTATACACTCCTCCCGCATTCAATTTTCTTGCTAAAGGAGTGCTTTCTCTTTGCAAAATTATGCTTCCCTTTCGGCTCGTTGGAGCCTTTGTTCCAGTTGATCAGTTGAGGCTCTGATCATCCCTACTAGCTATGATGATGACCATTGAGCAAGGCCAGATAAGAAGTAGTGGCCTTCGTGGGTACTTGGACCTATAGTGGGATTCCACTAGTTGTTGAGTGTTTTGAAGGTGTCTCCACCTCTTCCTCCCTTGTAGATGGACCTTGTGGCTACTGAGCAAGTCTCATCCTCAATGTTTATGGAAGGAATGGTAGTAGTTCTATTTTTTTCAGGAAGAGTTGCATTAGCTCTATGCATTGTTGTGGGTTTTAGAGTACTAGCTCCATTTTCTCCTGCAACGACATTGCACTCTGTCTTGATGTAGTTTCAGGTTCCTTCTAAACCTATGGTACTTGTGCCTCTTTATGGACCTCGGCTTCTGGGGTTCTGATCCTTTCAATGGTACTCTCAACATTGATTGTTGAGAGGGGTCATTGCATGCTTGGGGTTTGTGATATGGGCACAGTTTGTGTCTCCTTCAAAGGTTGAGTGTCCTGCATTGGTATAAATGGAATAATTTGTTGGCTCAAGACTTTAGGGTTTGGACCAGTGTTTTCTGGTCTATGCATGGGTAGTTCAGGGGGGTCCAATTGCATGGGCTCTGGTTTAGTGTTTTGGGGTTGAAGGGTTATTTCTTGAGGTGGTGATTGGGGTTGTGGGGGTGATGGGGCTTGTTCGATGATGATGGTGGTGGATGGAGTCATATCAGGTTCAAGTTCATCCTGAATGTTAATGATCGTTTGGGTCACTCGAGTCACTGCTCAAGTATGAGGGATGGTTGATGATATAGGATAAGGGTTTAGGATATTCACGGGGGAGAGTTTTGTCCTCGGTTTCTTGACCAATGGGTCTCCAATGAAACTAGTGTTTAGGATGTCATTGACATCTTTTACCTCTCAACATAGCTTGCTCTAGAAGCTGCGAGAACATGGAAAATGTACTCTTCTTGTGTTCCAACAACTACCTCTCTTAATCCTCCTCCTCTGAGTTTGTATGCATTGGAGAATATTTATTTTTTTCTTCTGGGCCCGAGCTCTGTCCTACCCTTGCTTCATGTCCCTTTTTCTTCAGGAGCTCTGGGGATAAAAGATAGTGCATCCCCAAATTGCGTGGGTTGCACTTCACTCTTGGCCATGAAATGACCTCCTTTTATAAGGCTTCTTCATCCAGGTAGAACGACAACATCTAGTAGTTGAAGTATTCTAACTTGGCATGCCTTGGCCAAACAAAGTTGTAGTGGTGGTTCATTCTGAATGCAATGTTCCACGTGTTCATGTTGAGCAATTCCTGAGGTATGCACAACCTTTGAGTTGTGTCAAGTAGTTGGTTATACCATTTTAATAACATTGTGTTGTTGAATGTCGTGTTCTTCGAGTCCGACCTTGAGTGTCAAGGCTCAAACTTCTTTGCTAGTCAGTCTTTATCTATTGTTGATAGTGGTCTTCCTAAAGATGGCATCCGCTTCAGCATGGTGAACGCAACTAGAAGGTATCCATAGGTGAAGGTTCTTGTTGGCCCTCAACCAAGTTTTATGGAAACATTGGTCATGTTTGAACATTTTGGGGGATTCGACAGGATGGTCGAAGACGGAGTGCCCAGGCAAAGAGGAGATCGCAGGATCTCACACTTTTTGCGGGCTTTTTGGTTTTTAGGGTTTATGTACTGGGTATGGGATGTCGGCCCATGGGTTTTCCCATGTTTAGGCCCCTTTTGTATTGTATAAATAAGTATCTAGGCGATGTAAGAAAGAGACCTAGTAGGCCGATGGCTTAGTGCTAATGTTGTCTGTGTGCAAGAAGATATGTTAAGGCTTACAGAGCTAAGTCCAAGTGTTTTGTAAGTTCTTTGTGCACAGACTGTGTAAAGGATCTATTCTTGGACCTAACTCAGGGAAGGAGGATATCACGAGGTGTGCACAGATCTCCTATCCTATGCCGAGTTGGATTTGTGTCTTTGTGCATGTAAGAAGATTGAAGGAGACTAATAAAGAAGAAGAAGAGTTGGTGGACATAGTCCCACACTGGGGTGAGCCACGTATATCCTATGTCGATGTTCTTTGTGATATGTTGTTTATATACTTAATTTATTAAATCCATTGATGCTCAAGTGATTTATGTATGAATGAATGCTAGATCTAATCTGATGTTGTGTTCTAATGGTTAGATATGATTATATATTGAGTAATACTACGTTGTTCCGTAACAAGGGTTTAACATGAGATGTGAATAAGGGTTAAAATACTAATGAATGTTAATTGCTAAGTTTTATGTTAAGTATTGTGATCACATATCTGTGTCCCAGCTAGGTTGTAGACACTTGAGTCCTGCAACCCCCCCTTCCTCTACCTCGAGTGAGACTTCATCTTCTTTGCAGGTGTTGTCGAAAGGGTTGGTAGTTAGGATTTTGTTGGTGCATTGTTGAAGCATTGAACCCTGGGCCTTCCCCTTTGCCAAAAAATGGTTTTGTTGCCGGCACCTGTGATTGTCGGGAACTGAAGAAAAGAGAAAGCTATGTGCATAGATTTGTTGTTGTAGTGTGCAGTATTCTACTTGACTTGCAAATCTCTATGCTAAGAAAAGGAAGACCGATTTGAAGAAAGAGGTAAGATCTTAAATCTTTATGCGCTGATAAAGGTTTAAGATAAGTGGAATTTTTGCTTCGAAAGTATGGATCTAGGCATGTTTGATAGATTTGGTCCTAGTATCAAAACTACGGCACCGTTAGAAGAAAGAAGATTTGATCTGAATAGATTTTATAGAAATAGTGAAAGATATGTTATTCCTATGCATAGAAAGAATTTTTGGACTGAAAAATGGATGCAGGACCCTAAAAAGAATTATTGCAGGTTGCAGGTCCATCATTGTGATCCCAGTGCATAGTAAAAGAAAGGTTGGGGATCGTTTAAGAGAAAGAGAGGATTAACAATTTGTTATAGTTGTTGAAGACCGAGATATATTTCTAAGGAAAACCCTGGTAGAGGTCACATTTGTCTTTGTTGTAAATCTATTGATCATGAGGTTTTGGATTTCCCTAGAATGATTACTAAAGTTGAGAAGATGAACTTGAGACAAGAAAAAAATGAAGAAGGTCAAGAAACTAAGGATATGTTAGAAAACCAGAAAGAGTCATAGACTATGTTATTACAAATGAAAGAAACATTGAATGATCACAGAGACATCAGTTTACCATACATCTTGAAATAAAAACAGTGCATAGAAACAAGAATAGGAGACTTTGACATAGACTGTGTCCTGGATGAAGAAACACAAGTAAACATTATGCCAGAAAGTACTTGGGAAATTTTGGGAAAGCCTGCTATGATTCCTTCATTAAGAGGGAAAATCTTGTTTAAAGGAAAGATGATAACGCTACGTGGAAGACATACTCATGTACCTATGATTTCTCATGGAGCATTGACTGAAGAAGAGTTTGAGGTCATTAAGTTTGTTGAGAACAACGGTCCTTTTTCACTTTTGTTAGGAAAGACTTGGATTGAGGAAGATCAGATTCGGAGGAAAGAGAAGAGGAAGCCACAGAACAAAAGAAGCAAAGACTTCATAGCCAAGAAAATAGAGAGACTAAGAGAAGAACAAGAGGACAAGTCAAAGAAACTAAGGACCAGAGACTTAGTTGTCGAAGCTAAAAGAACACAAGAAGGCTTAAAGAACCTATCGATGAAGGAGAAAAGAGAACCTACCCCAGAAGTAGTAAGAGAAGAAATATTGCATGCAAAACTTATGAGAGAACATCAACAGTGAGAAGTTACTATGCTAAGAGAAGATAAGAGTACGAATGGAAAGAGGAATCTAGAAAATCAGATCATAGGCAAGAAGGCCAGAAATCTCTGTGAGAAGAAAAAAAAGTTAGAAACACTGCAAGAGGTTCTAGTGAAGACTTCACAGGAAGAAGGCTTGTAGAAATTGAACATTGCCAGAATAGAAGAACATCGCCAAAGAGAACTTCGACTTGGCGAATCTATATGACCGTTGGAGGCATATCGACCGTTAGAATGACTCTCCATAATGGTTAGAAACAGAGTTATTATGGAAAATATCGCCATGAGACCGTTGAGACCGCGCCATAACGAATGGAATTGTATTGATTAAGTATTTTCGATCCATTGGAGGAACCCGTTATGACATTGTTTATTTAATCTGTCGAATGCCTCACCAGGGATGCTTTTGCAAATTGTGACTATCTGAGGTAACAAGAGAATTGATTGCTATCGCGTTATGTGTTTGAGACCTCGCCACCCATTTTTCTTACCTTGTTTACCCGTTCTCCTACCCTAGATAATTGACCGCGAGTGTGTATGTCGAGTGAACATAGCACAACAAAGAAGTCTATGGAAGATATTTTGATAGACCTTATGGTTGAGAAGGTCATGTCCACAGGAGTATAGGACTTGTTGACGACTGGATTTCAATCATATCCCTTGAATTCATGTATATCCAGTCGATATGGGCTATCCTAAACTGCGACAGAGAAAAGAAGCAAGCACAGTGACGACCTGGCGAACACAAAGCTTATCCCATCAGTCTTTCATGACTACATCCCGCCTCTGGCTGGCGAAGTTAGTATTGATAGCGTCCCGTGTGACTTCAAGTACATGCTCATCACTGCGTACCTCCTGAAGGGGATATGCGTAGTTGAACCACAACTAGGATTGATCCCTGATCTTAAGATCAATGACTTTAACCTAGGAGACATAAAGAATTATGCGTTGGTCACACCACATAGGTACTTGACAAAGATGACTGAAAAGAAGCCAAAGATAGTCCCCCAGTCATTGATCAAGAAGATCGTGAGGTCCACCATCCTCAACGTCATGAAGATACCCCACTTAGGTAGACATTAGGAGGTTAACGCGTGCGTTAAAATCCTCCTGTCATGCTACCATGGATTTTATCTATGGTTAGATAGGCGCATGAATATAGATCAACACTAATCCACATGATCACTGGATTGAGCATACAGGGACCAGACCCTCACCGGTTCTATCTAGGAAAGGCTTCAGATTGCTCCTTGGCGTAGAATATAAAGGAAATCTACGATGATGTGGAGAAGGGGAAGAAAGGCTACAAGGTAGCCTCCATCCAAGATGACGCAGTGTGCCTAGCTTTCCAGTTGATCATTAACAAGCTTGTTTGGAAGAATAGACCAATGTAGGTCACGGGGTTCGTAGTCCACCTAACAAGGAAGTGCATTGAAGGGATGTGGATGAACTGGGAGAGATACCTCATCAATGAGTTGGCGAAGGAATGTCACGAAGTGCAAGACCAAGTTTATGAATTCAACTTCAGCTAGTTACTAATTCTTATAACATTTGTCGCTTGGGAGATGTCGGAGGGAGCGACATTCCTTGAAGTCAAGCCATCAGAACCATTGGTTGTGTGGTTCACCAACTTGTGGTATACAAGTGATATGGAGAAGCAATGGAATTTGAACACTATCTTCCACACTTACTACTTACAACTCATGCGGTCCATTGAATCCTTTACCCGAATGATGTTAAATACGCTCCATAGGTTCAGGCCACTCGTGAAGTTTTGTGTAGACCGACACTTCATATATATTACTGCATGTAGGGATGGAAACAAGGAGGAGTTGTAGTCTTACTACAAGTTGACTGAGGAAGATATGGAGGAGATAACCAAGGAATGGCCTACAAAATTCCTTGTACCAGTTGGAGATGCAGAATTCTCTGACCAAGACCTCATTGGAAGTCCTGTGGTCACCAGGACTAAATCAAATGGACCAAGCAACACTCAGAAAAAGAAAAATAAGGAAAAAGTTCAGGATATAAATAGTGCATTGGAGGAAACTATGCGTGACTAACCTGGAGGAGGAGGAGGTGACGAAGTAAACCAAGAGGAGGAAGGGGAAGACAAGTAGAAAAGGGGCAAAGTGACACCACCGAAGGATCCCCTTACAGAGGTTGAGATATCGAAGAAAAGGAATGTTTCTCCAAATAAAACCTCAACACGGAAGAAGTCACGAGCCAATAAGCCTCAATCATAGAACATTCTCATAGTGGATGATATTGACCTCATCACTGCAGCTGTAGAAAATGCCTCAGAGGATATTTTGTAGCAAAACAAAGCAAAGAAGGAGACAGTGTATGATAGAATCAAGGTGGAGATAAAGGGGGTAGAATAAGCTCTCTATTCAATTCGTGTAGTGTCTACTGTGTCTTCATCATCAGAAGTTGTAGAGTTGGGGGATGAGCCCACCCAACTGTGAAGGATAACAAATGCTACAGAAGCTCGCCTTCGTTGAGTACAGGAAGAAAAAGAGTAGGCCACAAATGCCTTGAAGCAAGAAAAGGAGGAATCCCTAGCGCAACATCAGGTTGTGAAGCAAGAGAAAGATGACCTCTAGGTGAAGTTTGAAGAGGATAGAGAGAATATCGCGAAATAAAAAGAACAGTTTCTCGTGGAGAATATTGGAGTTAAAGAAGCAATAACTAGAGCACGTCTCTTTGTGTCGGGCCTAACCCATATGGAATAAGAGACAGTTGAAAGCCAAGTGTGGAAGCTCACTGAAGTCATTTAGTAGCTTCAAGAAAGAGTACCAGAGCTGGAATTGCAAGTAGTGCTGAGCACTTCGCAAGAAGTGTGAGATCAAAGGGAAGAAACTGCCAGGAGCATAGTAGCAAGAATCAAGGCATTGGCTTCAAAATGCAAGCAATTAAGTAACTGAAGTGCGCAGACTTATGAGAGCCTTGCATAAGACTCAGAGCTGAGGAGATTGGAGGCACAGCTCTAGGAGGTGAATCAATAGGAATCGATAGTGCAAGAACAGCTGAAGCATCTTACGACTGTCAAGAAGATGAAGAGATTGTAGGAGCAATGCGCAGTTCTATAGTAGGTCATTACTATCTAGAGAAGAGTGATAGAAGTGACATAGTGAATCCAGTCCGTGCATGACAAATCCTGCACCCTCTTTGAATATATCTATGGATAAGGATCACAGTTGGCGCAGGCGGTCGCAACAGTGGAACAACGCCTAAAAATCCCTATCACCGAGCAAGCCATTCAGGAGTTTGCCAAGTAGGAGGCCCTGGCGAAGCAATAAGTTGAGGTAGCTCAAGGCCTTGGAAGCAGTGTTTCCTAGATCATAGTGACTAAGGACGTGTCACAGATGAGTGTCGGGGGCTTGTGGGCCATCGAACAAGTTTTGTGGAAACATTGGTCGTGTTTGACCATTTTTTGGACTTCAACAGGCTAGTCGAAGATGAAGCACCCAAGTGAAGTGGAGATCATGGGTTCTCACCCTTTTTGCAGGCTTTTTGGGTTTTAGGGTTTATGTAACAGGTATGGGATGTTGTCCCATGGGTTTTCCCATGTTTAGGCCCCTTTTGTAATGTATATATAAGTAGATAGGCGATGTAAGAAAGAGACCTAGTAGGCCGATGGCTTAGTGCTAATGTTAGCTATGTGCAAGAAGATGTGTTAAGGCTTGTAGAGATAAGTGAAAGTGTTTTGCAAGTGCTTTGTGCATAGACTATGTAATGGTTTTGTGCTTGAACCTAACTCAAGGAAGGAGGATATGGCGAGGTTTGCGCAGATATACTGTCCTATGCGGAGTTGGCTTTGTGGCTTTGTGTATGTAAGAAGATTGAAGGAGACTAATAAATAAGAAGAAGAGGTGGTGGACATATCCCCACACTGGGGTGAACCACATATATCCTATGTCGATGTGCATTATGCTATGTTATTTATGTTGTTTATGTATTTAATTTCTTAAATCCATTGATGCTCAAGTTCTTTATGTATGAATGAATGCTAGACCTATTTTGATGTTGTGTGTTAATGGTTAGATATGCTTAGATCTTGAGTAATACTATGTTGTTATGTAACAAGGGTTTAACCTGTTATGTGTATAAGGGTTAAAATACTAATGAATGTTAATTTCTAAGTGCTATGTTAAGTTTGTTATCAAATATATGTGTCCCAACTAGTTTGTAGACACTTGAGTCCTGCCACCCTCCCTGCTTCTACCTCGGGTGACACTTCATCTGCTTCGCAGGTGTTGCCGAAAGGGTCGGTAGTTAGGATTTTGTTGTTGCACTATTGAAGTGTTTAACCCTAGGTCTTCCTCTGTGCCAAAAGTGCTACCCTTCTCCCGAGCTTCCTCTCATGCTACCAAGAGTTCTTCCAGCAAGTATCTACACCAGTTGAATATTGCTACATTAGTGAAAAAATCCATTATCGACAAGGCATCTAGCATGCACTCTCCCTTGTAATATGACCACATTACATTTCTAGGAATCACATAGAAATTTGTTTTGACTATCTCGGGTAGAATGGGGTCAATATTGGTTGTGTTCCCCCCTCTTTGAGTATGAAATATTTCATACAGATTGGGTTCTCCCTTTTTCTTCCCATGTTTACTAGGACCTTGAAATCCTTTTGATACGTCTTCGCCTTCTATGGATAGGCCCATGAGTTTATGGATATCCTCTGCATCTACGAGATACTGTATGTCAAGCCATAAGATCTTGTCATGCACGCGGATGATGAGGAGCTTAATAGACCACCTAATCTCACCAATAGTGTCAAAAAATGGCAAGTCTTAGAGATTCATGATGCTGGAGTTGAAGAGGTTGATGAACTCCAGCTTTAGCATGAACTACATCCTTCCCAAATCATCTGGAGCTACATTCCAGAACACGTCAATGTTCAATTGTGGGAACAAGACCTAGTCTATTAGGTCGAGGTCGAGGAGTTTCACCTGCTCAACCTTTCCCTTGAGATCACCCACAATCTCGACCTGGGGATCAGATGGCTCATCCGACACTGCATATTTGGAAAATGAACTCCCTCTTCCTATAGCTATCGACATAGTGACTCTGGACTGTCAAAAGACTTTGACAAGATAACTGGGATTTGGGATCGTGACCAAGGGTCAAGAGATTGCACAGGTGTGACTAAAATTCAGAAATCCCAAGGCATGAAGTTCTCTCTGGGAAACAATGCATATTACACTGAGTTCACACAACCTTATACTCAGGCTTAGCTGGCAAGTTTTGTAATAACTTCTAAGGCCACTCATCATTAATCATATAGACGCAAACAAAAGATGATTTGTCTGACGATACTGTTAATAGGGTAAATCTATCTGGTGATTCTGGCATTTACTGAACCAGTTGGTCAAGGATGTGGCCGAATTTAGACCTTACTATTTGAACAGATGAGAATACTGGTGTGAATACCGATGGCATCTTCATGTATCGCATATTTATGGTTTAACGGTGTTTAAATGGATTACTGTAGCAATCGTAAAGGCTATGACTAGACCAGGTGCATGTGGCACATGGACTAGGATTGTGTTCAGATTCAATCTCCCTTAGACCACAAATGGGTCCCCATCACATTTAATGATTGTATTTAATGGACTCATGGCTCTTCTAATCCTATGCTAATGAGTAAGAATTTATGCACCAAAGTAACACTAAGAATGAAAAATGAAACACATGTTACAGCGCAATAGTGCACACTTCGACTTTATTAACTGAATTCAAAGAAATTACAAAAATTTCAAATCTAACTACTATACATGCTTCTTTGGACTAGAGAAATAGTCCTTTAGCTTAGTTCTGAGAAATATAGGATTTTAGGCAAGCGCCATTCACCCATCCTTGTTGAAGTATACCATCCATTTGCACGAGTCTGACTACTCCAAAGGGTCATATATTTGCAACTATAAATGGTCCCAACCAATTCATGCACAACTTGCCTATACATTTGTGGTATCGACTATAATAAATTAGGACCTTATATCCTTGCACAAATGTTTTATTCTTAATTTTCATGCCGTTCCAAGCTTCCTTCCTTTCTTTCTCAATTGATTGATGAAAGTCTCCTAAAAAATTAGTCTCATCAAGTTCTTGCAACTCAGTAACCCTTTGCGTGACTGATTCATCCTTTGACATGTGTGTAATTTGTGCAATGTATAGATTCAGAGTAATGAAATCTACAGGTACCACAACCTATTTCCCATATACTAGATGAAATGGAATATACTTGTGGAGTTTCTCTATGGTTGTATTGTAAGACCATAAAAAAAATTGGGACTCTTTCATCCCAATATTCCATGTTTGTGCACCAAACCTTCATTAATCCTCTCTCCAGAATCATTTTAAACACCTCTACTGTGCCATTGGCTTCTAGGTGGTAGGGGATAATTTTATGATGTTGGATTAAGAACTTTGTTGTAATATTTTCTATTATACTACTGATAAAATGACCACCCTGATCATTGGTCGGACTCCTAGGACATCCAAACTAAGCGATAATGATTTCAAAAATAAACCTGACAGGAGTATCGGTCAATAAATCCTGAACAACTTTTTCCCCAACCCATCGTGTAAGATAATCAATTGCAGTAATAATATACCTATCCTTTGAGTGCTTATCCATGGGGTTGATTGGCCCAATGAAATCAACCACCCACTTCTCAAATGATTGCAGAGATCGAATTTGTTGAAGAGGCAATTCATCTCGTTATGATGGCTTGCTTACTCTTTGACAGAATTCGCAAGATCTATCATATTCCTTTGCATCCTTGAAGAGTGTGGCCCACCATAATCCAGCTTGGAGGACTTTTTGCGTAGTGGGATTTCCTCCAACATGGCCTCCCACAACTCCATTGTGGCACTCCCATAGTATGTCTTGTATTTCGTTCTCTAAGACGCAACTCCATGATCCATCAACAATAATATTTATGTAGTCTTCTCTTGTTCATGTTGCTACAATGTATAACTGATGCAAATCTTCTCCTTCCATATTGTTGTCCTTTGGCTCTGTATATCGAGGGCCTACATACTGATCCAAGGGATGAGCTACTTTGATTCTGTCTACTTTAAATGTCATAGTATCCCTCTTTAGGTCAATCAAATCATAATTATCATAGGCCCAGTCAATACCAAGTAGTGCAGGATAAGGTTCATTATCTCCCATGATTTCGATCACCTCAAAATCAGCTACAATCTTCACTCCCGCAACATCTATATCCACATTCTCCAGTCTTCCTATTGGAAAAATAGAATAATGATTGGTCATTCTTAACTGGATTGGGGAATATGTCAACTGGGGTTTTCCTAAATCTTCCCAAGTCTTTTAGGAAGTATGTTAACATTAGATCCTAGATCTAACATAACAACTTCAATATCAAACTCATCTAGTTGGGTTGCTAGTCTAAACTCTTTTCGAGTCTATATTTTCCTTCTTTGCACTCTCTGAGTATTAGTCCTTATTATAAATTCTGATATTCTTCTAGGAATTGCGCAACTTTTCTATCAACTGGTCATTCCTAATAATATCAAAAAATAACTAAAACCAAAGGTCAAGTACATTTTTTGACTACTCATGTTGTCTTATTGGGATTACGGGGTTTCGGGGTGTTGGGGGTGAAGCAAGGAACTGCACAATCTTAGGATAAATGATAGGATGAGGGGGGTTTTCTTTCATCTCAGGGCCAGGGATACTCTGGAATACTTATATTTCATTTTTAAAGAATAGCTTTTGTTTCAGAGGGTCATACATGGCCTCCTTAGGCATTTATTTCTAGATGTTAGGAAGATTATCAGAATATGCGCCAATCTTTTCTCCTCCTTGAGTAATGATATTAATTGTGGGTAGTTGTCCTTTGATAACCCTCTTTATCTCTAAGCTTATAATATTATCTCCTCATTGACATACCTGATCTTCCCATTTCACAATTAGCTCTAGGAAGTCCTTAGTTGTGTGCACATTACTTCTGCAGTGAGAGCACCATGGTTGCCTCCAATGATGACAATCCCTAGCCATGTGACCTTGATCATCATAGTTGTAGCATATATTTGGTCATGTTACCCCAGTTCTTCCTCCTCTGAAGTCTCCTCCAGCTCCACCTCTTCTACCTCTTCCTAGTCCTTGAGGGGTTTCATTCACCCTAAATGATGTTTGACCTAGTCTCTCGGTGAGTACATCTAGTGCTCTAGATTGTTTCGTAGCATGCATGGTAGATGTGCAAAACTCAGAATGTACAGTATTTGGTATTGTTGAATACTTATGAATAATAGGGAAATGCCTTGGCCCATGCCCATGAATTCGATAGATCTTGCAGTATTCAACTGGTGGTGATGCTTGATTACCTAGAAAAGCATGATACAGATTTGGGGTATGGAATGGTAAATTCACAGATACTTGTGCAAATCCTCCTGTGGGTCCTGGTGAGGGTCCCATCGTATTCTAAGGAGGTCCCATTCCCATCATCCATGGACATTCATTCACCAGATGTCCCTTTGCGTAGCATCTAGTACACCAGAATTGCGGTCATCGTTGTATGGGTATCGTCAATTCTTGAATCTTCTCTGTCAGTGTCGATATTTGTCCTTTTAGTTGTGCCAAATTTGCATCTGTTGGGGTTTTGGTCACTCTTAGGCTCCCCAGATATACTACCATGGATTCAATATACATTGATTGTTCCAAGGCATCTGTCAAAGTGACTATCAGCTGTTGCGTTAACGAAATATGTGTTAGAGGTAGAAATCCATGGATATACCATTCTCTTTGATGATCTTCATGAATTGGATGCGCTAACCTCCATATAGAATCTTTAAATTTATGACTATATTCCCAGGTCGATTCACCTTCCCTATGTTGAATTTTGTGCAACTCAGACATAGCTTGTTGTTTTGACTGAGGTAGCTTAAACTCTGCTACGAATTTTATCTGTACTTGAACAAGTGTGAACTCTTTTCCTTGTGCTCTTGGAACTCCTGGATCAATAGCATTCATGTACCATTTGAGAGCACGGCATCTCAAGGTAGTCTGGAACTCAACCAATTTATTTGCGTACAGAGTCCCTCCAGACCTCCAGATTGTTTTTCATAGGAACCAATACTGCTCAACTTCCTTGTCTCCATTACCCCTTAATTCTTGGTATCGAGCGATCAAACCTCCTTCATTACCAGCCATTGTTGATCTTACTACTTTTATCAAGATAAAACCTAATGGTCCTGGTTGCGATCTACCAGGGGATCCCAATATCCTCCCAGTATTCACGCTTACTGGTTGTGACTGTATAATTGACTATAATGAAACATGAATAGCATAAGAAGTTAGTGTAGAATTTACCGCTGGTATAGAAGACACTTGGTGTACAGGTGATTCGGGGCTGGTGCCACTGGCTTTGAGGAGGGTTTCCTTGATCTTGGGGGTCTCGTTCTAATCCTATGGAGCGGTCTCTTCAGCCAGATTCCCGATCTTTCTCGGTATTAGGGATAAATATTCTCTTTATTATATAAGATCCATGTCGACTTCATTTTCCCATGCTTTTTCACCTTATTTTTCTTTTCCACCCTCTTGGGGACTTCTTTCTCTATGTTCTTCTCTCTCACTTAATCTTTGACTTGCCAGTCTTTCATGTCTTCTAACCTTTCACAACTCTTCCTTTTGTCCTTCTTCGACTTCTCTTGGTCCAAATACATTCCACAACTTATCAGATTGTTTCACTACTTTCTTTATCTTATCGTGCCACCATTTATCAACTATGGCAACTCTTTTCAAGGATTTCTCATCCCTTGAGTCTATTTCTTGTTACTTCCCCATTTTTCAAATAACCCCCTCCCCTCTCTCAGGCCATTATTCCACCCCAAAATGACCCCACCCCAAGCGAGGGTGTTTAGGATGCCATCTGAGTCAGGGAAATAGTCAGCATCCCCTCCTCCATTAGGAAAACCTTAATCCACAGTGGGATTTCTCTCAACAGTCTTCCCCTTGCTTATTTCTTGAAATCTACTTCTACCCATGAAAACATTGGTGATTCTCAGCTGAAAAAATGATAAGGTATCCTTCCAATGTTGTAGTGACCAAGAAATCAACCGCTTGCATTACCGGACAATCCAGCCGATGAAGCGTTGCAATATTTTTTGTATCCCAAGAACAAGTCTTCTTGACACGTTTGTGGAATTCCAGAGCTTCTTGGAGCCTATCTATCCAATGGAATAGTTCTTCCGGAAACTTAACCCAAAATATATGGTATTGGTCACTTGATCTTTCTGAGTAAAAGACAACCTCTCGTGTATCTTTCACAGATTTTCCTCGCAGCTCCGTTTCTTTCTATATGAAGGAATCACAATTTTTCTCCCACCACTGGTGAATATTGGATTGGTGAATTCGTGGAAGCATTCTCCCTATAGGTTTCCTTTTAACACAGGTCCCGAAAACAAAACCATTTTGTTGGTGCAAACTTGATTAGACCAGGGTCCTTCTTAGGCAGGGATGATTTTAAGGATGGAAAATTATTTTAAAATGTAAAATCATTGGCGAATATAACTAATCCTTCATATGCCAACTATAAAACTTTTGGCGATGTTTTTGTAAAAATATTCAAATTTCTAAGGATTTTATATAGTTTGTATTAAATTTTGGCGATTTTTAAGGTAAAATAATTATATCCTCTAGAATTTGGGAGAATCATTTTTAGAATAGAGAATTTTTTTTGTGAAAAACCATGGAAAATTAGCCCATGAGAGAAATTTATCCCCTAAAATCATCCATGTTCTTAGGTTACCAAAAAAAGGGTACCAAGTAGTGTAGAGCGTTGGCATTTTTATCTTCTTCGGAGAAACGAAGTCTCACTCAAAACACAACCAAGATAAGAAGATAGGGAAGAGTAAGGAGAATGCTTAGACAAATCCATACATTCTAAGGATCTTTGTTAGCTTCCGCAAGATCGATTAAACCTAGAACTGTGTGAACATTCCTAACTTAGATTACAAGAAATAGGGTTGTGTTTCATTCATAAAGAAACTATATCTAATTATGTAGATCTGACATCAAGATAATATGAATCAACATTCATGACATTTTGAAGCTAAGAATACATAATAATTTCAAAATTTGGGTCTCTTTATATTAGCATCATCTAGATCTTCTCAATTACATGATGCTACTCAGATACAAACACATATCGATCATGTCAGAGCTTGACAATAAAAATCTGCTACTAAGAGACAAGGTTAACCAAAAACCTTTCTCTTCCGACATTACATTAGGACATAACTCGGTTACAATTCTGGTGTGGTTCCAAAAACCCATACTCTTAGAACTCTAGCTACCCCTTTTCCTCAAATGGACAATAACACAAAACCTAAACCTTTTGGGAATCAACAATACTAGTATCATCAATACAAAAATTCAAACCCTTTACAATAGTAGTCATCACTTATATAAGCTAATTTGGATTTCTTGGTTTGAGACTTCGCATGCTTTCTTGTTCTTGTTCTGTTGTAACTTCTTTCTCCTTGTTGGTGTTGCGTTGTCCTTCTTTCCAACTGTTTTATGTTTCCTCCCTTGCTATGTTGTCTAGTTCATTTGTGTCTTGCACAACTTGTGTTTGACCAAAATTGGGATTGTCGTATTCCTTGCTCAACTTATAATCAACAAAATGAAGGGCCCAACACATGGTTAATAAGGGAAGATTGCAGTTCATCTAGGCTAAATTGAATCATGTCTTTTCTCTCTTCTAGAGTCACAACTAGGGTATCTAATTTAGGAGAAAGAGTCCTAAGTACTTTCTCAACATCCTTTCTATCTTGTATGGTTTCACCATGAGACTTAAACTGATTATCGAGCAACTGACATGGGTATAAAAGGAATCTACTGAATATGTATTTTCCATTGGAAGAGTTTCAAAATCTCTTCTATGAATATGTAGTTTTGAAGTCTTGACTTTATCCATACCTTGATCATATGTTTGCAATATGTCTTATACTACTTTGGATTGATTTACTGATGCAACTCTTGGGAGTATTCTTTCATGCATGGCTTGATGTATGTGAACCATATTCTTTCCATCCTTTCTTCTTTGATCTTTCAAAGCATCCTTCTCATCTTTTGTGAGGGAATTATATGTTTCCTGATCTGTTGGTTCCACATAGCCATTCTAGACTATCTCCCATACATCTTGACCTAGGAATAGTGCCTTCATGGTCAAGGACCACAACTCATAATTTTTTTTTGTGAAAGTTTGAGGTTGTAGGTTTAAAGTAAAATCCACACTTTATGATAGATTTGTTGCTCTGATCAACCTGATACAAGATCTCGGATGTCCAATGCACAGGGAAACTATGTGCAACGCAGTTGTAAATATTGTGTGCCACAAATCTTTCGAGACTGGCGGCACAGTGGGAAAACTACTCAATTTATTACATTCTTTGATAAAATACTTAATGAACGATTTATAGATGCAGAACAACAAAGTGTTATTCTTCACACATAAACTCAGAAATAGACATGAAAATTGTGAACACACAAAATACTTGATATTAATAACGTTGGCGTTGCGCGCTGATAAAAAAAAATATTTTGTTGAGCGTCGGTTCCAATGAATTCTTAGACTTCTACAACACACAAATCTTGTACTCTCAGACTTCTTCGACTACCTTGAGTTGTTTTTTCTCCTCTCTCTGTTCTTCTTCTGCATCTACTCCTCCACTAACTAAAGACTCGCACTTATAAAGATGAAACTCAGACTTTCTTACATAAGTAAGACTAACTCAACATTAAAGAATGCAATTAATTTGATTAAATCTCAACTACTTAACTTGACTCGAGAAAGATAAAGATCGGCTCCATTAATTACCTCCCCTGCTTGCCGATTGACTGAGGTAAACATAAGAGGAAAGCTAAATAAATTGTAGTTGCACATTGACAACTCACTCACTGACTGAAAAATCCGCGAAGACGTAAAGCTCACCGACTTGTAATTACTATTTCCAACAACCTTGAAGAAAATGGTTGAAGGATTACATTTAATTTGTTAATTTAATTCCTAAAATCTTAATTTGGCACAATGATGATGAGTAAGGTTCACATTTTTCTTTTGATTCTTATTCCTTTAATGAAGTTAAAGGGAATTGCTAATTGATTGAGACTATATGGATGATTTTAGGTTTAAATTAGGTTAGTTGTTACTATAAATTTTGGTTGGTATTAGCACGAAGCTTATGACCGCAAGAATTGAAATGTTTCCAAACACATGGACCAAGGTCTCATTGAAGATTTGAACCTTCCAACCATCTCATAAAACCACCTCAATCTTTCTCCACTTACAATACTTACCTTTAATCCTAAGAGGAGGGATCTTAACAACCACTGCCACCTTAAAAAAGTCATCTCGTGAAACCACCTAAACCTCTCCCGACTTGCAATGTTTACCTTTAATCGCGACCACCTTAAAAAAAAAAAGAGGAGTTGACGGACTACATTTAGTTTATTAATTTAAATCCTGAAATCGTAATTTAGAACAATAAGGATGAAGACGATCCGGTCTCTCCACTTACCATATCCAGATAAAGGGCTCTTTGCTCTTCATCCTAAGAAATTATCAAAAAGTATTTATGCGTATAGGCATAATTAAATTTTGTTGGTAAAAATGCATCTCAACTTGCACAATTTGGAGAAGAAGAATCTCGTGTGCGAACATATTTGAAAGCCCAAATGTAAAAAAAATGATATATTCCCACGTTCTTCAGGCTTGCATTGCACATGATGATATTATGAGTCATTTCATAAACGTTTTTCTATTGATATTATAAGTCATTTCATAAACTTATTTCTGTGGTTTTGAGACGATTGCATGTTATGTGTAAGATGATCTTTAGCTTTCTATCGGTGGGCTTTCAAAGGTGGGTTTTGGGATTCCAAAAGCAAGGTATATACCATCAACTTTTTGAAAAGGTTATGCTTCTTTGTTTCATTTTTGTTTTCTTGACCATAGTTTTACGTCACTTTTTGGAAAGGTTCTGCTTCTCTGCGTTTCATTTTTGTTTTCGTGCCATAGTTTTACGCCACTGCCAAAGGGATTGCATCCCGTGTGACCTGAAAACAAGTCGAAAACTTGGTTGCTCATTGTGACTTCAATAAGCAATGGTTGAGCTCGAATCTTTGAACATGGCGGCTGCTGAATAGTTACAAGCATAGTTACAAGCAGGATAGGAATTTGAAAATAGGTTCTAAGTCATTTGCGCCATTTGAAATTTTGAGAATTAGTGGTTACAAGCAGGATAGGAATTTGAAAATAGGTTTACATCGTCAAATTTTACTTAATTTGCATGATCTGGACTTTTGACAGCATCCATCCCTTCTTTCAAGTCCTGCCTTCGGGATTAACGATACGTTTTGAGTCTCGGAAATCCAGTTATAATTCCTTTTCTGCAGTCGGAACTGTTTCTTTACTCGATTTTATTCGGACAATTTTTCCATTAATCTTGTTGGAAAGTTAATCAGGTCATTAACTTATTAAGGTTTCGTTCAAATATCTTTTCACCAGTTTAAGCCTCTAAAAGCATTGCACAAGGGGCTTTAACATTTTAATCTTATGAATTCATATTAACTTCTGAAAGCATTGCACAAGCGGTTTTGATCATTTTCACATTACTTTCATATTGATTACTAAAATCTTGTACATTTTATTCAGTTTATTTTTAACTTTAACATATATTAAGATATATAGCACCAGAACAATAGCATAATTAAGTCATACATATTGATAATGAGCACAATTAATCACCTTTTAATTTAAAATTTTAATTTGATGGTTAACAATTGAAGATGCTGGCATATTCTTAGTCGTCCTCCCAAATCAATGAATGTGATTTCCTCTTCATAACTTTCTTGTATTTTTGAATGCATCAATTAACCTATTTACCTTTTAACATTTCCCTAATCATATTAAAAAATTACTGTAGCACTATATAATTACCACGTTGCCAACTAAAATCTGGATAAAACAACTTGTTTGAATATGAAAAAAAAGCATTATGAGTAAACCTTATACGAGTACTCAAAAACTCTCGTGCCAGCCGCTAGATTAGACGAGAAGTACAAGCGTTAAACATATTAGATAGGCGTTAAGCATACGAGTACTCAAAAACTCTCGTGCCAGCCGCTAGATTAGACGAGAAGTACAAGCGTTAAACATATTAGATAGGCGTTAAGCATTCGCAGGCTGTAGATCAAAATCTACAAGAATTCGATAGCAGAATCAGAAAATACAATCAAACTTCTTGCCAAATCCCTTTCGTGAAAATGCAAGACGCCTGCGCGGTAGATTCGACCCCGGAAGTCAAGGAACGCTGGGAGATAAAATTGATAACCAGAATATGCATTTGCTAGAATTAATACGAAACTTTGAATTTAGTACGTTTGTTGTAGAGACTCATTTTCTGGTTGTACGTTTTATTTTTTTACTATACATTTCATCTGTCCACGTCGAAACGTTCATCAGCCACAATTTTTTGAGTGGCTGTGCTAGTACTTTGAAACAATGAAGAATGTTACATTCTCCATGAGAATCTAACACAATGGATATCAATTTGATCTTTCTCATTTCTCCCTATCACAACGGATATCAATTTGATCTTTCTCATTTCTCTTGGAAGGTGGCTGTGCTCATTTCTCTTGGAAGGTGGCTGTGCTAGTACTTTGAAACAATGAAGAATGTTACATTCTCCATGAGAATCTATCACAACGGATATCAATTTGATCTTTCTCATTTCTCTTGGAAGTCATTGATTTCAAACAGAGTCAAAGTATCGAATAAATATCTAATTCACCCAATATACATTCTGAAATCATTCAACGTTATTTACATTAAAGGGCAGAATTAAGGAGGTATTGATATATAATGAGAAGAAATCACGCCGAAAATATGGAAATAAATATAGTGATCATTATGGGATTATTTGATGGATAAAACAGGCTAGCTAATTACCAATCAATTGGCCATGACCACAACCTGTGCTGATAGACGTTGGTTATCAGACGCACTGAATGCAAGGCCGTTGACGAATGGCTGGTTTAATAATGCCTGTCCCAGTGTAGTCAGCTGGTTGATGCCCGGCTTTACGTTCACCAGTGGCTGGCTGAAGCCCGGTTGGACGTTTAGTGGAGAGAAGGGCTGATTGACGAAGCCGGGTTGGTTAGTCAATGGCTGATTCACTTATGGAAATTGCTCGCCGATTTGGGAATTTGCAGGCAGCTGATTGACTAAGGGCTGGCCGTTAAAAGGCGTGTAAGGCTGTGCGTTCAATGGCTGATTACTTATGGGAGTACTGGAGTCATCTTCAGAGCAACCCTTGATCAGAATGTTCATGAAAACTGACACCCCAATCAAAACATTGATAACTGCAACTTGCACAGACCTCTCCATGGCAGATTCAGAAACAAATACCAAACAAAATCCGCAGGCGAAGAGAATATATTGTTTCTGCAAATCAGCTGAAGCTTTTGAATAGAATCTGGTGATTTGTCACGAGAGCAATACAACATATATATAGAAACATAGACTTAATTTGTGAAATATTGCGGAGAGTTGATAGTGGTGCAGGTGGTTGGAGCTTAAAATATGAAAAAAACAACACACAGGTGAGATTATGCTCACAATCTATATTATTTAATGAAGACCGATTACACCCTTATATAGGAAAGGATTGTTACTTAGTCGGTTACAACAAACCACAAAAAACTAGACTTTACATTAAGTGAAGTAGAGTTCAACTAAGCTATTGACTTTTGCAAGTGATGCTCCATTATCTCCAAGTCTCCCCCTTAATGGAGAATGGATTGACTTCTACACCTAACATCTCCCTAAACAACTCAAACTTAATCTTTCCAAGAGGCTTAGTGAAAATATCAACAACATTTTCACTAGTATTACAATACATAAGAGTTATTTCATTTGACTGCAACTTTTCTCTAACAAAATGAAACTGAGCATCAACATGCTTTGTCCTTGCATGAAAAAACGGATTCTTCGCAAGACTAATTGAACTTTGATTATCACATTTGATCATTGTAGGTTCCTTTTGTTCTTTTCCAATATCTTGAAGAATTATTTTCAACCAAACAACTTCACAAGTTGCTGCACACAAGGCTTTATATTATGCTTCAATATAAGACAAAGATACAGTAGGTTTATTTTTACTGCTCCATGAAACAACCCCAGATCCAATGCCAAACACATATCCAGTGGTTGATCTTCGATCATCCGGATTGCCAGCCCAATCAGAATCTGAGTAACCTGTCAACTCAATATCATATGCATCAGTATATTTAATACCATAATCAAGTGTTCATTTTAGATACATGAGTACTGCCTTTGTTGCATTCCAATGGATTTCATGAGGTTTCTCCATGAACTGACTTAACATACTCACATAATATGCAATATCACGTCTTGTTGTGGTGAGATAATTCAAACTACCCACCATATGTCTATACATAGTGCCATTCAGCTCCTTCGAACCATCATCACAAGAAAGTTTCACATTCTATTGCATGGGAACAGTAGAAGATTTACACTGATCCATTTTAAATCTCTTAAGTACTTCTCTGACATACTTACTCTGACAAACAAAAGTTTGGCCTGCATTTCTCCAAACTTCAAGACCTAGGCAATAGTGTAACTCACCAAGATATTTCATTTCAAAAACTTGTGACAACTTCTCCTTGATTTCATCAATTGATTTCCCTGCATTTCCTGTAATTATTAAATCATCAACATATAAGGAAATCAGTACTATATACCCCTGCTCATCAAATTTGGTATACAGATTTGGATCACTTTCTCTCCTCATAAAACCTTGTTGAAGAAAGAAAGAGTCTAGCTTCTCATACCATGACCTAGGTGCTTGTTTTAGTCCATACAATGATTTCTTTAACTTACACACCAACTGTTCTTGCCTTTGTTCCACAAACCCTTCAGGTTGAGTAAGGTAAACCTCCTCCTTTAACTCACCATTCAAAAATGAATATTTAACATCTAATTGGTGTAGATTCCAATGGTACTTTGTAGCTAAAGCAATTAACAATTTGATAGTATTTGATTTAGCTACTGGTGCAAATGTTTCATCATAATAAATACCTTATGTTTGTGAATACCCCATTGCCACCAGTCTAGCCTTATGTTTATCTATACTACTATCTCATTTAAACTTGGGTTTGTATATCCATTTGCATCCAATGAGATTTTTATGTTTAGGCAATTCAGTCAATTCTCAAGTATTGTTTTTCATTATAGATTCATATTCTTCCTCCATTTCATTTCTCCATTCATCATGTTCATTTTCTTCATCAAAACTCATGGGTTCTATGACATTTGAAATGCTACTCATTAGGACATAGTCTCTATATCTCTCAGGGATCCGAACCTATCGTGAAGATCTTCTCAACTTATTATCTTCCTCCCCACTTTGTGGAGATCTCTCTTCGCCTCTAGGTGAACTATGACTGCTTGAATTTTCCATATCACTGAGTCCTTCTTGCTCCTGCGGTTGTAGCTGTTGCTGCAGTTGTTGCTATGATGGTTGTTTCTATGATGGTTGTTGTTTCTCTTCTGTAAGTCCTTCATCAAAAAGTCTATGTCATTCCTCATGATTGTTATTGTCATGATTTGTTGCTTCCTTCTCATGGAAAAGTACATCTCTACTTGCAAATACTTTGTGAGTGGAAAGATCAAACAATTTGTATGCTTTAAATTCAGAAAAATACCCTATGAAAATATATTTAATGGCTTTAGCATCCAATTTATTCCTATTCTCCTTTGGAATATGTGCAAAAGCCTTACACCCAAATACTTTCAAATTATGAACTCCAGGTTTGAACCATACAAGGCTTCGAAAGGAGTAACATTATCAAGACACTTTGTTGGACTTCTATTCTTTAAATAAACAACAGTGTTTATGGCTTCATCCCAAAATGTATTCGAGAGATTCTTACCTTTCATCATACTACGTGCACACTCTACAAGAGTTCTGTTTTTCCTTTCAGTAACTTCGTTCTATTGTGGAGTGTGTGGTACTGTAAACTGGTGTATTATTCCATGGTATTTGCAACATTTTTTTAATTCCCTTGATGTATAATGTCCCCCTTGATCTGAATGGAGGATTTTGATGGATTTTCCTGTTTGTTTTTCCACCATGGTTCTGAATTCCTTAAAGTACTCGAAAACATCACTTTTTATTCTAAGGAAGTAAACCCATGTGTATCTTGTGCAATCATCAATAAATAACATAAAGTAAAATTCACCTCATAAAGACCTAGTCTGCATAGGCCCGCAAACATCAGTATGCAAAAGATCTAAAACATCTCTCTTTTTCATATCAGGATTAGAGGGGAATTCATCTCTATGCATCTTTCCTAATGTACATCCATCACAAGCAACATTCTCATTCTTTAACATGGGAATTCCTTCAACCATATTTTTTTTCTGTAATAACAATAAATCAGGATGATTGATGTGGCCATAGCTTTGATGCCAAAAAATCTCGGTTGGCATAGTTGCAGAAGTCAGTGCATGATGTGCTTTGTTGGTAACATCAAGTTTGTATAGGCCTCCTGCTCTGACTCCCATTGCAAGAGTTTGGAAGTGGTCCAATAGATCCTTCACTATGAAATAATTCCTGAATAATTCAACCTTCAAGTTATGATCTATAATGGTGGACATAGAGATCAAATTTGTCTTTATCCCTGGTACATAAACAACATTGTGAATGTGACGAATAGTACCATTCGAAAATGTCACATGAATGTTTCCATATCCCTTGATCTCATGAGTGCGATCATCTCCAAGACATATCCTGGAACCATTATGTGTTTCTTTAAAATTAGCATACCAGTTATTTTTACATGTCATATGTATTGATGCTCCAGAATCCACAAACCAAGCATTAGAATCATCTGTTTGAGTAGATAAAGCATTCTTAGACACAAAAAACCTAAGATCCTATGAATTAAAATTTGGGGGTTCATCAATATCATCACTAGCAATAAACAATCTGAGATCATGATTTGAATATTTTTCTGCATAATGACCTGAATGTGTTCTAGGTTTATTCATAGCCTCGTCACTCTTCTTCTTATGACACTCTTTAACAATATGTCCAGGTCGACCACAATAAAAACAACTCTTTGAATCAGTCATGTTAGGATGCATACCTTGATTCAGCCTTGGAGATTGTCTTCTCTGCGATGAACTACCTCTCTACCATGAACTGCCTCATATGCCTCTTTCTCTTGATCTCCCTCTTGCAGATATCTTACTTGACCACAGTGCCAAATATTTATTCCGAGGCTTTAGATTCCCGCGCTTCTCTTCCTCTTGTAGCAAAATTCCTGTCAATTCTTCAAAAGTAGGAGGTTTCTCCCTTGCTACAAGACCTGTTATGAACATCTAATAATCTTCTAGCATACCATTTAAGGTAATAGTGACAAGATCAGTGTTGGAAACTGTTTCCCCTATGTTTCCTAGTTTGTCTTTCACCTTTTTAATGTCACCCAAAAATGAACTAACAAATTCATTTCCATCGATATTAATGCCTAGAAATTTAGTTTTCAGGAACAAAATGCGATTTGTGTTGCTAGTTTCATACAATGCTTTAAGCGTTGTCTAGGTTTCAGCAGAAGTGTTAGCTTCTCTAATATGTGTAATTATGCTATCTTTAACAGACATGCGCAACAATACCTTTGCCTTGTTTCCGTGCTTCTCCTAGTCTTGGATCTGTGTTTCTGTCACACCAACAATCACAACTGGTTTCGCTTCAGTTCCCTTCGTAATGGTCCAGACGCCATAGCCTTCCATGAACATCTGCATCTTGAATTTCCAGTTAATGAAATTTGAGCCATCTAACATGTTGGCTTCATTAAGGTAGGTCTCCACTAGGGGATTCACCATCTCTGCAAATGTCTGCTTCTCCAACCAGAAAATGGATCCTTGTATCACCAATGGTGAATCACTAAGAATATGAAACTTTCGTCAAGTGTTGAGCAATCCATCGCTCTACCTTCGGATCCACTGATCTACCTCTACCTTGACTTTCAGTTTTCTTAAAAAAAATATAAGAAAACCTTAACACCACTCCATGCATACCACAAACTCACAAACCTTAACACCTCATGTATAAAAAACTCATGCTCATTTCTCACATGTAAAAACCTCTCATATAAAAAATGTCACACTCATGTATAAGCTCACATATAAAAAAAACTATGATATAAAAATATCCACTATAATAAACTTTAATATCCCTTTTAAAGTTTATACCTCGCAAGCACTTTAATAAAAGGTTTATACCTGAAAAACATCTCCACTTTTAATAAAATGTTTAACTCCTTTACGATTTAACTCATGCAAACCATGGGAAACCTTTCTTATGCAAAGTAATTCAGCTCACTTATATAATTAACCAAAGTGTATATGGAGAAACACACAAGTAATCTTCCTTGGATGCACGCGGTGGCTCACTCTTGTGCACAGGTTTGGGTGCTAGCAAACAAATAGAAAATGGCAGCCCTGACTCAATGCTAATGGGAAATAGATTCGATGATCACTGGTACAAGCAACATATCTATCAAACTTTTATCTTATTGCCTCTTCAAATCAACTTCTCCTTTCAAATTGATAGTCAACTCCTCCTTGACATTGGCTTGAAATCTTTATGTTTTTCACTTTGAATGATTTGTCTCTGCAATCATGGGGATCGATTGTCAGCCAATGTAGAAGATCATGCAATAGTTTTGATGCAACAATGGAGAGATGAACCAGATGGCCCTCTACCCATCCTCGTTCTTTTCAAAGGAAAAATGTCGGTTCTCCTCAAAAGAATCAAGGGGAGCGTTAGCGCTTTTGAAGTATAGCAGGGGGGTGCAAGTCAGTGTTCTCATCTCTCCTGGAGAGTGAGAGGGGGAGCACTAGCGCCGAGCACTCTTGAATGCACAGGACGAGAGTGTGATACCTACGAAAAATTTAATTTTGTAATTGTGAGAGTGTTAGAGCTCTCTAACACTATGTAGGGGGGCACTGGCAATTTTTCAAAAACAAATTTGAGATTGTGTTCTTGGATCTAGACTCAATCTCACCTCAGAGAGCTAGATCTCCAACGCTGCTCTGATACCAACTTAAAATATGAGAAAAAAAACACATAGGTGAGACAATTCTCACAATATATATTATTCAATGAAGACTAATTACATCCTTATACAGGAAACGACTGTTACTTAGTCGGTAACAATAAACTACAGACAACTAGGCTCTACAATAAGTGAAGTCGAGTTCAACTATGCTACTAAATCTTGCAAATGACTCTTATGACTGACGCTTACAACTGAATCTTGCTCCATTATTTCCAAGTGGGTAGTCGTGGAAGATTTGGTTAGCGTTGTAGGTGATAGACCTTCTATTTTTCCATTTTAAAATAACAATGGGGTCGACAAGGGTGGAACCATGGGGAGTTGTGAGTGTTACTTCATATAATCAGATGATATGCAGTATGATTGATTATAATCATTTAAAAATAAATATATGAGCTTAAATGGCAATTTGCAACCCGTGACATCCCCAAAAATAAATTATTTTTGAATTTGAAATTTGTTAGGAAAATTATTCTGCTTTTTTGGAAAAAATTTGCCATTTATGGCAATTTCGAATTTCAAATTTGGTAAATTGTAATTAATGATTATGACTGTTGGGCAGAGATCTAATTCAACCCAACTAACTATTTGACTATGACACTTGTATGAAAACATAATATTTTATAATTATTGCAGGAAGAGAAATGGAACAACCATGTTAAAATCAACTCACCATGACTCCATGAGTGGGGAACATGTTGGAACTACCTCAGGGATGATTGTTACAAGTGGAAAATTAGGAATTTGGCCATTGCTAGCCCCTGAAAATCAAGGATTTGGAAAGCTGTGAAAATTCCCAAGGGAGGGAAAAGACCTAGGCAAAAATATTGTTTGGATATATAGCATATCTGAGGAGGCAGGACACCGCCTAGTATGCTGGGGAAAAATATCATAGATTGCTTGTTGTTATGAACACTACTTGTTGTGTCTGAGGCAAGGAGAATATTTATGGAGTGGAACGACATTACTAAGGAGGATTTCCAATTTATCCCTCATGGATTCATGGTCAGACTAGGGGGTGAATAGGACAAGTGATTTTGGCTTCCCTATTCTACGGTTGGGAGGAATGTGGTTGTTCCCATTGTCTTCCCGCGAATTGGTTCATATATGTTATTCTACCTCCCCTTTGGATGTATGTTGATTAATTAGATGTATGATAGAATGCATTTGTAATTTCTGCATCGAAGTTTTTCTATGGATGAAAATTTGGTTGAATGTTGTTGAACTTAATGTCTGATCAAAAGACCTCTAGATTAAGTTTGAATGGATCATTTCTGTTGAATTTGGTTTTTTGACAAATGTTGTTTTCATTGGTTACACTAGATGAAAGGATATATTTGGTTAACATTCTAGAAAATAGTCCTGTAGATTGGATTCATGGTATGACGATATAAAGAACTGTAGGACAAATCCTCACAATCTAATCGTATCTACTGAGTAAAATTGTCTATACGCACCATGTGAATGAAATTGGATCATATATGTGTGTGTGTGTGTGTGTGTGTGTGTGTGTGTATTATAGCTAGAACTGAACAGTATGAATTATAATTGCAAATAAAACATCTACAGTCTTGTGCCTGAAAATTTTAAATACTTGATACATGAGAAAAATAACTAAATGCGTACTTCCTATCACGAATATATCCTTTTCCTCAGTCTGTACAAATTTCGTTATTCATAAACAAATTTTTTTGTTCTGATATAAGATAATACATAAAAAGAAGACTCCATAAAGGATAAAACTCGGAGATATACAAATGTCATAAGATCATATGTTGATAGAACATTTAAGTCTTGCTTTCCAATTCTATATAATAAAAGACTCAATTTGGAATGAATACCCATTGTATTAAGGATCCACAAAATATTAAGGAAGATATACATGCATTTGTCTGTTCGGCGATCGTTACAGTTGACGTCATAGAAATGGTATTTTTACAGCTTTGTACACATATCATGGAATTGAAATGCAAACTCCTACCAGTTATATAGAAACCCCTTACAAAATCAAAGTACTGACATAATGGTTATATATATGTGTGTGTGTGTGTGTGTGTGTGTGTGTGTGTGTGTGTGTGTATAAATTTGTGTCTATATATATATATATATAAGCACTCTGGATATAATCACAAAATCACATCTTTACTCTAGTTTACTCTAATAAAACTCAGATCATTCTAACTACCAAATGTTAGATCCAGTCTAACTATTACAAGTCCGGGAAAAATCATTTCGGTAGTAAACACAAGGAATGTTGAAATGAAATAAAACGATATAGAATTATATATATATATATATATAATATGATTCAATTTTCAAATTATAAATCTTCAGGGTTTTATAATCCAATGCATAACAGTGAGTTCGAATTTCATAGATGTTTGAAACAAAAGATTCAACACAAAATGACAACCATAGTAATTAAATTGCAAGATTAGGTGAAACCCGAACAATGAGAAGATTTGATTAATTCAACAGTCATTTCATTACTTCAAACAAATAGGGAAACCCTGTAGTTAAATCTTCGAAGGATTCATTACTCATAGCAACCAGACTAGAATTTTTAAGAGTACATTTGGGAATTTCTCTTTTCCAATCACTAGAGGAAACCGAGTGAAACTATACCGAACGTTTACAAATCTAAAATTGCAATCATGTCTGCTCAGACTCCAGAAAATTTTACAGAAGGGAAATCGAATACCTTTTGCGCCGAATATGAGAATGAGACATCCGAAATCGTTGCGCAAATGAAACCTAGAAAGAAATACTATTTATGAATATCAGTAATCATATAAAAGAAAGGTAGTAAAACACCAACATAACAATAATTGTTAATAACTAAGTATTCGAGGATAATACTCAACTTATGATTTATAGGCTCAAATGTTTTCTTTTCCCCTTGTCGATTTCTATTTGGACAGATGCACGATCTGAGGATGGATGGTGCAATAACTCCCTGATGGGTACCCTTGCATCAACAGGGCCCATATTTAGTGATACATATAAATTCTTGAAACAATTTAAACAACAAAAGAAGGAAATCTTTACACAGTAGGCCACGGCCTTAACGAAAAACAATAATCGACAGTATTAAGTTTTCTTTTAATCCATAAATGGTACAATGCATGCTGTGCGGAAGACAATATAAGTTTTTTCATACAGAACCAGAACTATACCTAACTGGTTGGGGTCTAACCCTTCCAGAACCAATTTCTTAGAGCAGTAATACAAAGATATCCTTTGAATCTAGACAGACAGACCACGGTAAAGGCTGTAATCACTATAAACAAAGGGTTTGATACTGTAGGATATCTTTATTGGATTGTTCAAGAATTACAGAGATCATAATTGAATCAACACCGACCAAAAATACTTTAAACATAAAGAAATGAACACATGCGAGGAAACCAACTGAGGTTTGATAAGCTATATAAGTATGGGTTCACTCTTGTACAGGGAAAGGAAGGTAAAATACAGTATTATATAGTGGGACCTCGCCTTTTTGAAAATGAACTCTCACCCAGTCTCACTAAGTTCATATTCAGATCTCGACATTACGGACTGTAAGAATAATGTTAGACGAAGGTTACGAAACCCTAAGTGTTTACAACAAAGACAACGATACAAATGCATTCTCGTGATTTTCGTTATCTTAGAAGGGTCGATGAAGGAACGAATAAACAATACCCTTCTATAGACACTGAGATGACCAGAAAGACTTACAGAAGAACATCAGTAAGAGTAGTTTGAGCATAAAGAAGAATGTATAACAGACGTTACAAATGAAACAGGTTCTTGAAGAGCCACCTCTTGTTGTCTGGGGTAAGATGTTAGAAACTTACCAGGAAATGTAAAGTCACGTCGTATGTTTGTCGGTTAATTAAACCTCCATTGTCGACATCCCCTATACTAAAGAAGTAATACACAAAACCATTCGAAGAATCCAAAAATGAACATCATAAACACATAAAAACCCTAGTAAGAACCCTTACCTACCTAGTTAAATGTTAAGGGTACAAAGGATGGTCTAACCATGTGACGAGGTAGAGATGGTGTGACTGAAATGGGTGAAAGGCCAGGTAAGAACTTAATCACTCGCACACATAGGTACACCATTAAAGAAATAGATGCAGAGTCTTAAACTCCCTCATGACAACAACCCGCCCCCCCACATCAAGATTAATTCGTGAAGTAAATGAACGCCCTAAGACTCGACAAGTTGGCACCAGTGCACAACAATTATTTTTATTTAGTTAACTTATAGTTCAGGAGGTGTTTCTTTGATATTTAATTTGGTTAAGTCGAAAAAAACACAAGTTCTCATTATTCAAAACTCTGTTGAGCAAGGGAAGGGGAATATCACTAACCTAAGATATTTTGTAAAGAAATGCCCATCGATAATCGAAACCATGAATGCTAATGCTAAACACATTACCACCAAGCCACTTACCTTCAACTGTGATTGTGGGATCTGACCATGGTCTTATATATATATATGTATATATGGTAAGAAAAGGGTCGTTCCCTCGAATGAACAAAATCTTTAGTATTGAGTGCAACCTTTGGAAATCTCTTGTAAGAGACACTAGAAATTAGAAATCCTAAGTTTAACCTGTCACATAGAGGCATGTGTTTAGAGAAGTAAGCTTGGAGATTTAACCATTTATTTTCCTTATCAAGTAAGTTAGACAGGTTATGTGGATGGCATATTATGGAAGGATAGACTCAAGTCATGCACACAGATTTTAATCTTAACAAAGATCTTCTCTTCTAATGCAATAATCAAATGAGATTGAAATTGGAGATTAATGCCTCATAGGAATTTTTTTTTTTTTTGACAAATTTGAGGTACATTACACAACCACCCGATGACTTTTCCTCGACAAGCGTCGAAAGGGACAATAATTAGCTTACTCCGAAGCGTGGAAGGTTGGGAAATCGATTCAGATGCATCATCATAAAGGACACGAAGGAGTTGCATATTTTTGTTGGATGTTATGGTAGTATTGAATATTTTTCAGATTTTAAAATAAGAAATTGTATTTGTTTCATTAATGTTTGTGGAGGGGTTGTAAAGGTGAAAGGAACAAAGGGTAAAATTATAAAATTATGGATGCTAAATTGTGAAATTGTGTTATCATTGACTTTATTGATTGGGGTCATTGATTATATATTTGTAATATATGATAATACATTTTGTTAATAAAAAGCATTTTTGTTTTGAGCATGCATATATTGTTATTTTGTTTCTAAATAGTATCATAATATCATGTAATTAATTGCAATGCTTCAATGTCTTGTAAAAATGATATCATTTTGGTAATAGTTACTAATTAAACATTTTGTATTTAGAAGTATGTTTAAAACATCTTTTTTGATCTAGTGATATTAAATAGAAAGGGTAGTTGTTTTTTTTCTGTCTTGATCTAAAACATAGAACAAGCTATACCCTTGGCCCCTCAACTATGGTTAAAGAAAATCACAATTGAAGTGGAAGTGGGGAGGTGGTTGAACATACAAATTTCCCTTCTAAAAGTGATAAAGAAGATACACACATCTTCTTTTTCCTTGCAGCGGGACATATTCACTATCTTTCATTTTCGCATAATATTCAAAGGAGAAGAATGATGTTTTTCAAATTCTTGTTATAGATGTGGTGTGTGAGAATTTCATGAAGGTCAATCTTTGAGGTTTATTGTTCCACAAGTTATGTTTAATGGTGGGTGGGATTCTCAAAATGCACGGTCTCGTGGATTCATAAGGTCATCATTTAAAAAACCTTTCCAATATGTTCTCATCTCATCATCTCTACATTGAGCTCAGTTTTAATTATCTAGGATGGTTAAATGCATCCCCTAAAACAACCTCCTTAAATATAACCAAATATGATGGAAGAACTAGTTGAATCATGTGTTTGATTATGAAGTTCACAACATGAATATAACTTGTTGAATCATATTTTTGGTTCCCAAGTTCAAGGAATGAATATAACCAAATATGATGGAAGAACTAATTAAATCATGTATTTGGTTTCCATGTTCATGGCACAAGTTTGAGTAGCTAAGTATGCAAATTATGGCTTTGAAATTATTGTTTCTTTATTAACTTATATTTGTTCTTTGATTCTGTATTTTATGGATTTGAAATTATTGTTTCTTTATGATCGAGTTGGATATCGGTGGCCACCCACCTGTTCCACTAGCTCAAAAAATGGTCTTCCACCTTGGAAGTTTTGTTTCTAGTTTTTGGGTCCCAAACTTTTGGGGCTGTTTTGAGGCCCCAAACAACATTTTAGGGATCACCATAGTCAAACTATAGAAAGAGTCAGATTCTGACATCAACATGTGTATTCCTCATATAGACCTTTCCAACGAGCTATCATGCGCCCCAAACAAAGATTGTATGCCAAAGTTACGCCCCCATGAAGTTGATACACCAAACTACCCAAAACGGGGTCCACAAAAGTGTTGGATTTTCATCTTCCGGGGTTAGGGTTTTGGATTTTATTTATGCTAAAAATGCCTTGGAGCCTCATTGTAACAATCATCTTCTTGTGAATGCGAGTAGCCGTCACATCTCTACTTAGATATAAGATGTCACCATTCTAGTGAGTCTTTCATTCTGTATTTTTACAGTCTTTCTACATTTTCACTCATTAATATAAATTGTGTATTATTGTATCTCTTCTTTTATGGTTTCATCTCTGATATTTTTATGTTATATTATTGGATATCTGAGATATCTCTGTATATTTATTTATTATATCTTCGCTCTCATTTTGTGCCAAAAATAATCCAAATCAATGGTATCAGAGTAGGATGCTCTTGATCACTTTTAAGTGCATGTTCCCAACGAGGTCCAAGTATAGAAAGTTGGGTCTTGAGCTTGTATCTCTTTAGGAAAATCACTCTCGTATGCCCAATAAACCCTCCATGGCATAAGAAAATAAAAATGATGGAGAAAAATATTGTATTCATCTGTTTCTTGAGCAAGCTCTCATGCGACAAAATGATGAAATGATGGAGAATTTTTCCCACATCCTTCAATGCTTGTCAATAAAAAACAATGCGTCTTCATTAAGCGGTCATTTTGGAGGAACCTATCCTTTCAAGGTGCAAGTTAATTTTGATATTCCCATATTTGAAGGACAATTACATGCGAATGCCCTAGAAAAATGGTTAAATCTGCTAGAATGTTATTTATATGTTCATAATTTCTCTGACAAGGAAAATATCACATTATCACTCCTTAAGGTTCTCCCCCATGTCAAGCATTAGTGGGAAAGTTACTGGGAGCAAAGTTCCATCGAGGATTCTGGAATATATGGAGCCAAAACCACTTGGAATTTTTGTGTGGATGCGGTCAAGAAACAATATTACCCTATTGGGAACTATGAAGACCAGTACATGAGATGGACCATGCTACATCAAGAGAGAGGCCAAGCAGTGACAGAGTTCACCAATACCTTTCATACCTTGCGCACCAAGCTAGGTATCAAATACTTTGAGCAACATTTCGTTCTGAAATACCATGGGGCTCTACACATATACATCCAAACTAAAATGGTTTTTTTGGACATCTCATCACTCGATGTTGCTTATTGATATGTTGTTAAAATTGAGATGAAATTTATGTGCCAGAACAGAAAGAGTTCAAGTGTGAAAATCCACAACAACCAAAGCATGGTAAAGATGACCTTAACAACCATCCTTTATAAAATGCTTCCAAGCCACAAGAAAACAAGGGTAACAGAAAGACAAAGGACACTAGAAAATGGTGTGATTTCCACAAAATTCCCTAACAAAACACCGATGAATGTCGCTCAAAAAAATTATTGGTGTTCGATATCAATGACAAGGAGCCAAACCCTGATTTGGAATCTGATTCAAAAAATACTGATAGAAAATAGATCATCGACGTAGACCCCACTGCTATTGTCGCTACCACAACAATTCAACTAGAAGAACCAACAGATCCTAAAGACGGGAACACCTTTTTCATTTACATATGTGGGTGAAGGGGACCCTGCTCTATTTTATTGTTGATAGCAAAAGCTAGAAGAACCTCATCTCAGTAGAGGTCATCAAACAATTGGGATTGTTGACAACACCACACCCATAACCATATAACATCAGGTGTAATTGTCGTGGATGAGATCTTCGTGTCAGCGAGCATTGTCAATTGTCATACGAAATCCATTCCTTCAAGGACGAGGTATTATGTGATGTTTCCCCGCTGGATGTCTGTGATGTTTTCTTGGGTCAACCATAGATGAGGAAGAGCCATGTTGTTTATGAGTCTTGACCTCATAGTGTCATTGCTACTCTAAGGGGTCATCTCTACAGAATACCAGAGGTAGTTCCAACTATTGTCCCACCAAAACAGTTCCTCAAGGTAGTATCTCCTACTACAAAAATCAACTTCTTCACCATATGTTCAAAAGGTGAATCAAAGAACACTGCAACCATTACAACCTCAACCCAAGCACCTTCTATCCAATAAAATTAGGTCAACAAGGTTGCAGCAAAGTGAAAAGAGTCCTTCTACACACAATCATCTCATGTATCTTGACTGGTTGAACAAAATCATCCCTGCCAATAATAGGTTTGTGACATCCTTCAATAAATTAAGCAACACAACTTCTCCAACAAGGCAATCAACTCACTAAGGTTCAATTTTAGAAAACTCTTCCCCCTCTCCCCCAGGAACTCAATGCAATGGAGAAAATTTCTTCCTAAGGAGGGAGGATTGATCCAGGTGGATATCGATGGCCACCCACCTATTCCACTGGCTCGAAAATCAGTCTTCCACCTTGGTAGTTTTGTTTCTAGTTTTTGGGTCTTGAACTTCAAGGACAATTTTGAGTCCCTAAACAATGTTTTTAGGGCTCACCATAATCAAATTGTAGATAGAGTCAGAGTCTGAAAGAAACATGTGTATTCCTTGGATAAACCTTTCCAACGAGCTATTGTGTATCCCAAACGGAGATTGTATTCCAAAGTTACACCCTCGGGAATTTGATACACCAAAATACCCAAAACGTGGTCCACAAAATTGTTGGCTTTTCAACTTCTGGGGTTACGGTTTTAGATTTTATTTATGTAAAAATTCCTTGGAGCCTCAATGTAGCAATCATATTCTTGCGAATGCGAGTAGTTGTCACATCTCTTCTCAGAGATAAGTTTCCACTATTCTAGCGAGTATTTCACTCTGTATTTTTACAGTCTTTGTACATTTTCGCTCATTAATAGAAATTGTGTATTATTGTATATCTTTGTTTATCGTTGCATCTATGATATATTGTTGTTATATTATTGGATATCTGAGATATCTCTATACATTTATTTATTATATCTCTGCTCTCATTTCATGCTAAAAATAATACGGATCACTTTATTAACATATATATGTTCTCTTTCAATATTTCTTGGTTGTATAATAGGAGTGAATGCATAATTTCCAATTTCCAAAGACATTTTGTTAGTACTTAGTGAAGAGACTTGAAAACACAATCAAGAAAAGATAATATGCATAAATTCCAATAGTATATACCCATGAAATTATTCCATTGGCAATAATATTACTTGGGGATCCATGGCCACCCTCGATAGGCAATTGGGTGTACTACTATGTTTTCTTCAACTAACATATTTTCTTGGCTCTTTAAAGAATTTTTATGTCTCTTTGTATGACTTTCTTTTTATTTTCTTTCTTCCAATGTATGAGATGTTATGGTGTCGCTAAGCCCTACAATTTTGTATGTGTTAGTGAATTATATCACTCTCTAAGAAACTACGATAACAAATAATTAGATTATATTATATTAAATTATAATGAATCAAAGCATGGAACCCAGCCCTATGATTTAGATTAATTTATTATAGATCGTTCAACATGATACCTTTCCTTCTGGTTTAGATTAAGTTATTATAAATAAAAACATAGAACCTCTCCCTATTGTTTAGATTGAATTGATTGTGTGTGAAGGACAAAAAAAAAAAAAAAANACAATACTATCACTTATAGCACCTTCTTCATCACATGTAGAGTTTTTTTTTTCTTCCACCATTGTGTGCTTTCTCTTTACTTGAAAGTTGAGGTCTCTCGTTACACCACCCAATCCTCCATCAAAACCATTAAATAACAAGAAATAGGAATACATAGCAATTATGTCCATGCCTATGTTGGAAGGGAACTAAGTAGAGAAACATATGTGTCCGCTAAAATTTGTCTGAATAGTGATATAATGTTACGTTGAAAGTAGTTTGTTTGCAATATGGTTTATGTTTGTGAATAGTGGATGACACGATCCAAGTAGGAATTCCGTTGTAAATTAAAGCTAAACTATGACAGATATAGTTGGAAATTCATTTACAAATATAATTAGTACGTCATCACTGAATTTAAGAATGAAAAAGTTCAACGAAAGGTAGATCTAGTGGCAAAAGAATTTGAAAAGGTTTATTTGGTGAGAAAATTCTAATAATGTTTTTATCTCAAAGGTAGGGAGGGAATATTTAGTTCGATGAAATCAAAGGTTGAAGGCATGGGTGAGAGAATAATTATGTGATTGAAGACATACTTCAATTTGATTTTATGCTTCAAAAATTTAGTATCCGAAGAGAATAGATAGTACCAAGAGTGAATAAAAAATAAAACTAACTAAAAATGTTGGAAAGTAGTTCAGAAGAAGATCAAAAAGGTGGAAGGAAGGTGAAATTATAAGCAATTGAAATAGAGATAATTTATGAGAAGAAAGAGATATACTATAAGGACAACACCTTCTAACAAACAATTTTACGGAGGTTTTTAGTGTGATAGAATTTGGAAAAAATTTCAAACAAACCTCTGCTACAACCTCCTCTATTGATTGTGGAGATTTTAACGAATGTTCCATATAACTAAAAAAAATTGCGCAGGTGAAGGTTGTAGAGGAGGGTTTTTCTTAGTTCTTTTATTGTTAAAACACATCGGTGCGCTATTGAAAAACACACTTACGTGATTTAATATAATACAAAATCACTTGTGTGTTTATAATTAGTATGGATTGGTTTTAAATTTTCATTGTATGTAGAGCGTCGATGCTCTTATAATTTATACTCATCATTTTTTCCTTGTTTTTGTATGAAGCACTAATGCTTTTTAGTTTTTGTATGCCCGGGTGCATTTAATTTATAGTGCACACTTGTGTTTTTAATTTATCCTGAACGTCGATGTGTTTAATATAGTGTGTGTCCCAATGTTTATATAATTAGTATGTATCGATGTTTGTTTACCATGTGCTCCAAAGGGTAATGAAATTTCGAATATTTAAGGTGAGATGTTGGCACCATTATTTTTACTAAGCACCAGAGTGTATATTATACTAAAAGCACTAATGCATACATTATATTTAGAGTCATGATGCGTATAATAAAATTAAATTACTGGTGCGTACATTATATTTAGTTCCCTAGTGCATATTTTAAACATGAGCACCACAAAATTTCGAAATGATAAACATTATTGTATGTTAATTCCTTTACGGAACAATGTTTTTTCTCTATAGTTCATACTAATGCTTTATTATAATAGGTGTATGATTCCTCATAATGCACAACTTTCTATATTATGGTAGGTTCCATATAGTGAGTTCATAAGACTATAATGCACTTATATGTATATATTTTAATTAATTGTTTTATACAAATTTTCAATTAATCATTTCAAAATCAAATATTTTAATGGTAATATTTTTTTTTATGTTTTTGTTATTGCATTTTGATTTAATGATTGCATTAATGCATTATACAACGAATTACACTTTTTTTATTTGTAACAATTTAAATCATCCACTTATTAGTTATTCAACAACGCAACATTTTACAACATTCGACATTGCAATAAAATTTAAGAAACCCATTTTATTATATATGAATAAGAGACCCATTGTCATAAAAAGGGACAACTTAAAAGTCCACAATAACGAAATTGCAACCTTGGTAACATGTCTTCATGCAATTGGGACAATATGTCGAGTATAATAAATAATTTTCAAAGACAAATATTCCAAAATACACAACTTGCAGTGACATTCGTGCTCACCATATTGCCACTTTTATTCATCAACTTTGTACACTCACCCATATATATTAATTGAAAAATAATACAATGAAAATAAATTTAATATTTTTTTATGATTAAAAAATAACCTTCACATTGGTGATCATAAAAAATCAGTAATAAGAGGGAATTCCTACACAATCATAGACACAAGAGTGTCCTTAAGGCTCTACTTCCACTACATATAATCGAAACTTCTAAATTCACTAAGTGCTTACTTATGTATGCATATAAGGATGGTATAACGCACTTTCTAAATTTATCTTTATTCTTTATTCCTTTCGTAGGCATACGGGGTAATAATTTTTTACTCAACATATAGTTTGATCTTGAATCGACGAGTGATATCTCAAGTAACTATTGATTTGGTTCATGTGAGGTACTATTAAGAAACATATTTTTAATAAAGGATTTTGTTCAGGTATTACTCAAATTTCAACATTTGTAGATGTGATTTAATGGAGGTTTTGGAGGGGTGCATAAAGAAAAATGTGTGTATCACATTTAAAATTCTTTTGTTCATGACATATCTTATCACTCCAAATTTTTATTTTTCATAGGATATCATAGAGGATGAAGTTTTCTTCCCTTGTGATATATCATATCTTCTCAAACTTTCTATATATGTGACACAACGCATCACACCAATTTTTTTTTTCATGCAATACATAAATGACAAAACATTTTTTTTTAATGGGTACATAAATACAAGTGTGCATATCTCACCTAAAATGATGTTTATAGTGACTTGTCGCATCGATCCAAACGTTGTTTTTTCATGACATATTGTAGATTATAAATTTTTCTTCCCTTGCGATATAATGTATACCTCAAAATTTCTATCTCTACAACACAATGAAGTGCACGAAAGTTTTTTTTCATGAAATACATAAAGGAAAAAAACATTTTTCAAAGGGATCACATAAAAAAAATTGTGTGTATCACCCTAAAAAAAATGGCCATGACATATCACATTTATCCAAACTTTCATTTCTTGCAAAAAATTGCATCACTTCAAACTTTATTTCCATGTGATATATCACACTTTCTCAAACTTTCATTCATCATGACAAAGGGAAAATTTTTAAAAGAACTCATTTGCATCTTCTCTACCATCTCATCCTACGAGTCATCGCATGAACCAAAACTTTCCATTTATATTGATCCAAACTTTTCTATGTCATGTCATATCATAGATTATAAAAATTTCTTCCCTTGTAACATATCACATCTCCTCAAACTTTGTATCTCTACGACACATCACATTACACCAAAGTTTTGATTTGTGAGATACATAAAAGTGAAAACATTTTTTAAAGGGAATGCACAAAGACAAGTGTCAATATCACACCTAAAATGATTTAGGCCTCAAGATATTACATCGCTCCAAACTTTCAATTCTCGTGAGATATCACATTGCACCAATGTTTCTTTCCATGTGACACATTGCAATTTATTGAACATCTCTTCATCATGACAAAGGGATGAAGTACCATGACAAATAAAATTTTATAGTGATATTGAATAGAAATAATGATTATGTTAATACTAAATATGTTTTTAGCACATCATCTTAAGCATGTAGCATGCTTATCTTTTCTTTAAAAGTTGGTGGTGTGATGGTCATATAATCAAGTAATTATGTTAAATATAATTATTGATTTCAATATTGATAACAATTTTATTTGAAGATATATTGTTTATTTATGTATGAATGATATATACTTATTTAATGATATGTTGAAATATAGTTTATGATTAATTTTTTAAATATTTTTTATTGAAAAAATAATAGAAATAAAATGTTAATATAAGATTAAATAACCTTGACATCAAGTATATTAAGAAATTAAATACATTTCATTAACAAAAGAGAATTGTTATAAAGAATGGACACAAGAGTGTCCTTGAGGCTCTAGTTCCAATACATTTCTTCGAAGCTTCTACACTCATTAAATGGTTGCTTATGTATGCATATAAAGATAGTATAACACACTTCTAAAATGTCCTTTATTTCCTCTCATGGGCATCTCGGGTAGTTATTTTTTATCTCTTTAATAGAGAAATGTATTATACATTTCAACATATAGTTTGATCTTGAAGCAATTAGTGAGTGAGATATCAAGTAACTATTGTTTTCGTTTATGTGAGGTAATATTAGAAACATTATTTTAATGAAGGATTTTGCATAGTTATTATTCAAAGTTCAATATTTGAAGAGGTGTTTTAACGAAGGGTTTTGAAGGTGGTGCATAAAGACAATTGTTCTTATCACACTTGAAATTATTTTGATCATGATATATTGCATCACTCCAAATTTTTCTTTGTCATAACATATTGTTGAGAATGACATTTTCTTCTCTTGTGATATATTACATTTTCTCAAACTTTCTCTATGCAAGAAAGCACACCACACCAAAGTTTTATTTTGTGCGATACATAAAGCTTCTAATGTTCTTTAAAGGGGAACATAAAAACAAGTGTGTGTCACACCTAAAATTTTTCTATCCACAACATCTCACATTACATAAAGTTTCTAATGTTCTTTAAAGGGGCACATAAAAACAAGTGTGTATCACGCCTAAAATTTTTCTATCCACAACATGTCACATTGATCCAAAAAAAAATTATTGCAACATATAGTAGATTATAAAGTTTTATTCCCTTGCGATATACCACATCTCCTATAACTTTCTATCTCTATGACACATGGCATCGCACCAAAGTTTTTTTTAGTGTGATACATAAAGGAATTTTAATTTTTAAAGGGTGTGCATAAAGGAAAGTGTGCATATTGCACCTAAAATTATTTTGGTTGCATCTGTTGGGATTTGGTGACAACGAATTCCTCTAATGATGAATTTGGATCCTATTATTCTGCGTTGGTTGCAACTAAATAGACCAATTTAGAGTATGGATAGGGATTGCATTTAATAATTAGTTTCTTGTGTGAATGTATAAATTCATGTAAGCCCGTAGAGGAAAAATGATTGAGTGTGAGAGACAGAGTGAGAACTTGCCAATCTGATGTAATCTCCATGATCTGAATAATAAGACAACCGATGCCTATGCTTGGTGAAGGTAGCCTAGTGTTTGGGTGAACCACGTGAAATCCCTGTGTTTCTTATCTATATGATTGCTAGTTATCATATGTGAATTGTTTTTTCCGCATTTTCAATTCTAACAAGTGGTATGAGAGTTGGTTAGAGGAGAGGGTGTCAAATTTCATAGGAACAGCAACATCTGTGTGAAGTGTGTCAATTTCTACATCACCACAAGTCCCTCCTCTCGAAGGGTGCGACGTCTTATTACTCGGACTTTCGTTCGTGCAAAATTATTGAAATCGTTGCAATCTAGTTGTGTGGTACAGTGCGAAGACTCTTCTTCAATTAATTAAGATCGTCTCACTCCAAGAGTATCGGGAGGTGCAGAGACCTTTGAGATCGTCGCACTCTAGTGGTAGCATGAGGTGCGATGAATCCATTAAATAAAAAGAGAGACGTTGATCTCCTTTTTTAAAACAATCGTATGATTTTTCCCTCCCGAAAAATTTAAGGTATGGTTTTTTATGGAAGTGGAAAGGGATTAAAGTTTTTGTTTTATTTGGAATTTAATATAATATTGGAAGGAGTACCTTTATGTGAGGTGGATCATGTGAATGTTTTGTTGAAGCCAAAGAAAAGGTTAAAAGGTTAAAGAGTGGATATAAAAGGTATATAGTTTTTTATTATTTTAAACATTTTGGGGTTATTACTTAACCTTATTTATTACTTCTTCACATTTTAAAATGATTTTTATAAGAAGTGGGCATTGGGAGATTTTTTGTGCTAATGGCTAATATGCAGAGTTCGAAGTTTGAAGTTGAAAAATCCAGCAATAAAAACAACTTTGAGCTCTGGAAGCTTAAGATGCAAGATTTACTGGTGCAACAAGGGTTGCAAAAAGCATTGGCAGACAAGTCAAAGAAACCAACAACCATGACGAAATGGGAATGGGAAGATCTAGATGAAAAATATCTTAGTACCATTCATTTATGTCTGGAGGATGAGGTTATGTTTAATGTCATAGGAGAGGATACGACATTAGGCTTATGTAGAAATTTGGAAAGTCTATATAGGACGAAGTCCTTGACAAGAAGAATCTACTTGAAGAGACAATTGTACAATTTGCAGATGAAATAAGGTACAAAATCTTCTGACCATTTAAGTACCTTTAATACCCTTATAGTTCAATTGACTAGTATGGAAGTTAAATTCTAAGATGAAGATAAGGTTATTACACTATTGTGTTTGTTTCCTGAGTCTTGGGATAATCTAGTCACCTCTATTAGTTTTATCTCATCAAAAGTTTTAGATTATGACTATGTTGTGGGAGATTTGTTGGTTGAGGATATGAGGAGAAAATCTAGTAAAGAAACCTCAACTTCAGAGGCGATGTTGATCAGAGGTCGAAATAAAGAGCAAAATGAGAGAATTGTTTCTCTATCTAAGTAAAGACACATAAAGGGTAAAACAAAATTTTGGTACTGTGGAAAAACAAGACATATCAAGAAAGATTGTTGGAAGAGAAAGGAATCTGAGGAAAACTCTACAAAGGAAGAAAAATTGTTGTAAAAGATTCAGGTATGACTGATCAAGTTTTATCCATTTCTAGTAATTTACAATATCAAGAAGAATGGAAGTTAGATTCAGGTGCCTCTCACCACATGTGCTCACATAGAAATTGTTTCATTTCTTACCAATCTGTTGATGAGGGTGTAGTGTTTATGGGTAATGGTATTCCCTGTAAAACGTTTGGGGTTGGCAGTATTATAATCATGATGTTCGATGGTATTGTTAGGGAATTAATGAATATTCGATATGTACTTGAGCTTAAATCAAATTTTATTTCATTGGGAGTGTTGGATTCTTGTGGATATAAGTATACAGGTCAAGGTGGCGCACTCACATTGTCGAAAGGCAGTTTAGTAGTGATGAAGGCAACAGAGGTTGATAACTTTTATAAGATGGAAGGAATTATTGAAGTAGCATCTAAAGTGGTAGATGTATCTTCTTGTTTATGGAAGAAGCATCAAGTTCATAAGAGAAAGAAAGAATTGCAGGTATTGGTAAGCAGTAAACCATTTCCAAACTTAAAATGTTTGTTTATGAATTCTTGCTTGTTTTATATCTCTGCAAGTTATGATGGTGGTATAAAGGGATGTTGTGTGGGGGATCCTACTTCTCACAAGGTCATCATTGACATAGATATAGTATGTATGGAACAACCAAAAGGGTTGATTCAATATCGCAACGGTAAATTTGTTTGTATGCTAGATAATTCATTGTATGGCCTATTGGTACCTAGGAAAATATACAAGAGGTTTGAATCCTTCATAGTGAGTCATAATTTTTCAAAGGGTAGGAATGAATATATAGTTTATAGTACATTCATAGTATTGATGCTATTTGTTGATTATATTCTTGATGCAAGCCAAAGCATGGATAAAATCAGTAAGAAAATGACTCAAGTGGATAGGACAATTCAGATGAGGGATCAAGGAGAAACAAAACAAATTATGGGCATGAAAGTATACATAGATGGTAAGGGTAATTTGTGGTTTGAGTTTAGCATGAACATTGTAAAACCAATTTTTATCCCTCTTGCTTTCCATTATAAGTTTTCTTCAAGCATAGGGCCTGTCGATAAAGAAGAAAAAGTTATATCTCCTATAAGTTCAATAGGAGTTCTGTTGTATGTGATGAAATGGTTAAGACAAGATGTTTCCCATGCTAATGATGTTTTCAGATACATGATAGATTCAGGTGTTGCTATGAAATGGGTGCTTCAGCGTTTGAGAAGCACAAATGTCACCTATAATGGTTACACTGAGATGGTTTGTGATAATTGTAATGTATATTTTACAGGTGTTTTGGATGGAAGGAGATCTATCACTAAATATGTCTCACAACATAATTGTGGAAGACATGTTGGAGATGGAGTGACCCCTCAGGAAATCCAAACTCGTGCAAGTCACAAACGAGAGATCATGAAACCAGTGTTATTATAGAATTTGTAGTGGTGCTTGGCTTCTCTTGGATTGCATAAAAGGTGATGAACAAAAGGAAGGAGCAAGGTATCAGGTTAATTGTTGTCAAGGTGGAGATTGTTGGGATTTTGTGACAACGAATTCCTCTAATGATGGATTTGGATCCTATTATTCTGTGTTGGTTGCAAATAAATAGACCAAGTTTGAATATGGATAGGGATTGCATTTAATAATCAGTTTCTTGTGTGAATATATAAATTCATGTAAGCCCGTAGAGGAAAAATGACTGATTGTGAGAGACAGAGTGAGAACTTTCCAATATGATGTAATCTCCATGATCTGAATAATAAGACAACCAATGCCTATGCTTGGTGGACGTAGCCCAACATTTGGGTGAACCACGTGAAATACTTGTTTTTCTTATGTGTATGATTGTTTGTTATCATATGTGAATTGTGTTTTCCACATTTGCAATTATAACAACAACATATAGCAATTCTCCAAACTTTCCTTTCTTGGAAAATTTCTAAAATAATTCATTTGTATCCCCCTGCCATTGTATTGTGCGACTCATCACATATATCAAAATTTTCCACTTGTGCAACATATTGTAGAGGATAAATTTGTATTTCCTTGTGGTATATTTCACAAATTTTCTTTTCATGTGACACATTGCATCTCCTCAAACTTTCAATATCTTTGACACATTGCATTACACCAAAGTTTTATTCAGTGAAATACATAAAGGCCAAAATGTGGCGACCTTTTCCTTATTTAGGAAGGAAGATGCATTACTGGTAGTGAGAGGAAAAATGACCAAAATTGCACATGGATAGTCAAAATGTCACCAATGGTTTTTTAATAGATATGACGGCCATGAGGCAACTATAAAGGTGCTAGAGGACATCTCCTTCTATAGGATGATTACATAAGGTCCATTGCCTCAACTATGTCATGTTGCCAAGGAATAGATGGCATGTGTTTGGACTATCCAACTTAAGTTGAGTTCCATGCCAAGTCCAAAGAATGGGTAATGAAAGATTATTAGATGTTTTCTTAACAAAATCAATGGAGATGGAAACACCTACACGTCATATTTGGACATAGATTACATAAGGGAAATTCCTTATAGTGTAACAATATAACAATATGAAGGAAACTCATCCCTGAACAGGTCACATCAAGAAATAGTTTAGATAAGGGAAATGACTTACATTGAAACAATATGATAATATGAAGAAAAATAATCAATGAACTTATCACAAGATAAACTACAAGACTGCAATATGAGATTCTCATAAGCACAAAGTTAGCCTATAGATTCTAAACCTCATCACCACCATATAAAATGAAAGTTACAGTCCATATACAATGAAGAGACTCGAACTCAAATGTTCATAGCAATTGATATATATTGCTTCTACAATACTATGAATGAAAATTGGCTAGTCATCATGCACCTCTTTCCAAATAGCCTTGATATGACTCATCTTCAAGTAGTTGTGCCATATGGTTCTACAAATTCTTATGGAACTCCAAAGATGATTTCACAAAACAAAGTTCCTTAATAGTGCACTCCATCATCAATCAAAGACAACCAGGTCATTAGTTTATTATAGTTTAATTCAAATATTGTTTCATAAATCGAAATAAAATTATAAAATGTAGTCTGTGTTTCTTTTAAATATTTTTTTAAACATATTTATTGTAACATAAAATCTTAAAAATATATATATTTATCTAGTAGAAACAATTAAATTAGTATAAATATTATAAAAAAAATTAAGTTTATATTGTATTTGAGAGTATTTATTGTTTTAAAAGAGAGCTTGCAATGACTTTAATAATATAAAACTAGTCGAAGATGTGGTTTTGCGGAAGTGGTTTTATTATTAGGATTTCATATTGATATTTAAGAGTATTGGTTTTAATATTTTAATTTTATGAATTTATATTGAGCTCTAATAGTTTGAGTGGGTCTAATGGTTAAGATAATGGTTAAATACATGTCTTTTCGAAGAGGTCATAAGTTCAAATCCATAAGATAGGGTATGTATACCTTGAATAGAATTTAAGAAATAAATCAAAGCATCAGAAAAATAGAATAGAATACTTTGAAACAAATAACAATGTTCCATTCTCCATGGGAAGCTATCACTCTGGACATTTTGTTAGTAGTATTTAGTGAGGATACTTGAAAATAAAATCAAGAGTATTTAGTGAGGAGACTTGAAAATAAAATCAAGAAAGGATAATATGCATAATATGTATAATTTTCAGTGATAGATATCCATAAAATTATTACATTGCCAATAAGATTACTTGGGATTCATGGCCACCCTCAATAGGAAATTGGGTGTATTGTTATGTCTTCTTCAATTGACATATATTTTCTTGGATCTTCTAAGAATGTTCATGTATTTTTGTATAAATTCCTTTCTATTTTGTTTCTTCCAATGCATGAGATGTTATTGGTGTTGCTAAGCCCTGCAACTTTGTATGTGTTAGTGATTTATATCAATCTCTAAGAAACTACGATAATGAATAATTATATTATATTATTATGAATCAAAGAATGGAACCTATCCCTTTGATCTATATTAAACTATTATAGATCGTTTAGCATGAGACCTATCCTTGTGCTTTAGATTAAGTCATTATAAATAAAAGCATAGAAACTCTCCAGATGGTTTAGATTGCATTGATTATGTGTGAAGGACCAACAAACAAAATATCACTTATAACACCTTCTTCGTTACATGTAGAGTTTTGTTTGTTCCACCATTGCGTGATTTCTCTTGACTTCAAATCCAAGGTCTCTCATTACACCACCCAATCTTCTATCAAATCCATTAAATAACAAGAAAGAGGGCTACATAGAAACAAAGTCCTTGCCTATGTTAGAAGGGAGTTAAGTAGAGAAACAAATGTGTCCATTAAATGTTGTATGAACAATGATACAATGTGTTGGGACATGAATTTTTGGGACCAGTTTTGGGAACTGTGCAACGCACGCCAAAAAAGGAAAGGCGGTTAGTGCATTTTAGGGATCAACACGCACAAAGGAAGGAAGAAAATTGTAATTCAAGTGAGTGCACGAAGTTGCTGGACAAAAAAATTGAAATGAGGTGAGTTGGAATATGCACTCGCAGAAACGTGTGCACATTTCTAGGAACGTGCATGCGTTCTTGATGTGACAGGTTCAGAAAACCCAGAACCTCCATTCAAAAAGCCATGTAGGCACATTCCCAAGAATGCATGTGCGTTCCTTATAAACATGGGTACAAGAACGTGTGCGCATTCCAAAAAATAACTAAAATGAAAATAACACACGCACGTTCCTAAAGTGCGCGCATTCTTTTTTTAACATGATATATCTTTATATCCCCCCTCTCTCTCTATCCCTCTTCCCACCTCTCCCTACCTCCGTCTATCTTCCTCTCTCTCCAACTTCTCTCTCCCTCTCTC